>CM029549.1:36211856-36538341 GCA_017141385.1 Sogatella furcifera
TACATCCTTCTAACATGAGAACGATAATTATTAATATCACTTGATAGAATTATAGTTGATTGAACAAAATATTTCATAATAATATTTTTGTTATTGTTATTTTGACTGCTCAGTTCAAGCCGGGAATTTCAAACTCATTCAACTACTCACTACACTACGACAAATTCAATTAGGCCTATATAACCTAATCTAAAGTTTACATTTGCAATAAATTGATCTCATTACTGTATGTACTTTCAATTCAATAAAACCAATATTTTTCAAAAGAACTATGTTGTTTTGTTGAATGAAGGTGAAACAAAGAACAAAACATATCCACCAAAAAATCCTCCATGAGTGGTTTGAATTATGTAAATCAGCTGAAAGAGTGGAAACACATAAACTTTGATAGATTCCCTGAAAAGTAAAAAGCAAAGTTTCCCAGATTTTCACAGTATGACTGTGACCTAAAAAGTAACAGCTGCAGTATGATGACCTTACTTGCCATTAGCTAAAACCGCCTGCGATGTCAAAATGGGGAAGGAGCTAAGTCCGAACTCTCAGTGGATGGAGTATAGTTCCTTTTGAAGCATACTTATAGACTTGATCAATTTGACTCAAAAAACGACCAAGTGTGGTCGCGCAATAAGAAATTTCAAGACCTTTCAATGATTCACTTTTCATGCAGAAAACGCCAAGAAAATCAATCCGAAGAGTTCCGAAGAGTGGAGACATCTAAAACTTTAAACGATATGCTACCGAAGAGTAGATAAATCCAAAACTTTGAAATGCTATGCTACCAATACTGTAATATTATCTCTCACACTCAGTGTGAAACCAAAGAGAATCCTAGGAATAAGAGCTAGAGCTGTATTATTCTATGGTAAAACCTTCGGCCAGTTGTACCAAATTTAATCATCGGAAGATAACGTATTACAAACTAACTATAAGTAAATAGATTCACGAAACTCAATAACGATTCCATTTGATTAATTAAAAGATTATTCTACCCATAATATGAAAGTCGCGAAGTGCTCTGTGTTGGTTTCAATGTTGGAATAATAATTATAATAGCTGGGACCTACAAGCAGAACTGTCCTTTCTTTCAATCAATTGGAGGTCGAACGAATATTATCATTTGTGATAAAAGGTATCTTCTCCTATCACACGGTATCTGTATCTCATTATCATAGAACGCATTCAATATTTAATAATTAAAGCGATTCCATTTCATTACAGTTTACTTTCCAGATTGGCAGATCCTATAATAGTAATTCCCAAGGGTTAGCGATTACCATGGAAGAGGAGGACAAATGTAGATAACTCTTCGATAACCTATCAGCCAAAAAAGAACCACTGGGAATATTTCTGTCAAAGTCTTCTAGAACCTTGGAAATAAAATAATTGTATGAAAAACTTTATTTACATTTGCATATAACTTTTTCCTATCAATGACCATCAACACCAATAAGAAGGATTCACTTTATTAGTGAATGCAATTATTTACAGTTTTCGGATGAGACAGTTTTCATGTCATGTAAGGAGCACCGGAACCACAATAATGAATCAATAAACATCTTCTTTACTCACAATAAGAATACTTTTCATATACAATATACTGTACGAACAATATACAAGTAGAAATATTTTTAGTACAAGTACAGTACAACAGTTGCACAATAATGCACAATGTAGCCATTACATCTTTGCATTCAATTAGAAAAATTATCAGATTCGCCGATTACGGTACTACTGCGTAAGTATTGATGCTATGATGTAGTACTCTCGATGTTTTCATTTCGTCGACAACATACTGGTAACTTATAAACTTTAAATTTCCAATTTGTCCAATCTTAAACCTAAAATTGTAAACGAATTCAACAAAAAACCTTGAGATTAGGTTTTAGGACGATTGAAATTTCATGGGGTTGGTAAAGCAAAGGGGATCATTATCGGAAGACCACAGAAGTCTTGGCGAAGACGATGTTTCCTTTTTTTATAGAATTATTTGAATATGTTATATTAGAAGTATCCTAACACAACGATAAAACTAGAATCACATACAATTGATGAGGTGGATGAGGATGAATCATTCAACAGAAATTCATCCATCAACAATTATTAATTCATTGACAATTCATTCATTAACAATTAATTCATTGGTGAGATGATGCTAAAGATTCTCTCACTCAAGCTTTCTACAGGGACACACCTTTCAATTTTTTTTCAAATTTGTCTGTTCAAAGCAAAGTGATGGATGGAGTTTCAAATATATCATAAAGTTTAACAATAAAAGTCCTCACCGTCCTAAGCGGAAACAGGAGATGACAAGTAAGTTACTTCTAATCTATTAGTGTAATTTTTTTCGCAGATTGCCAAATTCTGAAACTTTCCCAAAACTTAATCGTCTCGATGGAACTTTCAGTATTTTATTTAAAAAATTTAAATATTCATACAAAGACATACTAGTATTATTTCAAATAAGTTAAGACTTCTAAAATGTAAAAAATTTCAAATAGGACCACTGAGTTTGAAGCTCATCATCCTCTATTGAGGATGATTGAGGGATTTATTAATGCCTTGATTGGAATAGAGACTTTCTTTTTAACTTGTAATTTTCCAAAAAATATTTACAGAAAAAATTAATGTACTAAAGAATTAAAAACTTCTAAAAACTTAATAGAAAATTTAAGTAGGGCCTACCTTAACGCAAGATGATGTAATGCGGTAGGAGCGGCGACAACTGATCAGCAACGTCTTCAATTTGAATGAGGGATGATAGTCCATGTCCAGGAATCCAACAAAGCACAGTGATTAAAACCCGATAAAAAAATGATCCTCCAAAATGTTGGCATAACTATCTATGTATCTATAGAAATTAATTGAAGCACTTGGTTCGTTCTAGTCTCGACACTTGATGCCGGCTATAGCTGGTTTCACCACACGTCCGTAACCAAACAACTCTCAACTGCGAATGAACCGGATCTTGTCTAGTCTGGCAAAAGCGGCCGGCTGCCGTCCCCCCTTCCCTCACACCCCTCGCTCAATGCCACCCGCGTGACGCGACGTCTGGGTCCTTCACCCTGAGCGCGCCTAGGGAGGGGAGGGGGCTTTGCCGATTCCCCCACCAAAAACCTCTCTCCTCTCCCCCAATTTTCCCCCTTACCTGATTCCTTCTACCTAATCGGTACCTCTCAACCATGCCCCCCAAAAATACTGCAGTTTGCGCAAGCTGAGAAGACACGCCGTTACAATGTAAAGTGAAATATAACAACGTATCTTTTCAACTTGTACGAACCACAGACAGGCTGCCTTACCATGGACAGTTTCCTTCTTGCTGCTTGCAGCTATTCCATTCTAAGGCAAACACCAACTACTACTGGTTAATATTAGATCTCTTTCAGACAATAGCTGATTTGTCTATCTCTGTCTTGTTCAAATTCTTCATCACCGAGTTTCTATTCACTTTGTCAAACCCTCTCGTAGTTAGCAAATATTCAGACGGTTTGTCGTCAGGAATATGGCAAGGGGAATAAATTAGAATGAAGGAAATCCGCTCCTTCCATAACAATCCTTGTTCCTTTTGGATGTGGAATTACTCATCAATAAGAATGGAAAATGCATTATTACTGTATCACTGGTATAGCGAAAAATGTACAACGTATGTTAGTCATTATAAAAGTCGAATAATTGAACAAGATTTTGGGTAGGCCTACTGATATGATAAATAATCTGACGGAGTTAGTAATCCATCCACCGATCCACCAATCCCAAGGGCCAAGATAACTGCCTTGTAAGTTTGAAGAATAAACTTAATAAGTTTTCAATAACTCTTTAGATAATAAAGATACGCTTATTACTTTGAGATTACCGACTGCCTATTCATTGTAAATGTTAGACTCTTCTGATATGAAATTATGAAGTAGTTTAGAGGAAAGATGCACAGAAATATAAACATACGATTGACTGTTCTCTGTTGAGATTCTCAACAATTGCAACAACCCCTTTATGAGAAGCCTACATCAGAGCTCTTGAGCAATGAGGTTTACATTTACAGGGGTGATATTTGATCCACTCCACATCTGAAAGTGGTGGTGTGTGGTTGTGAGCTGTACAATGCAACAGTTTGTAGATAGAAGTCACCCTTTCATAAACTCCAGCCAACAGATCCACCCTGATGCATCAAACTCACCGATTACAGCACTTTTACAAGCAGTTACCTATACAGTATATGTATCGTAGTAGGTACCCTACTTTACTTTTAAATCAACAGTAATCAGTCTCCTATTCACTATTCCATAATCTTCTCTGAAGTCTAACGCAATTGAAATCTACTTTTAGTGAAATTTTAAACACGAGTACACGTCATTGGATAAGTAGAACAGAAAAATGAGAGAGATGGAGAAGAAAAAGGAAGAGTAAGGGTAATCGATAATTCTTTTCACTTATTCAATAATGAACCATTTCATTACTTATTTACTTCAATTTTTAATCAAACATAGATTTTATTACTTTTAAATATTATAATCCTGTATATCTACTTGTTGCTAGATGAAGTTAATTCACAAACACTATATGGTCTGCTTTCGGATTGGTAACCAAAATGTGACCAAGGCGAGTGTAGCCTACCCTTTACTGGTAGCTCTCCACCAAAAAGTCATATACATATATCCTGTACACCTAATCCTAATGTATTTTTAACATACTTTTGTCTAAGGAACCTTAGTAATCGAATTGTACTTACAGTCTGTCTTGTTGAGTTGAAAATATTTTGAGCACTCACAATAGCCTACTACTAAATTATCTAAATAAGTAAATATCAGTGATTACTGATTAAGTAAATAATATTGAAACACAACACAAAGTATCAATACAATACGATAAAGTACCCTGTATATTGTGAAGTTCCGTAATGCGGCAACCGCATAATGCGGCTACCGTATTTGCCAAACTAAAAGTAGAAGCATTCACATCTTCCAATAACGTAATTGATTCAGAGAGCCAAATTCGAGAGAATTGATCTTTCGTGTAATATGATGGTGTAAATAATGAACACATATTCGATTTCCCAACATCTGAATTCGATTATCAGAAATACGGTACAATGTATAGTGAAAAAAACAAATGGCTGTGATGTTTGCACAAATATTATTATCATACTAATCTATTTAATATTTATATATTGAAACAATTCAATTAGTATGTAGAATTAGTAGTCCTGGTGAGGACTCCTAACTTAGCCCAATACTCCAATTATAAGTTAGACATGAATTGCCTCTTATGAGACTAGATCGCAATAGTATAAGGGAAAAATCCATTTAATATTACATTGCAAACTGCTAGTTAATATTTAACTTTTGAATTATTATTGACGACCTACGGCAGTCTCAATGACTGTCATTTATTATTATGCCATTAAATTATTATTTTATTTCCACTTTTAAAATAGATGTGTCTGGGTGCGATAATGAATTAATATCGATTTGAATAAAAATTCAAGGACTGAACATTTTTGTCTGGGTGACATTTGATATTGGTTCAAAAAATATTACAGACATAATATTTGATAAGCTGAAACTGTGCTGCATTATTGACTCCTAATAGAATTATCAGAGAATTGGATGGGGAAAGAGTTTAGGCGCCTGGTGGAGAAAGATAAAATTCCATTGAGAATAATTTGAGTCTCCTCTCACAAAAATTATGGTCTCTTCCAACACTTAATTACAATGTGGACACTCCCGGATAGAAATACACACACTTTATGCTTTACAGTATGTAAGATAGGGATGTAATGTAAGTTACAGATGTATGCATTGTAAGTACCTATGCATTGAGCCTTAATGTAAGCTTCTCTATTTATATAATCTATATCTATATAAGCGAAATGGCACTGACTGACTGACTTGATTCATTCATTCATCACCAGAACTAAAAATCCACTGAACCGAATGCGTTCAAATTTGGCAGGCATGTTCAGTTGGACGTTTAGACGCGCACTAAGAACGGATTACAAAAACTTTTCAGGGATACGCTAAATATTCGAGTTTTCCTATAGTTTTTCGGCGTTTTCTGAATTTTTTCGAGAACCAATCGGTAGAAAATGTTGATATTTGGTGGGCAGGTTCAGATAAGGTCTAGAAATGTTGTGTTAAAATATTTTTGAAATCCGTTCAAGATTACGCCAGTAATCAGGTTTTCAAAATTGTAGATGTATTGCGGGTTGCATATCTCCCGCCTTGATACGATCAATCCTTAGTGTAAATTCAATGGTTCAGCGACATTAAAGATGGAGTAATTAAGAAGATATTGAATCAAGTTTCAAACAATGTCCGATATACTTCCCAAGGTTACGCTCAATATTAGCGTTTTACTATTTTTCGGAATTTTTCTTAGATTTTCCGAGAACAGATTGGCAGAAATAGTTGAAATTTGGTAAACAGGTCTAGATTAGATCAATAAATGCTGTGTTCAATAAATTTCGAACCCCTTCTGAACGGAATTTCAGGCGAGCGAAGCGAGCCTGTTTATCTCAGCTGGCACTGGCAGAGGTTTTGCAGGCGAGCGAAGCGAGCCTGTTTGACTCATTTACACTGCCGATACTGGCGGGGGTCCAGGCTAGGCGGAGTAGGCAAGCGAAGCGAGCCTGTTTATCTCAGCTGGCACTGGCAGAGGTTTTGCAGGCGAGCGAAGCGAGCCTGTTTGACTCATTTACACTGCCGATACTGGCGGGGGTCCAGGCTAGGCGGAGTAGGCAAGCGAAGCGAGCCTGCCGGCTAGTAAGTAATATATGCTGCTATGTAAGCTATTAAAAATATGTGTGTGTGATGATGGTATGGATAGATTAGATTCTGGCCTCTATTAAAAATGATTATAAAACTCATAACATTTTAAATAGTATTACGACTTACTTTGTGCACTATCACCCTTAAACATGTTGTGATGCACACGACCATTGAAAACACATTACAGAATGCCATCGCATGAGACAGCCATATAATAGAGAGAAAACTGGTCATATGAGTTACAAGTTGGTCGACCCCACAAAAACCAGTCACAATTTGACTAACACTGGCGGGGTGACACCCAGTCACTTTACTTTGTCAACCAACCCCCTCAAACACAGAAATATTGCTTGGGAGGAGATGGAATGGTGGCGAGAAAATTACAGTGAAAAATCTCAATCTAACAATAGCGGTGATTAGGAATGTTTTTCGCATAAAAGCAAAGGAAGCTTTGGAGGGTTCACAAAGCAATCAAGGGGAGCGGTCACATTCAATATCAAAAGATCTTTGCTAGAATCGAGAAATCGAAAATGATTTCTGTCAATATTTTTTCTCCTTGAATCTGAGAAAGGAGGGTCGTTTTTTCTATGAATAGACGATTTATATCTATCGTACTATCGAACATTTTATATGGATTGAATAATAAAATCATAACCTGTAAATAGTTTCTTTAGGACACTGATGATGATGCGAAAACATTGGAACAATTTTATGTACTCAATACATTTTTCCTGTGATACTGACAATATTGTGCTCCTTTATTAATATAACAACATCTCACCTAACACTGTGTTTCCAATTGTATGGATAGGGTGATTTGTAGATTATCAATGAAGATTTTAATCTTACACAGTTTTTGTTGTACCTATTACTTCATCAACGTTCAACCGTTCTTGAATAATTTAATTTTTTAGTGAAAAGTGAGGCTTTTGGTAGTTTTTCTTGAGCTATCAATTTTCTAGAACTTAGTCATTTATTTTAGTGAATTTGAAATTGGAATTTCTGAACTTGTCATTTTAAATAGTCTATAATTGATTGATTATCTTAATGATGATATTAATTCATAAATTATTATCCTCTAATTATCATATTATTCAATAAATAGCCTAAAGCTCCTTATTGATTTCTGTTGAGCAATTAACTTTCAAATTCCATATTCTAAATTAATAATAAATTTATTTCAGTAGATTTGAGATGAAAATTTTTGAACCTCCATAAAAGGGGTCATTATTATATATTTTTTAATAAGTGATCCAAAACTAATCTAGATGGAAATTGTGTTGGAAATACCAAGGGCTATGCATGTTCTTTCTAGCCAATGTGTGTTTGTCATTAGATTAATAAATAAATAAAACCAATAACTCATTTTCAATCCTTATCCAATGGTATATAGTCAATATACATATAGTATCCTAAGGTAAGTTATACTTAGGATGGAAGTATAGGTACCTCACTATTCGTAGAAGTAGATATTCAGTGTAATTGACTGAGTGACTTTCAATAAATAAGACACTCTTCTATTCAACTCTATAAGATAATACATTCGAAAAATACGGATAAGTAAACTAGAAACGTCGAGTTCAAGCACTCACCTTGCATCAACTCTTAAATGTATTGTTTTATTCCATCCATATAAAAAAGTCATTTTAATAATATGAATCAAGACATCTAATGATAAAACCAATTCTACTATTTCAAATGAACCAGTAAATAATGAACATTTATACATTTTAACAATGGTTTAGGTGTCTTACTATTGTAAATTAATGACATTATTTCTCTCTCTCTGTCTTGCCTCATCCTTCATCCCACTCTTGAACTTCAGCTGATCCAAAAAATATATATACTATATTTGTCAAATTCATGATGCCGAATACCACCCAAAACACAACCCTCCATTCTGCAAGAGTGCTCTGAAACAAACAGAAAGTGGATTATTATTATATTCTATTTCATGGTTATGCAAACCAAGGTAATTAGATTACCTGGATCCAAACTAACAATAAAAACTTGGATTTGGTATCAAGTAGTATTTGGTGCAGTTGCTATTCTTTCCCCTTACCATTTTTTTCAAAATGCTCATAGATTAGCATACCGGTATCTATATTGTGTGTTTTGCGCTTGAATTGTTCTTATATTTCTATTATTCCAGAGTTAAATAAATCTCTAGTCTAGACTTTTGTCAACCACCACATTTATCCACACAAAATACAAATAAATCCAATAGGCTCTGTTTCATAAGTTGAATACGTAATAAAATTTCAGAATATACAGCCAAAACACAATTCAATATTGGAGAGTGACCTGAATTATAAATCAGGTAGTAATTTGATCAAGAAATTAGAACATTATACGCCACCTCCATCACAAATTTTCATACACTTGATGACTTGATAAAAAATTATTGATTCAGAGTACTATGTTTTAATTTGCAATTTCATGCTTCGTTATTTTTGCTCATTTACTATGTGTGAATTTAGTTAACTTCATTCATTCTCAACTACTAGATAATAATTAAAGAGTACAATATTGCCTATTGTCTATTGTCTACCTGACACTGTGTCTTCAATTACCTACTAAACAATATTTTCCAGTAATTCTGATACAATATAGATTGATAATTTCAAAATTATTCACTGTTACTTCTTGAGAGTTAAAAAATTTTTGTTGCCTTTATTTCATAAATTACTTCAGTAATAATAACTTCTGTGATAATACTCTATTATCAGCTCTCAATTATCTCTCATGTTTTTTATTATTGCTCTCTCTCACCCTTTATAGATTTATTCAATCCAAATTAATATAAACTTTCAACTACTTCCTTGGAAATTAAATCACATGTAAGACTTATAATAATTAATAGTTTTGATAAATAATTGAATTGCTTACATTTGGCGTCATGAGAGCCACCAAAGCAGGTGAAGCGATTCCAGCCAGTGAGCCGATGCCATTCACAAACGCCAGCGTGGTTCCCGCGTAGTTGGGACTCAAATCCATGGCATTCACCTTCAAACTGGGAACAAATGCGCCCATCGTTCCCATGCCAATAATAAACGGAACGCTTACAAACACCTTGTCGCACCCAGCGTAGCCAACCAGCAGCATTCCAAGGCAAGGGCCAAAAGAAGCTGTAATTAATATTTTTTGTCATTTTATGATGAGAAGATTCACAATACACTGTTATAATATACATCAATAATATCTTCAGGAGCAAAGTAGCTTGGGGTAACATAAATATTGAATAATGAAAGTATCCTGTGCATAATTAACTTATTTCTTCTTTTCATTTTATTTTATTCATTGGAACATATAAATGATTTGTGAGAAGAAAAATAGACTTTGTCCATCTATGTACCTCCAGAATTTTGATAGAAATTAATTTATTCCGGATATATGTTAAAATAACATAGCTTTTAAGTTTCAAAACACATAATTAATGGTTCAAAATCATATAAATTTCTTTCGTACCTCTATTTGAAGTGTTGACGAGGAGATAAAATAAATCAATAAACGTAAGAATACTGTGAAAATTTGAAAAAATTTTGAGTAACAAAATCACAAATAACTGTAATGTTATTTTGTTGACTATTAGAGATAAAATTTCGTGTAGTTACCTGGACAATAATATTAATATATTTTTTCGAGATAAACTCAATTGGCAAGAAGAACTTTGTGACGATAGTCAGAGACAAGAAAGAATTCAATTCAATTTGAAAAATTGTATATTATACGAATTGGATACCGACAGAATTGTTGGACCGTACATTGTTGATTAATAGAATTGGCATTTCAAAGTTTGGATCACATTTCATCTAAAATCTACTGTCCTGCTTGCACTAGCAGTATGACCAAATCAGACATTAGGTATCTTGCGAAAGCGAAATATAGGCTATTATATGAAAATTCTACTGTTTTTGGTGGTACTCACCAATGGTAATGAATAATTTCCTCACAAATGTGATACCAAAACCTTTATTTATCATGCAATCAACTACATGTCCAGAAAATATTGCTGCAAACCACATTAGGAGATTGGGTGCTGCTGATAACATTGAATTCTGTTGGTAGAATAAATTTGACAATAATTACAAATTTCAGGTTCATAATAATTAAAAGATTCATGTTTACAATAATTATAAATTTTAGGTTTAGAATGATTGAAATTTTCGGGTTTTCAATATCATGAAAGAAATTATTATAATGATTGTTGGTATTATTTAACTAGTTCCCCCTCGTACAACATATATCGAGCGGTTATAAAAATACAATTTCAATAAATTTATAAATTTTATATGCCAATGATATATTTCTGGTATTGGTTTTATACAGTGAAAATATATGTAACGGTCATGTACTTTTGAAATAGGTAAGATTTATTAAAAAATTCATATCTGCTTTTATTTCTATAGGATGGACTTAAACAAATCAAATGTCTATTCCACAATAATACGAGTATACGCAACACAGTGCATTATATTCATTTCAAATAATAAAATTAAGATTATTCATTTACGAACTGAAATTATTTTCTTCTGAATACTAACTTGAAAAATAGGTTCTGATAGTTCACCTGGAAATTTAATATTTTTTAGATACCGTACAAAGCCATTTGTATAATCCTTTTGATTGGTATTCAATCCAAAAATAAATCTAGTGAATGATAACTGTTGTTTGAAAATTATTAGATTTTTTGTGGTACCGTACCTCTTTTAATGAGAAATGAAGTACACTTTTGAAGTAGATTGGCATCACTGTCAGTAGAACGACTATACCAACATCATGGCCCATTTGAGCTATTATGAGAGCCCATAAAGGAGCTGATCTCATCATTTTCAAAATAGGAGTTCTAGGCAAATCCTAATAATGACCAAGGAAAATAAGTCAGTAATAATTGAAATAAGATTATCAATAATGCATTGCAGTTTACATTACAGAAATAATGTTTTTATAATTAAATTTAAATTATTATTAGTAGTTTGAAACATCATATACTCTTGGCATGTAGAAGGTTGCCTCCTGATCAACTCATTAGTGTAACAATTTTTTGAATTAACAAAATGAAATGTATTTATTAATATCACTCAAGATAATCTATCACATGAATAAATTATAAGTTGGATATCTTCTCTCCCAACTCTACAATATTAAACTTTTATTCTTATATTTCCTATGTATTATGATATTATTTCTTCTAGTCTATAGACTATGTTACCGTAGACGTTTTTTTTCTATTATTAAATTCAATTTGAGAATATCTTTAATATCAATATCAATCCATGACATCTGTGTGATACCATCATCAAAGCACTTATCTCTTTTTCAAAGGGCTCAAACTCGCCATTCTTTCTTCACAAAACACTTCTTCATTAAATTTTGCATGTGAAAAGTAGTAGCAAGGAAAAATAAGGAAAGGAACTTTATTGTCTTGAATGCTCTACAGTAAAGATTATGAAATGCTTGATTACTTTCTGAATCATTTTAAAGATGATTTATATACTGTAGTTATGATTACTTTTACCTATATTGTGAAAACTCTCCATAATTAGAACCAAACAGAAACCTAATCAAGATTAGTCTATGACTAAGTTAGTTGATCTTAGATTGTAATTGAATAGAAACTAGTAGGTTGTGTACCGCTCTTTTCTTCAGTTGTCCCACCGATGACGCCATAAGAAACACCTTTTCTTGTTCGCTAATAAAAGGATGCGTCATTGGATCGTTGTAGCACAACACCTGCCACAACAGGAACCAGATAATACCAATTACTCCAAAAACATAGAAAGGAGTTTCCCATGCTCTGAACGTAGAAATTAGAAAACCAGTTCCCAAAAAGTTTACTACGTTTCCTAATTGAGCACCTGAAAAGGACAGATCATTATATGAATCTCCATTTCATATTGACAGCAAATATGATAAAATTTATTTATAATGATAAATATAAAGTCAAGGAGGATATAGGGGAGAGTTGAAAGTGCTTTATTACTTCCTCAATGATTAATTTTGTATTGAGATTAATCTATTTTATAGAGCTGCGATACCGTTTACTTGGACGTACTGTATAGTAGAGTTAATATGAAACTGGCAACCAGGTGGTAGGTCTAGGCCCTTCATGGGCTGTTGAGCCATTGAAAAAAAACGATAACGTTTATATTTTGAAAACTCTCAATGTAATTAGAACAAAGCAGAAATCTAATAAAGATTAATCTAACTTATCTAATTATTAACTTTTCACTTTTGGTAATTTCAATTTATTTATTTTTTTAGATTTGCCAATTTTGTAGAGGATATTGAGAATACATTTTTCAGTAAGTGCCTAACATTTACCAAATTTTGCCAAAAACTCATCACTGACACTAATAAAATTAATCATTTATATACTTTATAAACAAGATGTTGGAAAACTCATTATTATATAGGCTATTGAAATTTCCAACTAAATTCAGCTTTTACCCACTCAATGGATGTGTTATTCTCAAAAATGTGTGATGAATTATAAAAAGAAGCAGAATTTGGAAACAGCATCTTGAGAAGACTCATGATTTTTAAATTGCTTTTAAATTGTTAAAAGAGTTTTTCCACTCAATTTATGTGTTTCCTCATTTATAAGAATACAAGATAAAAGTATTGAAGAAAAATAAATATATAAGTTACCAGCAAAAATCATTGCTCCAAGTCTTCCTCTTTCTCCAATAGGAGCCCAGTGAGACATCATGTTATTCAGTGAAGGGTATGTCGGTCCCTTTAATACAAATAATGAACATTTAACAAAGAAAACTCCAATTGAAATAACGTCGAATTTAACTAAGATGATAAAATCATTTAAAATGATTGAAGAATAATTCCTTCTTTCCAACAGCTGCATTATATGTTGAGATTCTCAAACACAGTCAAATAAATAAAGCATTGATAAAGAAGGATGTAAGAATATTATTATTTTTAGTTAGTCTGATTATACAATACAGTCTCTATAGTTTCTTCTAATAATGAAGATGAATTAATGGAAAATAATAATGATTGGTTAACCAATCTAGAAGTTACTCGTAAGTTGTATTTATAATTATTGAGTACCGGTAGTTTCTTTATTATATAAATGTGTCACTTATATAAAATAATTATGTCAATTGATCAACTATTTATTTGATTGGAATACAAGATGTTCAAACACAAATTCTTCATTCCAAATACAATGCTCCTACACAAATGCATTAGGTTAATATTAAAACTTTCGTACACGTGACGTGACCATTAAAAAATATAAAAATACAAATAATCTTTACATACAAAGATGCTCAACATGATTTCCCAAGTAAAATTGAACAATATTTAAAAACAAACTAAATTATAAAACATTATCAAAATTATTAACAGTCAGATATTTGCTAGTCTCGTCTATGCTTCTTTATAAAGCTTATAAGCTTTAATATTTGTACATTGTAGTGTGACTGGCTTCATCAAACTCTAGAAACTATTCTATGACCAACTATACATTGATTTAAACTGTTTCAGGACCGACCCAGCACCCAGAGCGGGACGACACTAAGGTGAAGTGGGTCTCAATTCTAAAGCAGTTTTAATCAGGGTATAGATTATTTATTATTTCTGCCAAGTCTGCTAATCAAATCTATAATAAAGTGAAGATAATTAAGGTTTAAAACTAGTAATAATATAGCCTACTATTTCTTATTTTGTCTTCATCCTACTTGAACTGTTCATTAATTGAATTAACGTGCGTTACTTTTTACTTTGACAGTATCGGTAGCTCTCACGATTTCGGTGCTTGTCGGATACGTTTCGGAACACTGAGCCACATCTTCAACGTACAAGGAGTACAGTATCTCGATCTGAGCGGCACAGGGAATGAATATCTTTGACAAGCAATGAAATCGTAAATAAGTCATTGTCGTTAAATTGATAGGTAGTTAATTAGGTAAACATTGTAGTAATATTCTGTTTCAAAATATTTAAGTGGTTTAAATAGGTATTTCTCCTTCTCCCATTTATTTTCTTAATCTGACCTGAAATATTCCCATTGCAACTCGCAACCCGAACAGCCACCAAACGCCTTGCCTGGCCACTAGTGGAGTGAGCAGAGAGCACAGGGCAGACAACAGTAGACCAAATCCAACCACCTGTTTCCCGCCATAAACATCAGCCATTATTCCCCCGGGAATATGTGAAATGACATAGCCGATAAAGAAGGCGCTCTGCAAATATTTTACATCATCTTCTGCCCAATCGAACTCTGCATTCTGTGGAATGATTATGTAGAATGGAGTATAAAAATCAGAAACATGGATAACAGGTTACACCAACAATAGAATCGATTAATTTACAACCGTATTTAAATCATTATAAATTAAAATTTTATTATAAATCCTATTTATTGAAATCAATATTTGTGATGAAATTGTCTCATGCTGGATTTTTGCATGAAAATCATAATGAGAGTAATATTATGCATCCAATAGTATAAAAGGAATATTTTTTGTGATGAAACCATCCTCATTATCATAAATCTAAATGTACGTATAAAAATAATTGTTATAATACTGCAGGGTGAACTACACAATTCAATGGACGTTCAAATCTCATATTTACTAAATAATACCAATGGATTAACTTACTTATAATCCATACTCAATGATAATACTGTATCTATGTTATTGAATAAATTAAGTTTCAATTGTAAGGATCAGACAAAATTTCTCATCTATGTTTCAACAATATAATATTGTACAACATGAGATCAAATTTAATTCTTATTTATACTACAGACTACAGCTAGAGCACTGGCTGCTTGTGCCCACGAAACAGATGGAAGTGTTGTAGACTACAGTATGAGATACGGTATGGGCAATTCACCTGTTTTGTGGGCACGAACCGCCAGTGCTACAGAATCAAATAATGAAATGTGAGGTGAATATTGATACACGTGATATAAGATGAACACTATACTACCGATTTATCCACCAATTTTTCATTATATTATTGAGTTCAAGAATATTTATAATTTATTATAAAATATTCATAACAGTCAGTAAAGAATGTAATAGTATTCTAAAATATTTGAAACAGTTTCCTTGAGGATCAAGTCCACATGAGCTCTAGGCTTGTGAATGGGTGATGGAAGATAACTTTTAGGCACTTCTGGGACTGTCTGCTTGAAGCCTCTCTCCTGGGAGACGAACATTTCCAAACGTTTATGGATGAGTTGTGTTTGACTTATTTATATTGATTATTTATACTGCACTTTTATAGTAGGTACCTTACGGTACTATATAAAAGGTTCTGTAGTGCCGTAGTAGAATGATATGCACACGATACAATTTGCATAGTATCAGCTGCAAGCCTCTAATGTTAAAATGAGCTTCAGCAACAAAAAATATTACAATTCAAACATTTCTGTAAAAAGTTTTGATAGGTACCTCATTCGGACTAAGTTACATAAAATTTTATGTAAAAATTTGAGGCAAATAAATAGCAAAGCCTGCTTTTTATATTCCAAATCTTTTTTAATAATTTATTCTGATTTGTTAAAGTGAATAAGTCTTTGAATAAATGAATGAATACCGGTAAGTTAAATTATTGTATTTTCTTACAGCGAAGTCGAAGTACTCTTTCCCTTTGAATTCCTCGGAATATGGACATGCATATGGATCTATTTTCTGTTGTTGAGATATACGGTGCTTCACCATCTCTGTTACGGCTATTCCAAGTGTAAATCTCTGGCAGTAAGCATTGGCGAGTGAGAGTAAGCCCATTAATCCAAGCACTACCCTCTGCTTCACCAGAGACACAATGGCTGAAAGTGAAAACAAATATTATTCCAATAGCAATAATAATTATGAAAAAATTAACACTTTATTCCTACGTTTGTTTGTTTTCTAAGGGTAAAGCCCACATGAGCCCATAGGCTTGTGCGTGGGTAATGAGATTGATGATGATGAGAGATTACGACTACTTTTTAGGTACCAGTTGTAAAACTTCTTCATAATAAGATGATCATGCCAATATGATGTCTTTAAACTTGGTTATGGTTATTAATTAACTATTTTTTTGTGGAATTGACAATGAAGTATACTGTATTTGCTGGTTTTCTCTTATTCACCCTATTAATAAACTGTTTCGAACAACTGCTGCTACTTATCAAGCATAATATGGGAGAAAAATAAGTATAGTCTAGTGGTTGCAGGGGTGCCCAGAGGGGGGTTCAGCAGCGCAAATGCGCTTCCGCGATTTTTGGGGGGGGATTCTATTTTTTAGCTCATTTTCTATAAGTTGGGGGGGATTTTCCATAATTAGCCCAAAAATGTTTCTTGAAGCTCTTGTGGAAGATCTTATTTCTCATATTCAATTCTAACACTGTTAGCGGATTGTATTTCCAGCTTATATTTTTTTAATTGGGGGGATCCCCCCATGACTATCCCCAAAATGATTTTTTATATTCATTCAATATTCTTCTACAATTTAGCTTTTCTATTTTCGGATGAGTTCCATTTTCAGCTTAGGCCTCTATCTTATAAGTTTCGGGAAGTTTTTTTTTTAATTTTGCTCAAAATGTTTTTCATGATAAGTATTCAACACTCGTGAAATTTTTTCCTATAATATCTTATTCTTTTATCTGTTTACACTTCTCAAGTCTTGGGAGGGTTTTTTTACAATCAGCCCTCAATGACTTTTTGTGTTATATTTATTTACTATTAACACTCATAAAAAATTCACCCCGAGATAAAATTATTTCAAAAAATTAAATTATTCTATTTTGAGGGGGAATTCTGTTTTCACCGTATATTTTGTGAGTTTGGGATTTTTTCACAATAAGCCTGAGAATGTTTTTGTTTTATATACATACCGGTGAAAAAAACTTTATAATTATATTCCAATTGGTAAATTATTCTGTTTTCAGCTTTTAGTTTTCAAGTTTTGGGGGGGGGGGGGGAATTATAATGAGCTTTGGTTTTTTGTGTTATATTCATTCACTATCAAAACTCGTTAGAGGTTTTCCTCTGATATTCAATTTTTATATTTTTAAGAGGGATTTCATTTTTCGCTTATATCTTCCACATTGGGGGGTAGGAGATTTCATAATGATCCCTCAATTTTTTGGTGTTATATTCTTACACTAATAACACTCATGGGATATGTCTTTATTTGATTATTCAAAGTAGAAAAATGATTTTTTTTTTAAAGAAATAGGAGATTATGTTCTACAATTACAAATACGACTTTTACCCATCTGTGGCTTCCAAGATAGACGCATTTCAACACAAATAATGGTAGCCTTTTGCTTGGTACATGGTAATGTACTCAAGATAGTGAAATTCTTAAATTTCGATCAAATTTGACAAATTATATATGCATTTCAAACGCCTTGATGAGCTCAGAATAACAAACTGTGGTTTATCAAGATCAGTTAACTTTTACAAAAATCACGGGTGTCCTTATTTTAGTTTATTATCGTTGAAGAGTCTCCTACTGGTAATGTCCTGATTTCAGGGCGATATATCAGGTACTATATTATAACATGATTTCAGAAAACTTTGGAACTCGTCGCAAATTCATATTAGACTTATTTGGATTGATCAAAGTCGATTAAGACGATTTTTTTATTGAACCTTATCTTTTTTTTTGGAGGTAAAAGTCTTTTCATTCATTTGTTTGTTTAACATCACCCTTAAACTTCCACCTCGATCACCTCCGTTCTATCACCTCATTGTCTACTCAGAAACGTCTGTAAGCCCAAGTATTACTCACCCACTCATCATCACCTAGGGTATCTGAATGAATAAAAAGTGAATGGGTGAATAAAATAAATGTGTAACAATTGGGAGGAAAATCCTAGAAATTTTATGAAATTGAAAAATATAATACACAGTATAGAGAAACTTTTGAACTTGATGAAATAAATTTGTATGCTGATTATATGTTTATTTCAACCAGGGCTTAATCTTGGCGGTATCTCTGTGAGGGAGACTAAATTATTCTAATTTTCTATTAAAAATATGGAAAATGATGGTGAAAATACACAAATGAAAGCTTCAAAATTACTCTAAAAATGGGTTTTAGAGAGTTGAAATTTAATTTTTTTCCGGGGGAGGGCCCCGGACCCCCTCCAACCTACGCTCCCGCCGCCGTAATGGAACCTTTAATTTAACAAATCAAGCACTGACTACATCATATAATTTTTCAACAAAAAAGAATTAAGTAAGAGAAAACAAATGTTGTCAGATCCACAAAGTTTATTTAAATACTATACTTAAGTTTCAATGCTCAGGGCATCATCGTCAGTGGAGAACTGAGGCTTTACAAACTTGTATCTTTCAAAGCCTCAGTTCTCCACTGATGATTATGCCCTGAGCATTGAAACTTAAGTATGGTATTTAAATAAAATTTGTGGATCTGACAACATTTGTTTTCTCTCACCTAAATTATGGATAAGTTCCACAACATCTCTGATCAAAGTGTAAATTAAAAAAAAGAATTCCACAAATGATTCACTATCTACTCCATTTTGTGACAGTTTCATATCAATAAATCATGATTGTATCTAATTCTAAACCTTGGCAATTTTATAGATCCTATGAACCTTAATTAAAATTATGTCTGCTTGATGCTAATATTTTGTAATCTACCTGGAAGTAAAATAAAACGATTGATGGAGACGAATTGAATCCATGGCAAAGTGAAAAATATAGCCTATCAATAAAAGATCCTTTGAAGGACTTCTTTTATTTTCGAACATCAAAAATTCATTTGAGAAAACTTGATTTTGTATGGGAAAATATGTTTTCTTCAATATGTTGAACGCTTTTACACTCTTGGGATTTTTTAAAAATTCTTCTTAATTATATTAGGATTATTATTTGGTTCCAATTACTAATTGAACTTATATTGGGAGAGGACAGGTAACCGAATTCAAATTAGGGGGGTGGGGGGATTTGAAGCAGTTGAAAATGGGGGGAGATTTGCGCTTCTGTCCATGGGGGGGATGGGCACCTCTGAGTGGTTGGGCCTATGTTTTTTTATATTCCAAGTCCATAAAAATCATACAATTTTATTGGTTAGTAAGAATAGAGTTTGCTAACAGCCAAATGATGATCCATGTGAGAACAAGTGAAAAATAATATTGACTATGCAAAGGTGACTATGCAAATAATATTGACTTACTTTCAGGTAAACTAAAGGTGAACTAAAATTGAATATCGGGCTTTAAATATTTTCATAAAACAATTGTTGCAAAATTTTATTTTCAAAGGGACAAGAAGAAGTAATTCACCTCGATTTACATAGATGGTAATATTTGTAAGAAGGCTAGAAATTTTCAAACTCATTTTTCTCAAAACTGTGTATTGGTGTATGGGCCTTTATTGCATCTACCGCCTCAATTCACTGGCGGCTCGTGCCCACGAAACAAGTGGAGTGCTAGCTGTGCAGTTGAAGATACGGACACTTCACCTGTTTTGTGGGCACGAGCCGCCAGTGCAGTCAATATTAGTACCATAATCAACTAACATTGGTTGATCAAAATTAGGGCTGAATCAGCATAGGAATGCTTCAATAAGATTAGTTGTTGAAAAATGAGGTTTAATGCACAAATTACTTAGCATACTTCATTTGTATCAATGAAGTACCGGTACAATACATTATAAGTACTCGTAAATTGCATTGAGATTTAGCTTAAACTTATTTCAATGTTTTGTATTGTGTTCAATTGACAGTAGCAACTAAATAATAACCAAAAGTAACTGTCTTATTGTAAGTAAGTAATTAACTTACAGCGACTTCTAAAAGGTCTTGCTCCGTCCATTATGGTCGAATAAAAATTTTCTTGTTTAAATCAATCCTTGAAATAATTGGGACCAAACTCGATAAATTATTAAAAGTTGAATCTTGACTGTCAAAAAACTAGCCTCTGGCAACTCAACATGTGTTTCAATTTCACATGTTCCAAGCAAGGAGGTTCAAAATTCTCTTCAGATTAGAATTTATTTAATAATTGAACCATGTTTTACATTTCTTTTTAATAGATCCATTGACTTGAAAATTTACGAAATAGTGTTAGCCTATATTGTTTATTCAAAATATGAAGAAGACTATAGATATAGTAAGATGATACTAAGATGACTAAAAGGAAGAAACAAAAATATAGGCTAACGATAGAAATAATTTTTTGTGAATTTTATTCATTATTTTTCCACTAGTGATACTGATTTTTAAAAACAGTATTGAAAATAATCACTATGTTCTTGAATTTATTGTTTTCCAATATTCATTGTTAAGTAATGTAAATTATAAAATTTTGAGGGGGGGAAGGAGAAATAAACTTGTTTATTCAAAGGCAATTTTCTTCCTCATTACCAAGTATTCAGGGTATTTTTATTTTATTGATTCAATATAGTGTCACATTATTATGGTATTGGTAATGTTTAGACTCTGGTCTCTTGACTAGAATAATGATACCATTTATTTACAATATACTGTAGAAGATAAATGAACCAGTAACAACAATGATTAGGTAGTTGATTTTAATGGTAACTCATTGACACTTGCTTAGCAACCATCAAATCCTAAACGATATCAAAATTAATTTAAATAAACAAACTCATTCACACTACACACGCTTACACACAAGTCTGATAATTATGCATTTTATACACAATAATTATTGTCACAAAGTTAATTAACACAAATATTCAATTCTGACATACAATATTTTCCAGTATTTGAAAGTTTTTTGTTTAAATAATTTTATTCGATAAGTGATGAATCTGAATTCCTCGGATCCGATAAGCATACACAAAAAACAGCAGCAGACGCATAGAAACCAGATTCTGTCACTGATCATGAGAAAACAGTTGAAAAGAGCGAAAAATAATAATTTTTCCAAATACAGCTTGTTTAAGTAAGTAATTTTTCATATGGTAAAACATTTGTTCGAACCATTAATAAAATTTTTCACAATTCTTTAAATTTAAACAGAACGCTAAATTTGTTGGCTATATCATTTGGTCATTACAAAGAACCTTCTTGTAAATATTGGCCTCGGTCTTTTTCTGGCTCTATAATATTCAAACACATTTAAGCCACGTTTACACCGGAGTTGATAACATTATTGTTAATAAATTTTATGATCTGTGGAGGCGGAGGCGGCGAGGGGCGGCAACGGCGCGACCCGTAACCTGCTGGGTTGGCTCGGCGCGAGCGCCGCCACTCAACGTGTGCTGCGGTCAAACGAGCGAGCGCAGAATACACCTGCTAGCACTAGTGATAGTGCTAATCAGCCAGCAAGCGGAGAGGGTCAACCATAGGAGACGGAGGGGGCGAGCCCGGTGAGCGAGCGTAACAGTCTTGTTTTACAGGGACCGCTTAAGAATGATGGTGTCGATGACAATGCTTCTGGTAGTGCTGGTCATGGTTGTGCTTATGCTAATGGAATTAATAATCGATCTAATTCTCGTATCAGAATTATGTTTTGGAATTGTCATGGATTGAATAATTTATGCACAGTCGATGGCCGGCAGTGCCAGATAATGCATTTATTCGACGTTATTGCTCTGTCAGAAACATGGGCTTCTTATCAGGTAAAAGATTTGGCTCTGTTTAAGAATTACAACCTAGTTCAAAGATTAGCTATTAGAGATAACAGGCGAGGCAGAGCGATTGGCGGCCTACTCATTCTTATCAGAGATTATATTAGCTTCGATATTATTGTCAACAATGATTGTTTATTATTTTTGAAAGCGAAGAGATACGGAAAAGATTTTATTGTTGGTCTCACATATTTTCGAGCAGGTTTTGAACAAGAAGGTATTAATAGTTTAAAACGGTTTTTCGATGAGCATATTTCTTCATTGCGAGCTTCAAAATTCCCGATTATAATAGGTGGTGATTTCAACTGCAGAACAGGTGATCTGAATTCTTTTGAAGATGATTTATTGTTCAACTTATCTGAATTGTATCCCGAAAGATTCTCGCTAGATAGGAAAATTGATAATAGAGGTAGGAATTTAGTTAATCTAATGGAAAATGAACTGTTTGCTGTTCTTAATGGTAGAAGCTGTAGTGATAAGCCAGGAAGCTTTACTTTTATCAATAATAATGGAAAGAGTGTTATTGATTATATCTGGATTGATTTGATTCACCTTGATGCTGTCCGTGATTTCTCAGTTTCGGATATCTCTTTATCATCTGATCATCTTCCGATTTCAGTTGATATCGACTTGGAGAATGGGTTGGAAACATTAATTCTAGAGCCTGAAAGAGATAGTACTCTTTCTTACAGACTTGCTTGGGCAGACAGGTGCGCTGAATCATTCAGAACGGCATTGTCGCTGTCTTCCAGATTGAATTTACAATTTAATGGTAGTTCTATAAATATAATTTATGAGAATTTTATAAGAGCTATCTGGGAGGCAGCCGAGCTCTCTGGTATGTACAAGAAACAGTTTATTGGTGGCTTTAAAAACAAACCTTGGTATGACCTCGAGTGTAATGCATTAAAGAGAAGTGTACGTAGGGCATTCAGATTGGCCAGGTCTAAACTATATGAGGACACAGCAGTTAAATTGTTCCTTGATTTGAAGCGGAATTATAGGGATACAGTTAGGAGGAAAAAATATTCATACTTGAATAAAATAAGAGAGAGTATTAGGAATGTTAGAAACCCCAATGAGTTTTGGACAGCAGTTAAATACCTTAAGGGCGGGAAAAAGCATGTGAACAATGTCACCTTAGAGTCTTGGTCCAACTTTCTGAGCAATAAATATGCAGGTGGAAGGGAGCAACTGTGTGTCTTGAGTGACGCTAGACACCCCTTTCTAGATAAAGACTTCTCCTTGAATGAATTGGAAACGGTAGTTTCTAAGGCAAAGAATAGAAAAACACCAGGTATTGATGGAATTCACTACGAATTTTTTAAAGCTTTACCCATCCAATGGAAGAATTATTTACAGAATTTGTTCAATAGGGTATTGGATGTTGAAGAAGTGCCCAGGGAATGGTCCAAGATTATCATGTTTTTTTTACATAAGAAGGGTGATAAGAATGACCCCAGAAATTACAGAGGGCTGGCGTTGCTCAATAACATCACAAAACTCTTCACACATGCATTAGAGATAAGGTTGTCAGAGTGGGCTGACTTATGCCATATACTACCTGAGTGTCAGAGTGGATTTAGGAGGGGGCGTGGATGTTTGGACAACATATTTGTTCTGCACACTGTTGTTTACCACCAGACACAGATTAGACGGCGGAAATTGTTTGCTTTGTTTGTTGATTTTCAGTCTGCTTTTGACTCAGTTCCTCATGGTCTCTTATGGGAGGAGCTTAGGTTGAGTGGAATCAGCAGCAAGATGATAAGGCTCTTGAGTAGGCTCTATGATAGGGCTTCATTGGTGGTGAAGAATGGAATCAGGACATCAGACCCCATAGAGGTCACAAAAGGGGTATTGCAAGGAGACTCACTCAGTCCATTTTTGTTCTCATGTTACTTGAGAAATATTGAATCCTTCTTCAGGGAAAGAGACCTCTATGGCATTAAATTGAGAAACTACACAGATATATTAATGCTTTTATTTGCTGATGACATTGTCATCTTTGCCGACAGTGAGGTGGACTTGCGTAAGAAATTGAAATGCCTTTCTGATTACTGTGAATCCATGAAACTTACAGTCAATATAGATAAAACAAAAATTGTCCCATTCCATGCTCAAGGCCACAGAAAAACCATTTCTTTCTACTATCAAGGAAAAGTAGTTGAGATGACAAACAGGTATAGGTATCTTGGTGTGGACTTCCATGCTTCAGGGTGTTTTAGAAAATTCTGTGAATGTTTAGTAAAAAAGGCAAGAGTTGCTGGGGAGTCTGTCATTCAGGTGCTTCAAAGAGCTAGATCTGATACATGGGATGCCAAGATGAAGCTTTACGATGCAGTAGTGCTCCCTTCAATTTTGTATGGCTCTGAGATATGGGGTCTCAGTTGTGCTGGGATTTTGGAAAGGGCACAGTTATATTTTCTAAAACGCGTGCTTCTGTTAAATACCACGTCCCCAAGTTGGGCTGTACGTCTAGAGTTGGGCAGGCTCAGGCTTGGTCACTTTGTATTTGGGAGAGCTTTGGGATTTCTTCTAAGAATCCTGAAAATGCCTGACAGCCGGTACCCTCAGCTTTGTTTTTCTGTGCTACTAGAGTGTTCCTTGGAGCAGAATAATAGAGGTGGAACATCGGGATGGTTGTCTCTGTTGCAGAGGCAGTGTGAGGAACTGAATGTTATGGTTGAGTGGAATGATAGGACCAACCTGTTTTGGATGTTAAAAGCTGCAGAAGGAATTCTGATTAAAAATCACGCAGATCGTCTGTTTGCAGAGGATGTTGAGGCAGCTCTCAACTCTAATAATTGTCCACACTATAGAAAACTAAATCCTAACTTTGAGATAGGAGAACAACTTAAATTCCAGATGCCTATTGCCAGAGTCCGTTGTGTCACCCAATTGCGAATGGCTACCAATATATCTGTTTACTTGTACGTTGGTGACAGAGGCACAAAGTTGAATTGCATGTCTGATTGTCCTATTTGTAATGTTCACGAAAAAGAGGACGTCGAACACTTCTTGATAAGATGTCCTATGTATAACTCTATTCGCGCGAATTTTCTTGGTGAAATCATTAGGAATGTTGTTTCAGATGCTGATAAAGTGATGGTGCTGCTGTCAAATCTTAGCCAAGGGAAAATTAACAGACTGTTCCTCTACGTGGCAAAGGCAATAGAAATACGCAGTTTAATCTGCAGTGTTGACACTTAGGTGGGTAATTTTACGGGAGACATCAATTCCCTGTTCGTCATTTGAGTTTTGTGCCTGGATTTCTTTTCTTTTTCTGCTATTGCATGGCTTTCGGGGTCTAGTTTTAATGAGGTTTAAAGGATGGCCGTCCAAATCTAGTTGTGATATATGCATGTTGATTTATCAATTATTGTTATTGAGGTATTATATTTAACCTAGATTTATAATATACTATTTTTTATTTTATTTTTGGGCCTGTAGATTAATTGAAACACTTGTAAAGTTTGTTAATAAATTTATCCTATTTTGCTTTTATGCCTGTCTCTCAATGCATTCTATTCTCTCAATTTACTTCTTTTGGGCCTGTAAATTCATTAATTTTCTTCAAATCTGTCATTTAACTTGTAATATTATTTATAGTTTTTGTGCTTTTATTAACTGCTTAAAATTATTAAAGAAAAAATTGTGCATGTAATATATTGTATGTAACTGAATATTTTTCTAGTCTACAACTCCTGTATTTGTATGTATTTGTATGGCTTGGCCATGTACAAATAAAATGATTATTTATTTATTTATTTAATAAATTTTATGTAATAAGTTATATTCAAAAGTTATTAACAATTGTGTTATTAACTCTGGTGTAAACGTGGCTTTAAAGTAATGGGATTAACTTTAAAAAATTTTCTTCTTGTTTCCAGTGAAACTACTGAAGAAATAAGAAAATTTGAAAAGAGATTCTTCATATTCCTGATTATTTTGGCTGCACTCCTTTACGTATTGTTTTTGAAGGTGAATTGTTTAGTGCAAATAACTTGCTGTCAGCTCCAAGGAGGTTTCGTGCGTCGTTAATAGAGAAAACATCATTATTGTAACCCAAATCATCACACAATGAACATAGGTGTATTAGACTAATTTTAAAATAAAAAAATTATTAAGAATTTATTTTCAATAATTCAGAATAAAACACTTGCATAAAATATAGAATCATTCAATAATGGTGAGTTATTTCGTGTTCCCTTCTATCAGAAAATTAAATAGGTAGGTACCGTCATTTTGATAATAATAATTAATAAATAATTAATTTTATTTGTTTATCATCAAAAAGTTTTTGTTTTTATGTATCACTAGCTTTATTAATAAGAAACGTTTTTGCAGCTCAGTAGGCCTATTTGTTCTCAGCTATTTTTTTATGTAATATGAATCTCCTTCAATTTAATTCTAGAAGCTTATATAGGTGAAGGGTCCAAGCAAGATTGACATTGGTTGTCGGCGGCTTGTACCTGAATGTTATTAATACATTTGAAGTCAAGAAGTAAGTGTTAAGTTTAAAAATCTTCATTATTTCTTACTCTCCTATGTTTCTTAGAAAGGAATTAGAAATTATATAATATTGTATAGTGTAAAATATAATTGTCTAACAATTTCTGAGGCATGTAAGAGTCTCTGAGGAAATCTTATCTTGACCATAATTGTTAATATTGGTAGCCTACTGTACGGTATACTTTACCATCAAAGCTTAATCAAAATAATATGTAAATGAGTCTCACTGTATCTCATTACTAATACGAAATTTATAGATCATCATAATTATTATTCTTCAATATAATTAAATTCAAGAATCATGAAAACTTTTATAATATATACATCTTAGTTTCTAATATTGGAAATTCACAAAAAAGTATTATTCATGGATGACATTTAGGACTTTTTCTTCGTTTGTCAAGTACGCCCATTCAAAAATTGCCGCTCTAAATCCAAGAAGAGGCAACATGAAAACAAAAACTTGTGACTCCGAAATCATTTTCGAATCTACTTACGGTATTTAATTTTTGAAACACATTCATGAATATTTCTTTTTTTTCTTATCAATCCTTTCCTGAAATAAAATGAATTTTAAAATTTTGTTGCAGCATAATGTTTATTATGATTTTGTTGTATTCAATAATGGAGGATCCCATTGTGCATTAATTTTTAGGTTAACTTGTTATCATCGCTCTTTGTATGCATTTTTGAGTTTGTGATGCCTAGGAAAGGCAAAAAACCAAAACTTAATTTAAAAAACAAAGAAACAATAGTGTTAAATAGTTCTTTATCCTGTGTCAAGTGTGCTAGGAGTGTTGTTTTGAATGAAAACTATGAAAGATGGTGTCGGATTCGAAGTGAATGCTCTTTTGATAATGACGAGGACTTCACAAGTTATCTTCTGGATTTAGTAGAATCTAGAATCAAGTAAGATATTTTAATTTCTTTTAAATAATACCAGTAATTCCTCCCCAGAATGTGATAATATTTTAAGTTTATTGGATCTTTGTCAATAAAACAGACAGGCCACAGGACAGGGGGCAACCTCAGACCTCAGAAGGTAGTTTTTGGTCTTCGGTGTGAAGATTTCAGTTTCATTTTAAAGAAAGTATAAAGTATGGAATTCAAGGGCAGACAACACCAAGCCAGGTAGCGAAGTAAAAAAAACTCGCTTTCCATGTTATTAAATTGGGCAGGCCACACCGAGCTCTCTCCCGCGGAGGAAGTTCCTCGGCGGTAGTTTCACTTCGCCAGCCAGGCAAAGTTTTAAAACGTCTGCTAGCGGTACTACCGCTTCGGTAGCGAGCTCGGTGTGGCCTGCCCATTTTAATAACATGGAAAGCAAGTTTTTTTAACTTCGCTATTAGTAGCGCATGGTAACGCTTACGCATTTCCTCACAACTAGAAGACTACCGCTAACGGACATTTTTTGGTGTGGCCTGAACAACAAGCGAGCTCGCTACCTCTAGCAGACGTTGGTGTGGCTACTGCTTAAGAGGCACTTGTTTGAGATCGGCAAATTTTAAAAAATTACAAATGTTTCATTTTTGTCAATGAGCCTACCGTATCATTTTTAATTCTATTAGAAAAATAACCATTAATATTAACTTACCACTGTTTGAGACTACTTGGCCTATATGTTGGAACCTACGATGCGCCATTTGGAGGCTGCTAGTGACACGTTTTAAAATTTCTTCTTTCGCGTGCAATTATAGAAACATACTTAAATTTTTTTAACTAGTGCTTTTGTGTTCATTGTAGATAACTTATAAATCTAATTTTATTGAATAATTCATGTAACTTAATTATATTAATGTTTCAGATTTGATCATACTGTAAACGATGGACGAAATGTTTCAAAATGCATTGATACATCGGTCACGAATGCATCAACCCATGAAACGAAGTCAATTGTTTCACAAAGCTCGAAGAAAGATGATATTCAAGTTTTGAAAAATCTGACTTCTTCAAGTGAGCAATTGACTGAATGTCGACAAAAAACTAACGAATCTCTAGTCGAGGAAGGTGAGTTGATCATTAATTTATAATAGACACTATAAAGTATATTACAAGTGAGTATTTTACTGGTTGGTTGGCTGAAGAGACCATGTACATGAAGTCAATTAGAATTGAGCTTTTATCTTGATAATTTGTCGCCGAATACCTTCATGCCGTTCGATTTACGAAGGGGTAAGTTACCAAAAAATAATTGGAACTGCTTAGTTGGGAGCGTGTCTTGTGTAACTTAGTATGGAATTATAAGCAACTAGAGGCTAGATTGCGCAACTAATTGTTAGTTAATTGTCGCTTTTTATGTTGATCTGGCTTGTTCTGTTCGTCTGTAGTGATGTTAGCGAGTGCTGTTTGTCCGTGTTTCGTTTTTTGTGACGGCAAATTCAAGTGAACCGTCTCGCATCTGCTCAAATCTTCTGTTAAAATTCGCTGAACCGAGCTCCAACATAACCCTCTATTTTATTAAAGTTGATCAATTGTCTGTCGACTGTATGTGCGCACAAACTCTTGAATTTTGCCAACATTTGAGTCGATTTGGGTAGTTGAAGGACGACCAGAAGATGGTTTGTGATCAATTCAGGCTGTCAAAGTTTGTAACCGATAGTCTAGACAGTAATAAGAAGTGTCTAGCAGTCTTTCTTGATCTAGCAAAAGCATTTGACTCCGTTTCACATGAGTTGCTGTGTAAGAAGCTTGAGAGTATTGGAATCAGGGGTATAGTACTTGAATGGTTCAAGTCCTACCTTCATGAACGAGCACAAAGTGTGAAGATTGGTGATAAAATCAGCCAAGAAACAACTGTTGAATATGGAGTACCACAGGGAACAGTACTGGGACCTATTCTATATTTAGTATTTGCAAATGAATTGTGCTCTCTAGATATTAAAGGAGAGATGGTAACCTTTGCTGATGATACAGCCATAATGTTTCAGGAAGAAGATTGGAACAGTTTGTTTAATTTGGCGGAGTCGCAGATGCGTCAAGTCATCTCTGGTTGAATAAAAATCTACTCACACTAAACATTGAAAAAACTAAATTTTTGGCTTTCTCACTGACAAGCGCACAAAAACCTCAGTAAGATACTCTCAAACTACACAATTGCACATAGACTATATTGCCCTGCAACTGTCCTATTATTGATAGAGTAGATCAAATTAAATATCAAGGAATAGTAGTTGATGAACTTTTTGGATGGGACAAACATGTATCATATATTGTCACTAAACTGAGGAAACTTGTTTATATATTTGTGAAACTACGTCAGATCTTGCCTGCCCATAAACTGAGAACAATTTATTATGCACTGGTTGAATCAATTGTTAGGTATGGAATACTTGTATGGGGAGGTACATACCACAATCATGTAGATCCGCTCATAAAAGTACAGAAGCTTTTATTACAAATAATCTGTTATAGACCCAACCGAGCAGTTATTTAAAGAGTATAAAGTTCTAAGTGTGCGACAACTATACATATATACAGTTCTCATTTTCATCAAAACAAATCCGCATTTAACACGCAACGTAGATCATGCACACAATACAAGATCTAGGGATAGAGACCTGTACATAGTTAGAAGAAACACAACTTTTGGTCAAAAGTCTGCCCTATACATAGGATGCAAAATCTTCAATTTATTGCCTGCTGAAATAATTGGATCGGGCATCCTAAAATTCAAGAAAAGTACAAAATCCATGTTAATTAGCATTGGGAATAATGATAGCGAGCAACTATTATGTATTGGTTAATTTAAAAAGTTGTCAATAAACTTAGATAATTTTTATTATCATAAAATGTTCAACAAATATTTCGTTACAGCTGGTTAAAATTTCATTTTATTAATTTCCAAATAATCATGAAATAGTAAAAAAAAAAAAATTACAGGGTGTTTCAGGAGGAATGTGCAATACTTCTCAGGCTGATTCCTTACACCAAGTAGACAAAAAAGTTCCATGGGACCAACCCCCAAAAACGCTTTGTTACCGAGATAACAATGGCGGAAAATTGAGATTTTTCAAAAAATATTTATTTTTCTAATTTTTTAGAGGCTTCACAGAGGTTCTAAAATAATCAATTCCTATGTAAAATCAGCTGAGAAATTCAATGAAACCAATCTGGAGTCTGTAACTTCAACGGTTATTGAGATATTTGAAAAAATATGCTTAAAAACGCAATTTTCCAACATTAAGGCTTATAACTGGATAAGGAATCATAAATTTGTATTTTTTATTAATGGAAGTTGAAGAGAGTCGGATTCTGAAGAGAAATTTGAATGGCAGCGATTGTGTTAATCTCACCCAAATCTCAGAATAAGCGATCAAAAATTGCAAAATTCGACAAAACATAGCACAAGTGATAAATTTGTATTTAGTAGTGATTTTGCGATATTTGATCGCTATTTCTGAGATTTGGGTAAGATATACACAATCGCTGCCATTTAACTTTTCTTTAGAATCCGACTCTCTTCAACTTCCATTAATAAAAATACAAATTTATGATTCCTTATCCAGTTATATATATATATACATTAGAAGAATATTTGATTTATATTGTATACTAGACAAAATGCATCCCGACATACTCACTCTATAGTGGGATGCTTCATGATAGTTTAGAAAAGTAGTATTAGTATAGTAGTATAACTTCACATATTGTAATAATAGTTTTATATGTTTAATAAATACCTCTGGACATGGGTTACATGACAGAGAAACAAACAAAAGAAAAAATTGATAAGTCGCCATTTTCAAATAGAATCAACCAATAATTTTACACTTGGGTTTATCCCTCTGTATCATATTTGTTAGCAGTCTTCAAGAATTACAGCAGCATTTCACCCAAGTAAAAAACGAAATTTCACAGCTGTAAGTTCACTTTGTTAATTGCCATTAACATAAAATTAAATATGGACTAAACAGCGCACGTGAAATCTATCCTTGCCGAAGAATAGAACAATGTTATTATTTTATTCTATTCTAAATTATATAATAATAATTAGAAGAAGCTAGATCAACGTACATTACACTATTGCATTACACTGGATGTTATTCAGAGGTGTTCCAATTGGTTGCGGAGACTGGCTTATGATTGAGAGGATCAACGTGCTAACCACACATTACCTCTATCCTGGTTAATGATTATTTGCTTGCTGTATGGTCTGTCCGGCCGGGGGTGAATTCTGGCGGGATGGGGGCGGCTTCGGCTCGGTCAGTGTTGGTTCGGGGACTGTGAGTTCTGATGAAGAATTTCTGGCTTTTAGGCCGGTATTGGCCGGGCTGGAGCCCTTTTCCCGTCTTACTGGAGTGTCTTCTCTGCTTGGCCGGGCTGTATAGTGGAGTGAATATGAAACTGGCAACAAGCGTACTAAGAGGCAATGAACTAACAATGAGATGCTTTGCACACCCCTTAACCATTCAATTTCCTACTTCACAAGGTACGCTCACATCAGAGCAATTACGGTCATATTTGGGTACCCGTAGTATATTCACTGAAATATAATCAATTATGTATTCTTTTTTGTATTACAGACGATGAAAGGGAGAGATCGGATGAAATAAGTGATGAAGAGAAGGAAAACTTGAGGCTAGAGGAAGATACTGAAACTGGCACCTCATCTGTTGTTAAAGATGATATTTCTATCACTAGCAGACTGGCAGTTGATATTTATGAATCACAGTGCAAGCAAATTGTGAGTTCAAACATTGCTAATTCAACTGAGAACAGCATTATTCTCAAAGAGACTGAACAGAATCAAGACTTTACCAAACTGAAAAAACACCAACAAAACAAAATCTCTGATAAAATATCACATTTTTCGCCGGGAAAGAGTAAAAACTGTAAAAAGAAGAAGCTGAGCTCTTCGGAGAAAGGGTAAGTGGAAAAGGGTTCTAAGCCTTTTAGCTTCTGTTTCATCGATACAAGTTACTTGACCTTATTTCACACTAACAAGGATTTTGACTTTTCTATCTAGTTCACAGTAAGAAACCCAATTCACCCATGCTTGAAATCAAGTATAGCGCTTTAATGCTTTTTATGTAAAAATACATGGGGAAAAATCATTTGTTTGCATGATCAATAACTTACTTTATTATATCGTCTCCATAAAATAACACTTCTTCTTGATTCAAGTACATTAAACTTGAAATCGGCACCTAGGAGTAAAGGACTACCGTACTTGAACAAGCGCTTACTACAAGAAACAAGAAGAAAGTCTGCTTGATCAAGAATTGAATCTGGTCATTTGGAATTAAACAAAGGACTGAATTGAAATACGTGTACTAGAACTGTATTGTTTAATATGGTTTGTCCCAATGAAACAGGATACGCTCAGGGTCCACATCCACTGTTAGTTCGGACTTTCACAATAAAAAACTGTAAGTGCATGAGGAAACCGACAGTCCAAAATAGCTGTAAACCGGCAGGCTGATCGTTGACCTCTCTGTCCGAAATGACAGTGGATGTGGACCCTTACTGAATTATAAGTTCATGTATAAGTTAAAAATTGAATTGCCACCTTCCTCAATAACTCTGTGTTATTTTAATGATTGAAGGAGAAAAGGAGAGCCTGTACCTGATGAACCACTGAACTTTACTGAACCAGTAGCGCTTATGGTGGAAAGCAAGATCGATCCTAGTAAGATTCCTAATGAAGATGTTTCTGTTAGTGGTGATCCAACCCTCGAAAAATTATCAGTGATCGATGGAGATAATTCAATCACCAAGAACAGTCAAGTGAAGCAGTGCGGTGATTGTGACTCGAGACATGTGTTGAACAGCTGTCCAATCAAAAGTCCGCTGAATGTGGTCGATGACTCGGTTAGTTGGGAGCAGTACTCAAGTCGTGACGCGGAAGACTCGTCTGACTCGAGTCGCGAACTGCAGTCGTATGCGTTTGCTTCCTTGCCCGGCTGCCTTGAGTTGCGAGTCACCGACTCTGAGCACGGACTCGGGGTCGTGACTCGCCAGTCGATACCCGCATTTACACGGTTTGGACCTCTGGTTGGACGTCCCATCAAGCAGATGGAGATACCTGATGATTCATCCATGAAAGACATTTGGGAGGTGAGTTGGTGATTTAAATTACAATAGATATTTTTAAAAATGCAATACAGTAAGTGGTATTCATTTATCAGTAGCCTAACACAGTGCATTATCATCAGAACATGTTCCATCAAACCAATTTAAATAGATGCAATACTTGCAATGCTTGCAAAGAGACCAGCTTCGGCTGCTTTGTTACAGCTTATTCTAATCCTTCCTCTCTTATTTGGTAAATTTTAGCTGACGCGGTATCGTTTGTTTCTTATACGTAATGTAACCTAAGTTTTCAAAAAATTTCAATCTCAGTAAGCTACCCATTTTTTAAATTTTTTTTAAACATATCATGTTTCGACTTTTATTCAATTTCATATGTAATCATCATCAATGGCTCTACAATCAAAAACGGATGTTGGCCTCCTCCAGCAAACGCCTCCATTCCACTCTGTCCATGGCAGCTCATCTCCAATTTCTTACACCAAGCCTCCTTGCATCTTCAGTGACTGAGTCCACCCATCTTAGTCTTGGTCGACCAGGGTGCCTTCTTCCTTCCATTTTGAAATTCATAATTCTTTTCGGCGGATCATATGAGTCATCAGCTCTCTCAACATGGCCTGCCCACCTGAGCCTCCCTACTCTGATGAGAGCCAGTGCATTGGTGTGGCCATACATATCATACAGATCCTTATTCTTCCTTCTGTACCACACTCCATCAAACCACCACAACGCACGCCACCAAAACTTCGGCGGAGAATCTTTCGTTCAAAAATGTTTATCATGTTCTCATCCAGTCTTGTTAGAGTCCATGTCTCACTGGCATAGGTCAGCACAGGCAGAATAAGTGAGCGATAGATTCTTATTTTTGTTTCTTGACTCAAGTTCCTTGATCTGAAATGTTTGGACAGACCAAAGTATGTCCTATTTGCCAGTAGAATTATTCGCCTAACCTCTTTAGTTGTTTCATTTTTTGTGTTCACTGAAGATCCAAGGTATTCAAACTCATCAACCATCTCCAACCCACAGTCCACTATCGGATCAGATTGAGCAGCATTCAATCTCTGAGCATTGGACCTTGATGATACCATGATCTTTGTTTTCTGCTCATTCACAATCAGTCCCATGCTATTTGCTGCTCCTCTTATGCTATGAAATGCCTCCATCATATAGGGGATTGATCGGGCTGCAATATCAATGTCTGCCTTGAAGTCCACAAACATATGGAAAGAGTTGGCATTGTACTCTAGCATCTTCTCCATTATAAGCCGCAGGCAGAAAATTTGGTCCACTGTGGATCTTCCTGTACGAAACCCTGCTTGGTAGTTGCCTATTTTCCCATCAGTATAGGGTCTCAGTTAAGACATTTCAGAATATCTTGTAGCCAACATTCAATAGGGTAATGCCTCTGAAATTCTTACAATCCATGGGATCACCTTTCTTCAGCAAGGGGCATAGTATTCCCTGATTTCATGTATGAGGCATAACCTCCTCCCTCCATGTTCTTATGACTATCTGGTGTATTAGATGCCACAAAGTATCTCCACCATGTTTAAACAGCTCTGCCACTACTCCATCTTTCCCTGGGGATCTGTTGTTGCTGAGTTTATTTATAGCTCTGACAACATCCTCTATTGTTGGATCCTCCATTTCTTCTGAGTCAGTAGCTAAGTATATTCCATCCATGGGTTCAGGCTGAGGCTCTCCAGTCCCATTTAGAAGCTCTTCAAAATGCTGCTTCCACCTATTCATCACTGCTCCTTGCTCACTCAGAAGAGTGCCATTCTTGCTTCTGCATACAACTGGTCTTGGCATGAACTCCTTTCTTTGGTCGTTCACCATAGCATAGGATTTCCTTGTCTCAGTCTGTCCCGCCAGTCTCTCAATGCCATCAAATTTAGAATTTTCAAATTCCCGCCTTTTTCTTCTGTGCATCTTCTTCTCCTCTTTTCTCAACCTCTCTATAGCACTTCTTGTCCTTTGCTGCTGCAAAATTTTATTTTTCATATGTAATAAGTAAAGTAAATATAATGTAATGTATAAGTAAACAGTCGAAACATGTTATTTTGAAATAATATTATTTTAAAAAAAGGTAAGATTACTGAGATTTACATTTTTTGAAAACTTTGATAAGTAGCCCTGAGGAAAAGGAAATATTAAGTAATGTAACCTAATATTATTATGAAGTAAACCATCTATTGTCTCTCTTGTTTCAAAAACATCGTTTATGCATAAATCTTGAGCAGATTAAACCGACTATCTTTTTGGTATCAGTTATATTCATTACAAGTGCAATACTCGGTTGATTATCGTCAGAACACAATCCATCAAAGCAACATAAATATGATTAAGCACGTATTGCTTACAAAGAGAACGGATTCAGTAGCTTAAACCAACGTGTTACAGCCTGTTATAATTCTTCCTCTCTTATTTGGTTAGTTGATGTAGATATCGCAAAAAATTTGGTGGTTTCGTCTGTCTCTAGTACGTGATGTTACCTACCAACAGCTTCTGTCTATTTTGATTTCAAAAACATCCTCTAGGCATACCTAAAGGAGAACTCTAATTGACAAAATAAGCTGTTGTAGCGCAGAAGGAGCAGGCGAAAGCGGATAGCTTTTTGTCGTCAACTGTATTGACTATTGAGTACAATACTCAGTTGATATCATCCCACGGTTCTATCATACTATTTATATAATCAGAGCACGTTAAATGGAAATACGCGCATATGGCTTGCATAGAGAACGGCTTTAGCAGCTCAGACTTGCTACAGCCTATTCTTATCCTTCCTCTCTCATTTGGTTAGTTGGCACTGCTTCACTGTCAAGACAGTTCTCTTTCCAAAGGAGATTTTAAATGAGTCTACAATGACCTCTACTAGACTTCAAAGACTGTATGATTACAGTATAGCCATTGAAAGTCGCTTGAATTGATTGAAAGCCTGCTGAAATCCATACACAATATTCAGGTCCACAACCCTTATAATATTCACATTGATGAGCTACTTAATTCATTGTTATGTCAAGAACGTTGAAGCAGTGTGAATACACGGTCCAGTTTACTTTCAACGTAATACATGAGATAATACACGTGTCATGGGATACATTTCCATGTATTTTTATCTAATAAGAGTATCTAATGGTAGTTTCAACAAACTTCACTTAACGATTCATAGTTTGTTTCGATTTTTTTCCAGCTGTTGGACGAAGGTGACAGTGGCGGCTGTGTATACACGAGCACCGAGCAGCCGCAGACGTCCAACTGGACGCGATGGCTGCGTCCGGCGCCCAGCCGTGATCAGCGGAACCTTGCAGCGGTGCAGCTGCAGCCGAACGGTCGGCAGCTGTACTTTGTCACCACGCAGCCACTGGCTGAAGGCGAGGAACTGCTCTACTGGACTGATCAGCAGCAAGCCTGGTCCACAAAGAAAATGACTAAAACAAGTGATTACTCAACCTACTTCTTCATTCGCTCTTTTGTTCGACATTTCATTTATGTAATTGATTTTCTTTTATTTTCGTTCATTTACTTTCTTTTTGATATTAGCGTAGTAAAATATTTGTTTGCTTTGAAAATTGAAGTCTGGTTTGAAACATTATTTGTAGACTAGTTAGATACAGTATCAAACAAATTTATTTGAATTCAAGATCAGTTAAGACTAAATAAACAAACGACTGGGACCGTCTACTAAAACATACCTTAATTGACAACATCAGCTGTTGGAGCGCAAAAAAGACAGACGAAACCGCCCAGCTCTTTAGCGTTAGATATAATAACGGGTGTTTCAAAAAGGACTCACATCAACGTTTAAGAGTGGGTGGTAGTGGACGGCCAACTGCCGAACGGCAAAATCATGTCCCATAAGAACAAAGTAATTTTTATCAATCTCTTGGATCAGATAGCGCCGTTATTTATGAAGAGAATTCCACCGGAATTAAATCCTTTTAAACTTTATTCAGTGTGAGAAAAGTAGTTTCTACTAAAACTAAAAATTCTTCGAAAACTGAATTCTCAGCCCAGTTGCTTTCTTTCTATTCCTTGTTCCAAGAAATGGATTATTGGGTTTGATAAATGTTTTTTGTTGATTTTCTAGGCTGTGGAGGGTGCAATTTGCAGTTTGCTCATCTCATCTACTATTACCGTCACTGCGCTGTGTTCCATGATCCGAATTTCAGTTTGACGATCAGAAAGTACCACTGCAAGATATGTGGATTGTCAGTGCTTGGAAAAGAGAACATCATGAAGCATGCTGCCATCAATCACGAGGGAAAAGGCGCTTATCAGTGCCAGTTTTGCAAAAAGGTTGGTGATTTGTAATCGTAAACCGATAATCAAATTGAACAGATGAGAAATATAAATATTGTTTTGTACCAATTTTTCCAGTGATTTCTATTGTTATGATAAATTCATATATTGTGTCAAAATATTTTATTGAAGTCAAAATTTGTGTATAATTTAGGTATTAATTTTGAAAATAACTTAATTTTTTTATAATTTAGGCCTTAAGAAGAGACGTTTTGGTATTTCAATCTCATTGTATTGTGAATTAGTCTATTGAAGTGACTTGGATGAATGTGTTCAAGCCTAATTTTATAGTTTTTTCATACGAGAATATTTTTACTTGGTTTAAATTATCAGTATTTATTCCTTTGATGATTTTATTGTCGTATTCTTCGTATTTCATTTTTATTGCTAAAAGTAGCTCGATCCCGTTTTTCGTCTGAAATACAGTACCTATTGTATGATAAAAATTCAATCATATTTAATAAATTTCATGAATTGAACCTGATTTATGTGAAATAATCGTCTTCCGTTGACAGTTTTTCTTGAGACTGAACTACCTTGAGATGCATCGTACATATGGTTGCTCATTGAACCCGCACCGCACCCGGCCTCTGTGTGACTACTGCGGTAGAAAGTTTTGTCAGCCGCAGAAACTCAAGATCCACATCAAAAGGATGCACAGTGGTAATCATTGCAATAGATTTATTAATATAAATAATTTAGCTATTTCATAAGAAGGAGTTACCTTGGCATCTCTAATGGCTCTACCACATAAAGGCAGCTCCACACATGCGCTATTCGGGAAACTCCGAACACCTAGTGGCCGAATCACGACTAGTGTGGAGCGGAGTGTTCGTTATTTGGGAAATAGCGAACACGAATGTTTGTGTGTTCCGTCCATTGTCGGTCTTTTGGACACATCAAAGTGGACGAATGTTCGGCAAATAGCGAACTTTTTGCCCATCCAAACATTCGCCTTCATGTTCGGCTAATTTTGTTGTTTGTTGTTGCATGTAGATTGAGGTTAAGTCAATTGAGGAAAAGTTTCTTACGTTTTAATTTAATACATAAATTAATTTTAGACGAGATAAATATTAAATTACAGTCTGTGGATGATTTTTAAGTGATACAATTAATTTTGATACTATGAAATTGAATTAAATTAAACTCAAATATTATATTGAAAACTAGTGAATGTCCAATCCATTTCAGGTTACTGAATTATAATCTTAATTCTTTAAATTTTTTAAAAATTCCTTCAAACATTAATATCCAATCATTGCCAAGATTAAAGTTGAAATTAGTACCGTAGTGTTAGACTTTTTAAAGTTGGAATTTTCGACAGTATTTTGACATTATTGACCTTGAAAATGTCACCTATTCGGTTGACAATTCGCCATTCCCAGTACGAATACGTGCTCGGAAAACCACGCATGTGTGGAGATGTGTGTTCGTTAGTTGGGAAATAGCAAGCAAAACTGTTCGCTAAACACCAAATGTTCGGTATTTCCCAAATACCGCATGTATGGAGGCGCCTTAAGGTGACAAGTCGTTTTCCAGTCAAATTGACTTGATCAAGGAGTGAATTCTAGTATAAAGTAGAGAATCATACAAACTAGGTAGGTTATTCAGTCGAATTGGGAATTAGAAATCATACCTATTGGTAATCCTGTAATATTGGTAAATATACTAATTATCAACTTGAGGAATAAATAAAGCCTTGTTTGTACAGATATTTCAATTTATTGCTATAGTATGATCGCACAAAGTTGACATTCCTTCAAAATTGCAGCTGTTCAATGCTACCAGCAGTCGAAATGAAAATAGTCCGTCCCACTCTCACCATCTGTCTTTCACCACACCTCACCAGCGGTAGTTTTGTTGAATTGATTTTACACTAATATTTTCATATGCTGTTAGACACTCGCTTCAAGGGGCCACTTCGAAGGAATGTCTACTTTCCGCGACCATACTGTATCTGGACTATTGTATTATCTACTCTAAACTCGAACTTATCTACTTGATCAAGTTGACTCGACTCGAAATCGACCTCGTGTGGTTAAGCCATTAATCTTGGGTTTGGGTTGAAAAGCAAATCAAACATCTTTAATGGTATAATAAATATCTAAATCTTAATATTTTTGAAATAAATGACCTAGAGGTAAAAAATAATTAAATTGGGTGTAATTCTTGTATAATAATAATAATTTCTCTGGATGCTGAATAACACATCCAGAGGAGTTTATTTGTCAGTCAAATCATTACATAATACAAGCAAATTTCAGATACAGATACATACAATATTATAGTTAGCTTCTATGAATATAAAAAAATGATTCCCCACTATAATTATATATGTGTCTTTTCTTGTATCTAAATCAACTTTTCTACTTGAATAAATTGATCGATAGGATTCATTTTACTCATTCTGTTTTTTCAACTAATCTCTTCTATTAAGAGCATTCTGTGTGAATAATTTTGTACATTATTAAAATTTTATTACTTTAAAATAATTCTTCTATTTATTTTTCACTCTATTTACTCCAATTTAAATTCAAATTTGTCTTTCTTCAGAAATATCGGAAGTGCTGAAAGAATTTCAGTGCAAACGTTGCCTGAAGATTCTGGGCTCGCGAGCGGCACTGCAAAGGCATACCAAGGAGGTGCATCACAAGACTATGCTCTGCTCGTGCACGTGTGACAAGTGCGGCAAACTGTTCCAGAACAAGTCCAACCTCAAGATTCATATGCTCACTCACTCTGGCATCAAACCGTTCAAGTAAGTACAAAACTAAAATAATAGTAACTACTAATTATCAGGTATATATAAAAAACAACCTTAATTTGGTTTTTCATAATCTTAGCTTGTGATGTGACATAACCTTAATTTGAACTTTAAGTATAAATTGGTTGAGGAACAGTTTTGGGCATTATGCCAGTTGTACTCACGTTTGTATTTTATTAATTGAATAAATTATTATGATTATTGGTGAGAAAGGGTGGTGTGACACCCACGTCATAAATGGACAAAAAGATACATTGCGCTCATACAAAATGTCCGTATGGGTCTGTTGTGACATGGTATCACGTACACCAATGCCAAAGTCATTCGTTAAAAGCGGTCATTTTGTCCGCCCGGTTGTGGCACCATCCTTTTCGGATTATATTTGTTGAATGTATTAATAAAACACTATTTTATCTTAGAATAGCATAAAAATGTGGTGTTTGTAAGTCCATCATGATCATGATCCTTGGGGTCTATACTGGCGTCTCATTCATCACCTGGTTGCTTGCAGCCAAACAGAGCCCGCTCGGCAGCCTCTTCCGACTGATCACCTGGTTGCTTGCAGCTAAACAGAGCCCTTCTCTTTGCCCCTAGGATTTCGCAATCCAGTATGATATGCTTGGCAGCCTCTTCAGACTGATTGCAAAGCCTTAATTTCTAAATCAAATTGTGTCGAGATGTTTCCTTAGTGATCCATAGAAGCCTTCTCAATGTTGATAGCCTCTTCATGAGAATGCAACGGAACCTCTTGTATTCGTGAAGCACTCATTTCAGATTAAGGAACCTGGCCGGATAGGGCAAATTCTGATGGGTTTGAGGGCAAGGCAACTTATGGAGTCTGTTTTGTTTTATGAGGGTGAGGCTTGTGCGTGGGATGACGACTACTTTTTAGGTAGTCGGGACCGACAGCTTATCATCTTCTCTGCCACCTCGGGTTGCCTTAGGGTTTGGTTTTGGTTGGTATGAATTGCGGTAATTCATGTGAATCCCACGACCCCTTTTAGTCACCTCTTACGATAAAGCTGAGGGCGTATTCTCAGGGATCGATCATTTTATGTAAATACAATGATTAGTTTTCTTGCTTTGCAATATTATTCACATTGATATCAATTTTGCAGATGCCAGCAGAACAGCTGTTCAGCGGCTTTTACCACCAAACAATGCCTGCAACTGCATTACAAAAAGGTGCACGGCTATGATGATAATAAGATGCCGACAATTGAGCGATCGGTGGCCTATACTTTCGATGCCTATGCCGGAGAGAGGAAAGCCAACGGGGAAGCCAACTGTTCTAAAGAAAGTGCTGATGTCGACGCCAATGCTAGTGCTGATAGCTGCTGTTCCAGTCCCGATCAACTAGGTTGGTTTAATTTATCATTTTTTGTAATAGTAGTCCGTAATCGATAACTTTTCAAGGAAGATTCGCGTTGGTAAATTGTTGTTAACAATTTTTGTTTAGTTACTGTTAGTGTAGTCTGTCCAAGCAAATAAGACATTCTAGCAAGATTGGAAAATGACTTCAGCTTGGTCATAGTGGTTCAAAAATTATAAATTTGGTCTCAAATTGTAGAAAGCATGTTCTACATTTTGAAACTAACTTTATAATTCTTGAATCAATATTGACTGAGCTGGAGTCATTTCCCCATCGTGCCAGAATGTCTCCTTTGCTTGGGCAGACTATAATTCAGGACAAGATGTTTCAAGTAACAAATTAAACAATCAAGAGTAATCCAATAGATTCTTCATTTAAATGAACCTTGGACACACAGCTTAAAGGAAATAACTGGTTTTAAAGTTTTATTGATCTTTCATAGATATATTTCCTTATGAAATATAATATTATCTACAATCATTAATGCTAGTAAGAAAATATTAAAATAATTCAAATAAGGTTAAACATAAGTTAATTGTTATTATCCGATTGATAATATATTTGTTACAGCTATCGACGAGGGAGAAATTGACGATCAGCAAATTGAAATCGAACAAGTCGATGATTACAGGCAGTATTGTTCGCCGCATTCTGTCGAAGAAGAGGAAGAAGAAGAAGTGGCCGGATATGATGGGAGGCTAGATCAGTGTGAAGAGAGGGAAGAATGGGTTGGTAGTCCTGACAACAACAGTCAACCAAGGCAGCCAGAACACGGGTTTTATAGGTTTGATGAGAAGAGTGAACAGGTGATGGTTGGTGGCCCAAAGCCCGAGTCTTCTAATGCGAGTTTACTGGTGGAAGCGGCTCTAGATGCTGCCGAAAAAGACATAGAAATGTCGTTCAGAGTCAACAAAATGTCGCCCGATCCTCTCTTCCCCATACTGCATGGTGAGAGGATGTCTCCACCCCTACACAGAGACATATCCAAGTCGATGTCAGTTGACTATTCGATGTCTCACGCTGATGTCTCGACTCGCGGCATTGTAGATCAGTACAATGGCTGTTCATCACCGGTACCAACCCCTGCACTTCGCCCCTACCCTCTAATGCCGCCCCATTTTGAACTACACCTTTCACCCACCAATCACCTCGCTCCAATTGACGCCTACCACGGATCCTCCACACATGAAGACGTACGCTACGAGTCACAGCCGCGACGGCCTGATGATTATTCGAGTGACGACAACGATAACGCCGTACAGAATCTTAGTTTAGGTTTGAAAAACAAATCGTTACAGCTTGATCCATACAAGTATGACAATGTGACGGATGAGCGTGGCGATGGTTTTGATTGCGGAGTGGAAGGTGTAGACATGTCACGCTCGGGACTGTATCATCACGCCGGAGGTTTTGTGCCACGCTACCCTCACGCGCTATTCGAACAGCGGTCCTACGCAGCGCATTCGGCAGATGTGCTGCGTGTGGTTAATCTCAGTCACAGCATAGATTTGTCTCTGTCGCGTGCTACCACTCACCATCACATGTTACCAGGTGTTTCTCCAACTCCACCTCCTCCCCCTCCACCACCACCCTACCAAAACTATCCCTCACCACCCCCCGCGGGAGCGTACCTAGCCACTGGTACGGCCAGATCGTCTCATTCACCGAATATTTCTATGTATCATCACTTTTCAAGTTACTAGTCATTTTTCTTAATGAAAACAGTGATATTGTCAAATATTTTTATCTCACTTCATTCTGACAACATTGACTTAACAAAATTCGGGAGATAAATAGTAAGGGCAAAGCCTGTTTTTTATCTCCCAAATAATTTTAATTTCTAAAATTTGCTTATGTGAATGCATCTTTGAATGAATTAATTTTGGAATTCTGTTGTGTGTTTTGTGATAGTGTGGTATTTCTCCACAGTATAGGAACAAAAATGTTGTTACTAAACTTGCCATTATTTATGTAGTATTTATAAATAGCGGTAATCACCACATCGGTGTTTTTAGGAAGTATAACAACACCAATTTTCAAGTATAACTTTAACAATATAACAAATTTTTTTAAATACCAAATAGTTGACAAAGCAATATTCACTTTTTAAATCGAGGATAGTGTGTGGAAAGTTCTTTTTTAATCATGAGAAAGATGAGTGTGTGGAAAGTTCCTGATGACTTTCAAAGCACCAAATAGTATTTGAAATCAACTCGAATTTTAAAAAATAGGTAGGTAAACTACAACAATGTACGAGAGTCACTAAATGCTATAATATAATGGTGTTGATTACCAGGTGATTTCTTCCGAAATTTGGAAGTTTATTATTGTGTTTGTGTTTGGAAGTTTATTGTGTTTTGTAGTTGAACTACAAAATTCAAATTTCTATGCTCTGTAGCCCATTGAGGGTCTTGACCTCCCTATTTCAATTGTGAACAAAAATGTTGAGAATTTTTATGCAAATCTTTTTAAAATAAGTCTATTTCACAAAGAAATTTCTAACTGTATAATATTTAGCATTGCACGGTTTTATATAAATTGAGATCACATTAGATTATTCATTGTCTGTTCAAGTAAAATAATGATGAATTTGGGGAAAATTTAATCTTTTAGCTCCATAAATGTCTGTTTTACCAAATATTTTTAATATGATCTTTTATACCTTTCAGTTTCAGATCACTTTATTAAAAAAACAATTAGTTTAAGTGAACATTCTTAGTCAATATATTATTCCCTTTAGTATAGTCTGTCCAAGCAAAGAAGATCCTCTGGCAAGAGGGGAAAATGACTCGGACTCGGTCAATATTGGTTTTAAAATAATCAATTTGATCTCAAATTGTAGGAAAAAATTTGATCCACTATTAAGACCACATTTATAATTATTAAACAAATATTGACCAAGCTGGAGACATTTTTCCATCTTGCCAGAGGGTCTTCTTTGCTTGGACAAACTTTAGACGGTCCTTTAAAATGGCAAAATTGCATAGTTGGTACAGTCCATTTGAAAGCATTTAGTCCAGTTACAAATCATGCGTGTTGACTTTGCTATAGTCTGGCCAAGCAAAGAAGAGCCTCTGGCAAGATGAGAAAATGACTCTAGCTCGGTCAATATTTGTTCAAAAATTATTGATTTGGTCTCAAATTGTAGATCAAAATGTTTCCTAAAATTGAGATCAAATCAATAATTTTTGAACCAATATTGACCGAGCTGGAGTCATTTTCTCATCTTGCCAGAGGCTCTTCTTTGCTTGGCCAGAGTATATTTTCTCTTCCACCATGCATCATTTTTATGAAAATTCTATAATAAAATGTTTTTTCTGCTGTTGGTTATAATAGAAATTAGCAAAACAGATTTTAAATAGACAAAGTATGTCTTTTAAGATGACTTGTAGTAAGTCAGATGTGAGAACTCACACATGAAACGCATCCGTTGAAACAGATTATAAAAATGATAACAATGTTTTCAAAGGGTTGACTCATCTATTGTCTAGCCTACATAGTTGCCACTTTTGAAGCCATATCCTTCTTAAAAATAGCTTTGATTACAGCCCGAATTCGTTTTGTTCAGAATTTGAGAAAACTCACAATCTGTAAAACTATGAATTTTAATGTTTTATAAGCTTGAATACTTCTCTTGTAATCTGAATATTACCGGCTCATAAATTTCATCTCACTACTCGAAATATTCATTACTGTACTGATATATGAAGAACGGAATGGAATTCCACCGTACCGTAACAATAATGATTTAATATATTGTATTAAGCTTATGTATTGAAAATAATATACTGTATTTCAGCTTAGCCAATCATGGCTCTCAACTCCGATTTTTATTGTATTAATCTTAAATAATAGAACTTGTATTATAGAGAAATTACAAATAGTGTATATTGATGTGTACTGTGTAGTGCTAATCGTAGGTCTTGTTTTCCAATTATGTCCATCAATTATTGTTGAATTTTTCTGTTTGTTTAATAAACTTTGAATGATATAAATGTTTAGTCCTTCAAATGTGTTTAAACATTCTCGTTTATCCCATGTAGATTTTCTTATAGGCTACTAACTATGGTGATAGTTTTTGGTTTTGATAAAATTCATTATTTGATCATATTGCTTTTATATTATATCTCCAATCTTGGCACGGGCTCCATATTATTCTTGCAATAAGATTGTAAGATTCATTTTATAGGTCAATAATGATATTACGCTACCTATTAGAATAAATAAGGCTTTGGATGAATCTACTGGTGTGAGATTGGGAAAAATCCAGAAGCATAAAATCGCTACAATAAATGATCACTTCCCGAATCAAAAATTCCTAAACAGCCCATATATTTTGTTATTCATACATAATGTAGTTGAGGAGATATCTAGTTTGAACAATTAGTTGTAAAAATTACAATCTTATGAATGGACATTATTTTTAATTTGGCCTAATCAATATTGGTCGAGTATCAACTGGCAAAATCCTCAAAAATTTGTTATGTAGGCCTACGGGACTGACACACTGTATAATAATAAAATATCAGTAAATTATTGACGTTCCTCAATAAAGTTGAAACTATAACTTCATCAACTTGTTAAACTTAATGTGTCTTTCTTAAATTTGGCTAAGAATTTATTATATTACTATGTAATTGTATATTATATCAATTTTAACTTTTTTTGCAAATTATTCATATTATTGAAAATTAAATTTCAAATTGATAGAAAAATAATGTAATAAACCAATTTGGTCTGAATTAATAATGATTTCGTTTTTGAAATTTGCCGCTCATTCAAACTGTTCTTCCGACATAGAAAGTAGATCCTCAATGAATTTGGAGAGAAAAATTTAAGAATGGGACTGTATCAAGTTCCTCAATATTTTCGTTATTGAATACTGAATTTATCACAAAAATAATATTATTTAATGAACAATTGGTTGTATTTCTATAAAATAACAGACCCTGCATAATAATACCAATGTAGTAATCTAGTGTCCAACCACAGAGCGCAGCACAGAGCTCAATTACAAACACAAGCTGCACTCTGTTGTGACATGAAGATTACAGTTCTCACTTCTCAGTACTGTCAATGTCAGTGTCAGTACGTTGCATGACTGTCACTGTGGATTGTAGTGATTTCCTGACAGGATAAAAATGGCAAAATGTCTTTCCCGGCAGAATAAAACAATGTTTTTATTCCAAAATAATCGTAATTCCTTGTGTGCTAGTCAAATTATCAACCCATTTTAAGTTAACTGGCATGGGTAAGTAATTATATGAGCTTTATTAATGTATTACATTGCGATAAGTTGAATTCCACAGTAAAACAACTCCTATATTTTTGCAAGTTATGCTAGGGTTTTTTGTTATTAGTTTAAAAATCATCTTTGAACAACAATTATTGTATAATTTTTCACGTTTAACGATTTTTTGTCCAAAATAGTGCATTTCTAACCTATTTTTTGGTTATGATTGGTAGGCTGAATGTTGATCATTGGGAAAACCATGGATATTCATTGAATTGTTATTCTAAGTAATTGAAGTTGAAAGGTGGCAGATTTCTCATTCAAAGAACACCGGATGTAAAAGCGTCATGCTAAACTTTGTTTCATGCTGAAATAGTTTCTAATCGTTATGGTGATCTCTTATCCTAATGAAGACTTTGTATTTCAGGCAAAAACATTCTGGCGTGAGTGAGCAACAAGCGTTTGGAAAAGTTATGTTGCATCTTCAAGCAATATTGACCCAGTGAACTAAACTGGGGTTGGAATAGAGTAGGTGAGTTTGGTAGAATTACTTCATGTGGAATAAGTTAATTTATATTTTTTGTTGATGTGTTCACAGTAGGCCTAGACTACGCATTTTATTTGTAAGATATAAGTTGATTCTAGAGCGGTGCTAGTTTTATTGTTAAAGTTAATGCTCATACTGGTACCTTTCCGGTGTGAGTACCTCAGCATTTCTTCACTACAAGAAATACTAAGGATTTAATTCTATTTAATAAAATTTGCATAAATATTTCAAAAAATGAGTGCAGGTCAAGACTGAGCACCGACCCTTAGATTACCTCAACCTCAGAGCGTCAGAGAATGCACATCGTCATCATAAAGCTTTTAAAAGCATAGCCTAAAAAATTTTGAGTATGTGTATGTGCGAGTGTATTCTTTGTATTGGCTCGTTTGCACAGAAACTGCTGCTTTGTTAATATTTTCGTCTCTCCTCTTCAGCCGTCACAACGACTTGGAGCTTATTAGTCTCGACCTACCACTACCAGTATGCCTACTTACAGTATATGGAATACCACATGTTAAGGACGGAACAGATTCTTTATCAAGTCAACATTTAAAATAGTTCTCCATGGGACATTGTGGCTATGTATTTGGAACTCGTCAATAATGTACGCTGATAGTAATAAAGCATTCGAGGTCCTTATAATACCAATGAGCTTTCACTTCTCATGCAGTTTTATTAAACTTTTCGTAATTTGTTATTAGGTGAAGGTCGATGCAGTGTGCACCATGGAGGAATGCGAGGCAGTCGATGGAACAGGGGCGGTTAGCGGAGGTGCGAATGGGGGCGCGATGTCGTCGCTCAACTCCTTGTTTTCATTCACGTCTCCTGCGGTGAAAAAGCTGCTCGGCTGGAAGCAGGGTGATGAAGAGGAGAAGTGGGCTGAAAAGGCGGTGGACTCGCTGGTGAAAAAGCTGAAGAAGCAGAAGGGAGCCATCGAGGACCTGGAACGTGCGCTCAGCTGTCCTGGACAACCGAGCAAGTGTGTCACTATTCCTAGGAGTCTTGACGGTCGACTGCAGGTAGGTTTGTCAATTTTGACTCGCTATTCAGATAAAATTTTATTTACATTCTCAAAAACAATTGAGGGTCCTGCCAAACCCTCGCTATTTTGATGAATTCTAACCAAATACTTATTTGTAGCAAGGAGGGACGAGCACATAGCAACAGACGGATGGAGAAAAATCCCTCCCAGGTTACTACATGTTGCAATGCACAGACGGACGTCTTTGGAGGTATTTTTCCTTCGTCCGTCTGTTGCTGTGTGGGCCTTGCTCATGCTAGGAGGCCCACCGAGCAGACACATTTCATGAAACCAATATTACAGTATTGTGAAGTGTGAATTACATTTCCATTGAAACCTATGGAAAGTCTACATAAAAACATAGAATAAACCTAGATTGCGCGTTCATTCTTACGCCGCAATGCATATTTCACTGAAAGACAGCTGAATTATTGGTTTTGAATCGGGTTTCTTGATGTAAAATTATTTTTCCAAATAAGAATCTCACCTAAAGAGTAACTTACTTCGATGTCTTTCATGTGTTCTAACCGACTGATTAATAGAAATGGATAATTTTGACAAGTCTCATGTAAGCAGAATCTTACAACCCCTTGCAAGTCTTTGCAAGTTTATATACCTATTTAGGCTACTATTACTAGGTACTTGAACTATTACCACCTATGTAATATGCTACCTATGCAGGCCGCCAGTACTACCTATACTATTACCATCATCACTATATTATATATTATAACAAACTATGGTTAATTGAAATTATTATTGTGTGTGTCTCAGGTCTCTCATAGAAAAGGCCTGCCGCATGTGATCTACTGCCGAGTTTGGCGTTGGCCTGACTTGCAGTCTCATCATGAACTCAAGCCACTTGAACTGTGCCAGTATCCGTTCTCTGCCAAGCAGAAGGAAGTTTGCATCAATCCCTACCACTATAAGCGAGTTGAAAGTCCAGGTAATTTCCTCAACTCTTTCTACTTTGTAATTTAATTATTCTTGAGCTAAATGTAATTTAATTTTGCTGAATTCCCAGCCCGGTCTAGGGCATTATTAGCATGGACAGGGTCCCAGCTAAGAGTCTCTTCACCCTTTATATCTTTTACTTTTAACTTCGCCGTTGTAAAAAGTCAATATATAAATATATTGCTCTGAAAACTTGAAATTTATGAAAAATAACACAGGAAAAGAGCAATGAAGCGGATATCTCAGCAAAACAACATGATTTGCTTATCATTTCAATGTAAATCTAATGAGACTTGGCAAAAGTATGATGCATTCGACCGTGAGTATTCAGTTTTTGTGGACAGGGCTGTTAAGATGAATGAACAGAGTGCATGAGTTACTTTTCGAGGTCTGCTATTCGTAGAAGTACTAGTACCTAGTGTTTTTTATCTTTGAAGTGAATGTTTTACGTGTAACTTACATGCCGCTATATTAATTTCATCTTCCAGCAAGAGTAATGTTATGGAAAAAAATATTTTTCCTATCAACTCTACTTAACAATACTTACAGACAAATTTCTTCTAATAAAATATAAAAATCTGAATAAAACAAGATGTCAAAAGTTTAACTTCATTATAAAAACTAGAACCTAGGTACTATGCATAAGTTTTTATAATAAAGTGACATCTGGGTTTTCCTATTATGGAGAGATTTCACAAAATCAACATGAGATCTAAAATTATCATGAATAATATGAATAATAATAAACTATTTTTTGTGTTGCAGTACTGCCACCGGTCCTGGTGCCCCGTCACAGTGAGTTCGCGCCGGGCCACTCTCTTCTGCCCTTTCAACAGCTGCCTGAGCCGGCCATGCCGCACAACGTGTCCTACTCAACTACCGGATTCACCGCCAACCCCACCTCGCCCCTCAGCAGTGTGCCCAGTCCAGCCACCATACCATCCAACCCGCAGAGTCCTTATACTGCCAATGGGCTGCCTGGTAGTTGATCAATTCATACTCATATATGCGATACATTTACTAGCGCAAACTTAACAAAAACACAAAATGATATTAAGTGAAAATCACTATGATTATATAAATTAATAATAATAATTATCTTCAAAAGGCGGATTTTCGATAGGCAATAGTAATTCAAAATTTCAAAATCAATACGCAATCGTACAGGCAGGAAGCTCATCTTCACTGAATACTTGCAACATAGGATTAGCTCTTTCGAAAATTTATTATTCATTTATTTTATTACAATTTATAATACAATAAGGAAAGAAAAACAAGCGTTTGCACAAAACTTCTTCTATTCCAATTCAGATTGAAATATCCGAATTTAAGTAATGCCAAAAAAGGGGAAGATAACTATTCTCTGAAACTTGAGATTTTTTTAAATAATTCCTTAACTTATTAAAAACTCTCAAAATGTTTAATTATTGAGAAATGGAATCAGCTTATTTCCAATATGACGGCGATCCATGAGCCTTTCAAATATCTCATATCAAGTGTTCTCGTTATGTGCAGCATGTTGCAAAGGAGCATTAGAAAGCATTTATTTTCTGTTGAATTTTTTGAGAATGTAATCAACTATTTCTTTTCTGTTGAATTTAGAAACCCCGCCGCCCACGTACAGTCCACCCGATGAAAGCCAGCAGTCAGCCACGCCCTCTGCGGAGAGCACACCTATGGAGACCTCGGCACCAATCGAAGTTGCACCCGTTTCCTATCAGGTCGGTCAATTCATTCATTTATTCAAGTCATTCTATATTAACTCTATTATAAAAATCAAACAAGAATCCACATCATTTGACAATAATCCATGTCAGAAATTCATACCATATTGTAGTACAACCAATCTCCAAAATATGATGATGTAAGATGGCATTTGTGGTCAAGTGGTAGAGTGGACATTACTGTATCAAACTTCGCCACGTCATTGAAATAAAGAAGTCAGATTATTCTATCCCATGTATCATTTTAAGAAATCGTTCATTTAATATTAAAATAGCATTAGGAAAGTTGATGGTCTATGGCTGGTTATTCCTGCAGGTTATCATATTTAAAGAAATGAAAGTAACATTTTTTAAAATTTAATCATCAAAATAGAAAAATATATTTTTCATCCATCATAAATAGATAATTCTAAACTGTTCCAAGAAGTCAAACATTTGAAATTAGCTTTTGCAGAAGTCAAACATTCGAAATTAACTTTTTCAAACAAGCATTTAATTTTTATAGCTTCTTATGAAGTTGAATACAGTTAGATGTAACATTAATGATATAACACAATAATATAACATTAATGATGGATGTTCAATTTTTTGTAGAGGTTAGCCCTCCAGTGATTTTTCATTACATTAGATATTGTTTTGACAACCGTAATCCAACAACTTGGTAAAAGTTTTATACTGGTCTACATATAAGAATAAAATAAATTAAACTTCAGAAAAACATAATTCATTTGTTGAGTATTTGTGAAGATCATATTGTGTTAATTATCCATGAAAATACAAGATATTGTCAAACCACAGATTAACCACAGTTTACCAGAGCTTGATAATAGTGTAGCAACCGAAACCGGAATCTCGGTTTTTGAAAAATCTGTGGTTTGACAATATCTTGTATTTTCATATTTAAATATAATCGATTGATTGATTACAACTCACAATTGGATTTGATTTTTAATAAATAATTGATTGTATGTTGTGATTTGTAAATTGCAGGAGCCGCCGTACTGGGCGAGTATAGCGTACTACGAGTTGAATTGTCGCGTGGGCGAGGTGTTCCACTGTCAGAATCACTCAGTCATTGTCGATGGCTTCACCAATCCAAGCAATAATCAGAACCGCTTTTGTCTCGGCCAGCTGTCCAATGTCAATCGCAATTCAACCATAGAAAACACTAGGCGTCACATAGGAAAAGGTACAGTGCAATATGTTCATTTTCCATGGGGGAAACTGTTGTGGAGGCTAGATAGAAAGATTTATAAAGTATAATTTATATAAGTATATAAATATATTTGTTTCTTTTTGTATAGCTGTCGCCAAAAGTTGGGCGGTTTCCTAGCTGATGTAACCTACTAACTGCTGATGTAAAGGATATATTATGTCTTTGTCTCTAAATGACAAAGGTCGGTCTCACTGTCTATAGTACGTGATATAATCTACTAACAGCTGTTGTAAAGTAACTATTGTCTCTTTTGATTTCATAAACATCATCTAGGCGTGGATAAGTTACGACTTTGACAACATGAATTGTTTAATCGTACCAGGAGCAGACGAAACCGCCTAACTTTTTGGCCCCAGATTTACTAATCAGTAGCTTAATGGCTATCAGCAGCTTAGTCATTAGTGTTAATAAATTGAAAATGCTTTGTCTGATACATTTTTCGGTATATAGACGTGTCTTCTAAGTATTGCAAGTCCTGCATTGGTCTATTTGCTTGTATATAATATTATGTTCCATTTTAACCTCTTCCTGAACTGTAATGTGTGTATTCTTCCTTCGGTTTATTGTTTGCGGATTTAACATGATCTCAGCAATCTATGAAGAAAGTATATTGAAGGTATTATGCATGTGGTGTATGGAAAGTATGATACTCTGTGATGATCAACAGCTCATCGTGAAAATAGTGTTACATTAGTTTAATGTTACATTATTTTTCTCACTAAGGCCGGTATTACACGATAATAGTTCTATGATCATAGTTATGGAAAGAGATAATATGATTTCGTATTTTCATCTCTTTCCATATGATCATAGAACTATTATCGTTTAATACCGGCCTTAAATACGATCATCACTATCTTCTATTTACTGTAGATTACATAAATAGATCTGCAATTGAACTTGTCATTATTAAAAACTTTCAATAGCTATCCGTATTCAGATGGATTGGCCCCATATGTACCATCTACTTTAACTTGCTTGATTAACTGACCATTCAAAGTTTTAATCAAGTTTATTCCAAATTTAAACTGCGTTTGGATACGAAGCTTAGTTAGACAATGTGAAAATTGAGTCTGGAGTTAAAATGGGTACTGTTATTGTACTCTATATTATATTCCTCAATCAACTTTTCTAATTAATTTATAATCAATTTATTCACAGACTACCTATTTTGCATGAAGAACACATACTTAGGGTAGGGCGAAAATCTCATTAGCTGTTAAGTTCAATTTTGCCAGTTGAAATTCAAACAAAATTTGATTTTTTAGGTGTACATCTGTACTACGTTGGCGGTGAGGTATATGCCGAATGCCTGTCAGACTCGGCGATATTTGTGCAATCTAGGAATTGCAATCATCATCACAGCTTTCACCTCAGCACCGTTTGCAAGATACCTGCCGGCTGTGCACTGAAAATATTCAATAATCAAGAATTCGCCCAGCTGCTGTCACAAAGTGTCAACCATGGCTTTGAAGCTGTCTACGAATTGACGAAAATGTGCACGATAAGGTGAATATTATTACACTGTATCCAATTCAACATAATATAGAAACAACCATACAGTTGCACAACTTATTATTGCAGTAATTATAGCTAATCATATAATCAATAATTATTAAATAATTTACAATGTAGAGTACAACATAATTTCTCCTAAAATTATTCCTCTCACAATTTTTACAAACAGTCCAAAAGTAGGATATACAAGACAAGCATAGACAAGTTAACTCAATTATTGATTTTCTCTCTCAAAACGATTGTTATATTGTGGATGGTTTTTTAGATTGATACAGGATTTCATTCACAGAATTATTCTCTGATGGAAATGCTTTGATTGGTGTAAATCAAACTTCTGGCTAAGGCATGATGCAGACCAAGGAAACGTATTCAATTGAATCAGTAGGCTACCATGAAATGTAAAATTTTAATTTCAGTTGAACCGATACTTGGAAAACCCCAAAAGCAGTGCATTCTGAGTTTCAGTGAAATGCATTTCAATGTAACAGTATCATGAAATTAATGTGAAATTCTCAGTTTCAGTGAAACTGATACTTGAGATTAACCCAGAGTAGTACACAGAGTTTCAGTTGAATGTATTTCAACAAAATACGTTTTATTGTATAAGCAACTCTTATTGCATCTAAATTTTTGTAATGCCAAAATGAATGAATGAAATAATTGATGTCTAAATTATGAACGTTTCTCATATACAGCAATGCTGATTGACAAACTGTATACGAGACTTTCAATTGATACTTGAAATATTTATTAATAAATTTTGAACGATCCAATGAATGGTGAGAAATTCAAGTTGAACAAATCTTTATTCACAGATACATAATTACAGAATTGTGAAGGAATATACAATTATACATGCCATGATATAAGGGTAAAATATATGCCATCAATCAAGCAAATTGAATTGAATGTTTAATTTTGGTACTACGGTGCATTTTCCTTTCGAAAAAATACACAAGATGATGCATAATTGATGCCAAAAAGTTAGGCGGTTTCGTCTGGCTCTTGTACGTGATGTAATCTACTAACATCTGATGTTGAAAATATATTTTTTCTTTTGATTTCAAAATCATCATCAGGCATAGCTAAATGAGAACTAATTGACAACACCAGCTTTTGGAGCAGATGAAACTGCCTTAGTTCTGGCGTCAGCTATATCTAATCCAACAATAGAAAAGTAACATGAATTTCAATAATGATACGAGACCGATTGTTTCATTTGGTATATGCATTCTTCTTCTGTATTTTGTAATCAATATTACCATCTCAAACAGGTCTAGTATAGTCTGTCAAAGCAAAGAAAATATTCTGACAAATTGGGAAATTGACTCAGTCAATATTGGTTCAAAAAATATAAATTTGTAGCACTGGTGGCTCGTGCCCACGAAACAGGTGAAGTGCTGTACAGTAAAAGATTCGAGCACTCCACCTGTTTCGTGGGCACGAGCCGCCAATGATTTGTAGATCAGAATGTTTACTTCAATTTGGGACCAAATTGATAATTTTTTAACCAATTCAAATATCAAATTTATTTCCCATTCACAAAATAATTCATACATATTATTCAATATCTTAGGCTATATAGTCCCGGGTTCAAACCCAGGTCAGACCAGGAATTTTTCTCAGGCCACTCTCCCGTGTTTCGGATGGACACGTTAAGCCGTCGGTCCCGGCTGCCTGAAAACAGTCGTTAAGTCATGTCAGAGGCCCTGAAATTTATCAGGAGCGACCTGAAAACTGTGACACCAGACCTGAGCCAGCCAGGTCACACGAATATTATTATTATTATTATTATCTTAGGCTATAACTAAACACGGGGTTTTTTAAAAAGGTATTTGATTTTCAATTTATTTATCAATTATTTTAAATAGAAATAGCCCTAAGTTTAAAGTTAATTCTCATATAACCAAACAAGATACAGGAAAAAACCTGCAGAGGCATAAGCCTGAGCGCAGAAAAGCTAACAAAACATTTTATCTATTGCATTTTGATAATATGAATATCTCATAACTTCTCATTCATACTGTAAGATATTGACCGATCTGGAGTTATTTCCCATCTTGCCAGAATGTCTTCTTTGCTTGGACCTCAAGATGCAAATACCCAATTGGCATTTAATTTTTTTATAGTATTTTCCCTTGTCAAATTTGTATAATTTTTTATTACACATTTCTAAGATTGTTGAGCTTTTTTTAAATTTCTGCCAATAAAACAGTTTCAATTCAATTTTTATGAAATTACCTTTGTCAACTTTGCAGGATGTCGTTTGTGAAGGGTTGGGGGGCGGAGTACCATCGCCAGGACGTAACCAGCACACCTTGCTGGATCGAGATCCATCTGCACGGACCGCTGCAGTGGCTGGACAAGGTGCTCACGCAAATGGGCTCTCCGCACAATCCCATCTCATCTGTATCTTAAGGTATGCCAAATGATACCAACAGTGATAGCTAATCAGTTGATGAAATAGAAGTCAAGTTGAAATATCCGATCTCATCTGCATCATAGATTCATCATGTGTCATCTGTATCGTAGATACATCATCTGTCATCTGTAACTGTATCATATTTACAGTGATAGCAAACCAGTTGATGAAATAGAAGTCCAGTTGAACAATCCGATCTCATCTGTATCATAGATACATTATCTGTCATCTGAATCAAAGATACAGTGATAGCAAATAAGTGGATAAAATAAAAGTCCAGTTTAATAATCCGATCTCATAGTATCCAGGTATCCTAGGGCTAAGGTATACCATGCCAACTGGTAAAGTCTGTCCAAGCAAAGAAGACCCTCTGGTAAATCGTTGTGTCTGAAAACAGGCCTGAGCCTTAAGTCTTAATGTCTGCATTTCAAGTTAAACCAGTCATAAGAACAACCAATCAGTTGATGTAATCCAGTTTTAATAGTATACTTCAAGTTATCTTCTATTTCAGACCTACAGCAATAGTAATACCCTCTTTGAATCCCTAATCAAACAATTTAACTAATTGTCAATTTCAAGGGTGTCAGAAGGAAATGGTTCAAAATATTCCATAAATTGTTGTGTTAACAACGATACTCTCTCTTGTTCCACCGTACATTGTTAAAACCGTCAATTATTGTAAATTTTTCAATTTACTGGATGAATCAAAATAATGTAAAGTGATACCAAAGGACTATTATTGGTCCAGGTGACATGAACTATCTATTTTTAAAACATAATGACATTACCTAAATATATATATAATATAATATTACAATGTCACTTGTCATGTTTTTTAATAGAATGTACTTGACCAACGCTCTCAAAAACGTGTCTCTTTGCATTTGAAGATTCATTAGATAAATTCTTAAAAGATCTTCTATGAATAGTGACTGAAAGACACAACTCACACTTTATTGAGTGACAAGCAATCCCAACTCCTCATGTTGTGACAGCCGAATTTTTCTGTTACCCTTAAAAGGCACTATTACCACTAATTGATAGTGAATGGATCACTGTTATTCAAGATCTCTATAATTGTGATTTTGATCCAAGGATCAAGCTAATTGTGTAGTATGTAGTCTACATCTATACTCCGTCCACTGAGTGTTCGGACCTAAGCTCCTCCTCCGAGGTTCTGACGTCATGATCCGACCAGCTCACAAGCGGTCGTAATTGCCAGGAACGTAGAAATTTCTAATCGATATTGAAACTTCAATATCGAATTTTTGAGTGGCCTTAGAAATATTGATGTTTTATGGTTATTCGGAAAAATTTACATCCTTCTAACACGAGAACGATCATTATCAATATCACTTGACAGAATTATGGTTGATTGAACAGAATCTTTTATAATAATATTTTTGTTATTATCATTTTGACTGCTCAGTTCAAGCTGGGAATTTCAAACTCATTCAACTACACACTACTGAAAATTCAAGTAGGCCTATTTATAACCTAATCTAAAGTTTACATTTGCAATAAATTAATCTCATTACTGTTTGTAATTTGAATTCAATAAAACCAATATTTTTTAAAATAACTGAATTGTTTTGTTGAAGGTGAAACAATTAGAACAATACATAAAAAACATATCCACCAAAAAATCTTCCATGAGAGGTTTGAATTATGTAATTCAGCTGAAAGAGTGCAAACACATAAATTTTGATAGATTCTCTGAAAAGTGAAAGGCTTGCGTTTCCCAGATTTTCACAGCATGACTGTGACCTAAAAAGTAACAGCTGCAGCATGATGACCTTACTTGCCATTAGCTAAAGCCGCCTGCGACGTCAAAATGGGGGAGGAGCTTAGGTCCGAACACTCCGTGGACAGAGTGAAATATTTTCATCTCTTTTGAGCAATCTGTTACTAAACGTAATATTTTCCATTACGTTTGTAATGCTCTAATTTATATATTTCAGAAAATTGACGCCAGAATCGTCTGATTTGGTGTTATTATACTGTGAATATTACTCCAATATAAGGTAAAAGCACCAGTAGTGGCCATGTTTAAGGATTTTTTCGTAGTTTATTCATACTTGTGGGTGCATTTCATTAGTTATATCACCTGAAACTAAATAGATATAAAGCCCAGATCATTCTTGATTGATGTAGGCCTATTCCTAAAAAAAGCAAATATCTTAATTCACAAATGAATAATAATTAAATTTTCCATGAAACTCAATTTTGATTCTAAATCTGCCACTATGATTCAGTGGTGGCCAGGTACTGATTTTATAGTGGCCACATGATGGTTTATGCTCATTAAAAATTCAATTTCTCAAGCTGATTGTTTAAATCATTTAAGTAAATTAATTTTACATTCCATAACATGACTATAACGCCAAAAATGATAATAGGTTGTATTAAAATGGGATGAAATGGTAATGCATTGTTGTTGGTTACAAGCCACTAAAAAGTGAGGTTAAACGTGAAAATCGATGTTGTTGTTAGTTTTCCTCTGTAACCCATTCAAAACAGTCTTAGGAGAACATAAATACAAATTACATCAACTTTCACAACAATATTTACAACTTCTACAACAATATCCAATAGGTGGCCACTACTAGATTACTCGCAGTTTCTTGCTCTAGTAGTGGCCAGTCTGCTTTTACGCCAAAATATCACTTGTATTTGGCTAGAAACCTTCTGAATATCATCTAGACATTCTAGAGAATAATTCTAACACCAGAAATAGCGAAATTTACAGATATTCTAGACAATTAAACAATTTTTATACATGCCTTCTTACTGAAACGTCTAAGAGAAAACTGAACATCTTACTGAAACCACGTATTCGAGTGGAACAGCGACAATGAATTTCTCTAAAAAATCTCTGATGATGCTCTGCGAGCTTATACTTGAACTATTTAGCTGCTAAATAGCATAAGCTAAGCCTCTAGCAGGTTTAGAACTCGCATAAAACCCGTATTTTAAAGTAAAAACTATTCAAGTGGCCACTACTGAAGCAGTGGCCACTACTGGTGCTTTTACCTTACACTAATAACATCAATACTATTCACAGTATAATTATTACTTTTCAATAAGAATTATTTGAACAATATATAGTAAATGGTGCAATATGAAAAATTATAAAATAGTTTTAATCTAAAAGTAATACAAACAAGCATAAATTAATGTAATTGTAATTTAAAAAATATAATATATACTGTAGATATGAAATGTAGACAGCATTTAGAAAATGTTTTGTGGAACAGAAAAAATTATAATAATTACACATAACCTTTTTATTTTGAGTTTTGGATAACCACTTCCATAGATAGCTCATGACTATTATTATTTTTTACTATTAGATTATGAGTGAGACAATATCTTTAGCATCATGTACATCACAACAAATTACTATGCTATTCTATTTCCATCAATTATTCTCTGTTCAAACTAAATTTCGTTCTCATTACCTATAAAACTTTACTATTTTTTTATGAATTTATGTTGACGCCAATCTTCTTCCAAGATTGACATTACGTGTAAATAGGCACTAACAAGGCCATAACCAAGAACTGGCAACGAAAGGTCATACGATGATGCCTATTACCTAAAGCATCTCAAATCTGGTTTAAATTTTGAAAGTACAAATTAATATGATAATAATAGAAGAATTTCCAATATTTCTAATATTTTTCTACCATTTCTTGTGGTATATTTTCCTCTATTATGTTGATTGCTTGATTCTAGTGGCAACTCTCATCCATTCAGTGATATGTGTCCTATCACTTGAACAGAGTTATTATAAATGATGGACTCATTTTTAAAACCTTGTATTTATTGAATTAAAGATTTAAAATGAACAATTTTTGTATCATTGTGAAGAGAAACACAAGTTTCATCGTTTGGTGGTAGAGTTCTCGCGACTATAGGCCGCTATCACGTATAACATTGGGGCTACAGTTGGGCAAAAATTTCTTGACATCAACCGTTTTTTAAACATTAGGCAATACTAATGACACATTACAGTGTTTTTAATGAAGTTGATAACACTGAGCTGTTTAGTACCAATAAATTTTGGCCCAACTCTAGTTATAGTCTGCACAAGCAAAGAAGACATTCTGGCAAAATGACTCCAGCTCGGTCAATATTGTTTCAAAACTTATAAATTTGGCTTAAAATAGTAGATCAGGTTGCTTCCTACAATTTGAAACCAAATTTATAATTTTTGAACTAATATTAATCGAGCTGGAGTCATATTCCCATCTTGTCAGAATATCTTCTTTGCTTGGACAGATTCTACGATAGTTTGTCGTGTAGCAGCCGAAGAACACTTGTGAGGTATCTAAAAAACTTATACACCTGAAAAAAGGTTTCCTCTTTCTATTGGTATGAAGATTGTTCAAAAATGGGTCCATCATGACTGTGTAATAACCGTGTATTATGTAAGAATAAAATACGATGCAACCTAGACATTAGATAATATAAATAATGTAATATTATTCACTTATTCAAGGCTGTTCAGAATAAGTAGGAGTTTTGAATATTATGTGAGGTGTACAATTTTTAATAACTATGTAAAGTGATTATTTTTCGTGATATTGGTGTTGAAAGTCTCATTGTGTATTGGGTGTTTGATTCGCTTCTGTTTAATTAATTTTGTATTGATATTTTGAGCTTGTAAACCAAATGTAGAAAAGCTCAGTGTAGCTTTAATTGTGTAAATCTAGTATTATTTAAGCGAATGGGTTGTGATGTTCAAATAATATTGATTGTGGCTTCTTTAACATAGTCATTCCTTGGAGATAATTTAACCTCCAAGAGAAGATTTAATGCAAGTGCTCTGCCATCTTCATCTTCCAATGTTCAAACTTGTTCCCATTTTTCTCATAATCTTCCCCTCAGTTTGTCCAGAAAATCCTCATAGTTGTTATTAAATTCCGAGAGAATACATCTATAGGTGCTACTCAAGGTTATCACAAGGTTATTCTCTTTTAGTAAACTTGGGTGCTACTAATATCCTTCAATTAAAGCAGCCTATTGTATTGTGGAGCATCATTTGTAATGAAATAATGGTGGATCAATCTTTATTGTTAATTGCAATAAATTGTTTCTTTTGAAACATTCCTCAATCATATTCTCTGTCATTCCTCTTAGTGAAGTTCTTAATGTAAAAGAGATAGAAAGAAAATTAAGAATTTGAAGATAAACCTCCAATTTTCAATCAAATGAAAATAAATCTATCTTGGACAATAAAGTACATTTCAATTGATTCATAACAAATAATGACATAATGTAATGATGAAAATTTCGAGTAAGCTCACCCAAATTACAATATTTTCTTGAATAAAAAATTACCCTAGAGATCCATATCTGGGTTATCTAATTATTTTTGAAGATCTTCGTATTCAAATTTATTGGTACGTACAATAGACAACAGAGACATTGATTTACATCACGGTATTTAGAAGAAGGCGTTCCTATTAAAATTTAGTTGCCTTCAAATATTCTGGCACAAATCTTTATAGTATTGAGATTCAAGTGTAGGATTGAACTATAATAAATAAAATCTATAACTTTAAATTCATTCTATGATGCAAATAGGCCTATTTTTGTGTAGCAAGTATTATTTTGCTTTGATTTTTGTTGAATAAGATGCAATGAAATAAATACATATATGTAGTCGTGTACTATAAGCTCAATTTTCAATAGAAAAATTAATAAATGGAATGTTATTCGTGGTTGATGTTGAGTATTGTAGTGATGCTTCAGAGAATTATTGAAAAAATATTGTATGACTGCTGGAATATTTATTCCTGAAAATACGTATGATTTGCCTTATCGAGTTGCCTGAAATATTTACAAAAATTGATGACATATTGTGCATTCACAAATTATGCAGCATCATGATATTATTATTATATTATTATGAAGCAATGGGCGATGGCAATCATATTTCGCCACTTCAGCATACTAAAATATTTTGAATCTTCACAATAGCTATAATGTGACGACTTACCATTGCACTTGTAAATAAAATCTAACGTTCCATAACAAATCAATTACAATATTTCACTTGGACATAGCCAGATAAGAAATTTATATCTCTCAATTTTTTAGCCATCGTTTGCCAAGCTTTGAGCTGATTCCAGAATTAATGGAAAGTATTCTTAATAATTCATTTTGCCCTTCAGTGATGTGCTTATAAAAGCACAGAACAATCACATTCTATCATGATGTTTAACTTCATATTATTATCGTCTGATGTGCATATTTTGTGAATGAATAATTTACTATATATAACAATATACTGTACTGTATTCCTTAATATGCTGCTTAGCTTTAGCCAATCACGAAGCTTTCAACTTGAATTTCAGACATCTGACATTATTTGATAGCAATAAAAACATTTGTAATGATTTGTTTACAACGAAAATAATTTATTCATTATTATTTTACTAAAAAACTTTCGTTACTTTAAACTCTCGAAGTTTTTTAAAGGTGAATGAGTAAAAATAACATTGAGTTTGAAAGTTCTCTGGTGTATGACTCAGATAATGCTGTTTCTCTGAACTACGAATTTTGTTTTTTAATATCAAATAATGTTAGAAGAGAATTCTTGTAATGTTCGTGAACCGCCTTAATGAGTTGCCTGCAATTTGTATGAACTGAAGTGCGATTGTTATATTCAACTATATTGCTGTTTGAAAATAAATATATGCCATAAGACTATTTTCCAATGTTGCTCTTGAATATTATATATTTGACACTGCCTCAAAGTTGCCTAAAATGAAATATGTGAGGTACAGCGCATTCTTATTAATTTAATGGTGGAGAATATATTTTTTAGCCATGTTGAAAATTTTATTTTCCGTGTGAACCAATGGTACATTATTTACCATTTACATTGGATCTGATTCAATTGCAGATTATGAATATCATCTAATGCCTGAATTTTAAAGGGGTGATTGAACTGCTCGGATCTCAATTTATAATATAGATCTCTAATTAGCTTATATATTGTATTTTATGTAATCATAGCGATGGTAGTTTGTTATAGTTCTAGTCAGTAGGTACATTTGTAAAACTATTAAAGCTTAAAATGTACTTTATTCATGCATTCCAATCTTGATTAAATTCAAGTTTTTCAAGCTATTGTCTTCTTTGAAACATTGAAAATTTCTATTGATTTTTCAAACTAGCGTTCAGAATTTTGCTTCAGCTGACAAATAGAAATAATGTACAAAACATAGTACACAGCGTTACTTTGGAATGCACTGTAATTATATTTTAATTACACATTATTTATTATCAAGAGTGATTTTTATTTAAATGATATTTGTATCTTGTGATGTGAAGTATTTGTGGCTGCAATGAATTAATTTTATATTTCTATTGATTTTTGTGATGTATTTTGTAATTGTATTGAAATCCTGCCAGAGCATTATTTATTTTTGTTTTTAATGAGAAATTATTTATTCATATTTTTATATAGTGAAAAATGGTTTGCTCTATGTTCTCTTGATATTTGACTACCATATAGAGTTTTTTGAGTGTATGTATAGACTATAAGTCAAACAAATAATAATGAAGCATTGTACAAAGAAAATGCTGTTTATTAAAGAAATATATCATAAATATAATCTGATTTCATTTTTTCTCTACCAGACAGAAAATTTATATTATAAAGTTATATTATTATATATTGTATGATTTGCACTTGATGAAAGTTGAGTAGCCTATGCACATCCATGTTTCATCTGTAATACCTATTCCATTCAATCTTACTATTCCGCCGTGGCCCGGTGATATTTTGAGATTGGGCTCTACTCAAAAATTTATGTGTCTCTAAGTTTGATTCCTGCTGGCGCAATTTTTTGTAACTATTGAATTCAAACAATCTTTCAAAAAATCTCTTTATTGAAGTCGAATACAGTAGAAAATAATTGTAAAATATAATTTCAATGTAGGAAAAGTTGTATCAATATGAACAACTAATCATGTTTCCAAAAAAGAACATCAAAACTTTCAAATTGTTTCATTCTCCAATAGCGGTAGTTTATAAATGCAATCTCCTTGGGAAATTGAAAGACTATATATTATATACACACATATATAAACACAACTCACACACTCTCATTTATCATTTTAAATCATCATGGATTTGGTGATGATGAACTGCCACTTGCATCATATTGAGCTTTATTCTTGAGCAGGTATGCTGCTAAATAGTTTATTGGATCTGGCGGTCTGAAAAAACAAAAGAATAATTAGCGTTTTAATTTTATTTCCACTTAATTTTATATAAATAATATTCATCTAATTTGATACAAGTATCAAAGTACTAATTTGAAGAAGTATCTGCATTTTTTCTTATCTTTAAAAATTATTTTTAAAAAAGCCTACAGCGAAAAGTGTCACTTTTCTGCACAGAAACAGAATATTTGAACTGAAAGCGAGTGATAACACGTTAAATATCTACAATATATATTATAATAATTACAACTTCCTCCTTTGGGAGATTGGCTTGTCGTTAGTAAAGATAGTAAGTCGTTTCCCGTGTATGGAGGAATAGTAATTGTTGCACTACACCATAACTGATTAACTGGATGTTGTTCAGAGATGCTCTGTGCTGTTACTTGGTTACGTAACTGGCTTATGGTTGAGAGGATCAACGAGCTAACTACACGTTACCTCTATCCTGGTTCATGATTACCTCTGCTGTATAGCGGAGTGAATATGAAACTGGCAGCCAGCTGGTAACCCTAGGCCCTTCATGGGCTGTTGAGCCATTGATATACATTATACAGTAATTACAACAGCATAGACATTCAAGTGGAAAAAAATCAATTCACATAACCATTTAACTGAATTTGAATTTGAAAATACAATAGATGGAGAACAGACTGTCAATACGGTACTGTAGTTTATATACGTCAGTACATTGAATGTACTCCATAAAAATACATATCATCTAATATTTTTATGGAAAACTTGTAGAGTGCTTTGATTTTCCAAATGTTACATGGAAAATCTAAATGCGTTGAAAATACATACCTCTCTTTGGATAGTGCTGACAGGCCTTGCAATAAAATAGGCACGACAGTTTGATCGAGATATTGCCGGGAGGGCAGGGACTGCAAATCAACTCTGGATTTCTTCTGTGGTGGTGGATCCTGGCCACTGGTATCTTTCTCACTTTGAGCCGAATCTCTCTCATTCTGTATTACTTTCTGTAAAAAAATAAAATATCATTTGGGAGTGTCAATATTCTGAACAACACATCATTTTATTAGTCATTCTATGAGGCTCACTAGAACTCTGTCCTAGGGTACGCCCCTCCAAAAGATCATGGAAAAAATTCATAGTACCGTATCATTAGAATTTAAAGATAAATGGTATAGAGCACAATATCCTAATAAATGATCCAATTACTGATTTGAATATAATATTTTCTATCTCACAGGACAATTCAAACTAAAGTATTGTTGTCAAGGTTTGAGCAATTAAAGATTATAAATTACTATGTTGAAAATCTTAGAATAATAATGATCCCACAAAAGAATGCTTACACTAGCTGATTCTGATAATCCAGTGTTTGAACCAGAAGCACCTACATTGACTGACGAAGCCCCAGCAGTAAGATTTTCACTAGTTTCCAAAGTGGTCGGTCCTAGAACAACGAATATGTAACGAATAAATCAAGTTGAAAATATATTGAGAAGAACAAAATGAGATATTCGGTCAAAAATTTGTTGAGTATATTCCCTTCTGAAGCCATTCGTCTCTTCAACTCTTTCCCGAATGAGGTGCAGAACATGCAGTTCGCAGGATACTGTAAAGCCGCGTATCGACAGTGCGAGGCATGTGTCGCGAATGGAACGCAGACGATCAGCTGGGGTCAATCACATCTCTTATTTTATCCTTTAAGTTTAATATCAAGGGCCACAGCTGATCGACTGCGTTCCAGTCGCACCGCGAGGCATTCGCGGCACATGCACCGCACTGTCGATAGGCGGCTTAATACCTTCAATATACTTGCTTCATAGATTGCTGAGATCATGTTAATGGTCATATTAAAGCGATACGGGCCTTAAAACAATTGGGGACAGACTGCCAAATGAGCCGTTATATTCACTACAGGAATGGAACGAGAAGCCTCTTATGGTGTGACTGCTCCTCCACAATAAAAAAAACTATGTTTTGATAAAAAAATTGAATATGACACTGCCGATCTGGTTACCCCTGTAAACCCCTATAATACCCCTGGATATCAAGTAAATAAGATAGCCAAGTAAGATTGACTAAGATAGTTTAAACTCATTCTACACTATCACTAGCTCTTGGTATACATGAATTAAATGGCAATCTAGGAAGGAGCCAGTTTCCTTGGGGAACAGTTAAGGGTTTTCTCCTCTTGTCAGCCTCGCAACCGATTAACGGTCAATTCAAGTGACGGCAAGTATCGGCCGATATTGTCGATAGGCTTATGGTAGTACAATTGCTTGCATTTTGCAAGTTGATACAGTATTTTAGTTAATTTGAAAAATTAAAATTATAGCAATGAACAAAATATAACCGTAGAACATTACAAATTGTGTAAACATGTATCGTAATAATAGAAAATTTTAACTTTATAAACTACCTAACCTAAAAATAATCTCACCTTTTGACATAATTATCTAATATGTGATGTGATAAAAAAAAAGATTTCTGTTCAAAATTAAACAGTAGATGCATCCAATGTCACGGAACAAGATAGATTTATTTTAAAAACTTAAGAATTAGAGAATAATTATGATATGATATTAACAGAATATTATTTTTCAAATGAACAACGATGCTTTTCAGTTTCAGCTGATCTTGTTTTGTCGGCAACAGGCATTTTTCGCGGTTTCCCAGGCTGTAAAAAAATTGTGAGTCATGTTGAAAAATGATGATACTTATATTGGAATTGATCACTTTATCAATAATTTCATGCAATTAAATTTGTATTACATTGATTTTATGAAGAATAAAATAGAAATACACATAAATCCCAATTATTCTAAATGACTAATCAATAGGGCACTGCATACGAATAGGAGGTTATGTTCATTTTCAAAATATTTTATGTAAATGACTCAATTCATGATTGTGCCATGCTGGATTCTATGAGATGTAATAATGATTAAGTCAACTGGAAATTGATTGTGTTTGAAACAGTGAAACCTTGGATTGTCACATAATGGGATATAAATTTGAGGCTATTATTGGAACTTATGAACAGTTTTTAGCTGGGTATAAACTTTGCAAAGTTGATGGGGTAAGTAGAGTATAGGACCTAAATAAAATCCTAGTTAGTTCAATATTAAAGCCAGAGATTTACGGGTTGGTGGGTATAAGAATCAGTGCGCCGTATTCTATCCCTGCAGGTAAAGAACTGACAAAGGTTATTTGTCTAAACCAGGATAATCCTCTGCTTTCCTCAATCAATGATAATCAAAATGATTAACAAATGTACCTATATTTTTAAAGACTAAGGTTTGAATCCTTTGTAATCACACTGTATCGGCTTTTCTGGTGGGGTGCTACTCGCTTTGGTCAAACAATCAAGATAGGCCTATCAAGAACAAACAGACTTGTAGTCTTGCTGACGACAGTCACCGCATCTTGCAGACGACACACAACAACTTACCTACTTGAGTTCAATAATTCTTCAACACTGCCAAGATGAGTGCAAAACATGTAACTTGTAAGCAGGGTTTAGTGCAACATTGAGAAATAAATAGGTTGCTGTATTGGTTTAGTCTGAATTTTCTGTAGAAATTGAATGAGGAGCCTCTTTGTGTTATTGATGCATTAGGTTTCAACTAATTTATGCAAAATGTTTGGAAAGCTCATTTTTTCATTTAGCCTACCTAACGACTTTATAAGTATCAAAGTATTTGACATAACCGCACACCGAGTGATCAAACACACAAAGGTGTAACTTATTAATTTACACTTTTTGATAGAAGAATATTTGCATTGGTCAACTTGGGCTCTGAGTCGTGCTTTGGGTAACTGCAAGTTTCGGTTTCAAGTTTTTTAATTGTTTTCAATTAATAGTTTGTAATTTCCTTTCCTATCCACTGTGATTTTACAGCACCTTCATTAATCTATCAAGCCTACCAGTACAAAACTGCTGTCTAATTGAGAAAAGGGAACAAAGTCAACAAAGAGAATAAATTCTCCTTGTAAAAAAGGCTCTTAAGGAGCCAATTTTTCTATTCAAATATCCTGTGAATAAGTTTATATTTTTTCATCGACATCTGTATATTATACGATGTATCATTTCAAATTTAAATATTGTAATCAGTGTTGTAGCGCGCTACTTTTTTTAGTTTGTAGTGTAACGACGCTAATTTTTTAAAATTGTATAAATATTGTAGCGTCGCTACATTTCAAGAGTAGTATGTAGCGAAAATCACGCTACTTTTGGTAAGTTATACATCGACTCATATAATTGACTAGCCGGCAGGCTCGCTTCGCTCGCCTTCTCCGCCTAGCCAGGGTGCTCCGCCCCCTGGACCCCCGACAGTATCAGCAGTGTCAGTAAATCAAACAGGCTCGCTTTGCTCGCCTGCATAACCTCTGGCAGTGTAAGCTGAGTCAAACAGGCTCGCTTCGCTCGCCTGCGAATTCCGTTCAGAAGGGATTCTAAATTCATTGAACACAACATTTCTAGACATAATCTGGAGCTGTTTACCAAATTTCAACATTTTATAACAATTTATTCTCGAAAAATCCAAGACAAAATCAGAAAATTCCGAAAAATAGTAAAACGCTAATATTGAGCGTAACCTTGGGAAGTATATCGAACATACTTTGAAACTTGATTCAATATCTTCCAAATTAGTTCATCTACGAGGAAGTTCATTAGTTCATCTCATATAATCTCCCTGAACCATTGAATTTACTGTAAGGATTAGTCGTATCAAGGCGGAAGATATGCAACCCGCAATACATCTAAAAATGTAAAAATACATCACCGTAAAAAACTGATAACTGGCGTAATCTTGAACGGAATTCAAAAATATTTTAACGCAACATTTCTAGACCCTATCTGAACCTGCCTACCAAATATAAAAATTTTCTACCGATTGGTTCTCGAAAAAATTGAGAAAACGCCGAAAAACTATAGAAAAACTTAAATATTTGTCGTATCCTTGAAAATTTTCTAAAATCCGTTCTTAGCGCGCGTATAAACGTCCAACTGAACATGCCTGCCAAATTTGAACGCATTCGGTTCAGTGGAGTTTTAGTTCTGGTGATGAATGAATGAATCAGTCAGTCAGTCAGTGCCATTTCGCTTTTATAGATATAGATAGTACAATGATCGATAAATCGATGCCGCCAGCACCTCAGTGGGCTAGTGGCCCATAATTATTTATATGATAAATGATCAAAAATAAGCTAGAATATCGTTATTTGCCAAATATTCCATCAATTTTACCTCCAAAATGACACACTTTTCAATAATTTAAGAAACAGAAGCTAAGAGGGAAATAGGTCTGTAATTTTCAAGTAAATTTTCTGTTTGTTCTTGATTTGTGAATTGTTATGATATGAAAATGTTGGAATGGAATGATTATGTAGTTCCATATTTCTCTATTACATTAAGGTGCATATTTTTCAACTTGAAATGTTACTGTTTATTCTGTTATAAGTGTTTTAATTAGCTAGGTAAATTGCTTTACTCACCTCTAATCACCTTATGATATTTTGCCATCTTTATTTGCATGTAATTTACTTTAGTGATGTATGACTATTGTTTATGTGGCTTTCAAAGCCACCCATAACATGTAATAATAAATAAATAAATATAATTATAATACATTCTACAATGGTGTGTCCTTAATCTCAGGGCTAGGGTACTTTTATCACTGTTATTTATTTCAAATAATTATCAAAGTACCCTTTTTAAATTATTTTTCAATACAAAAAAATTCAAAAAGGGTACTTTGATAATAATTATTCAAAATAAAAAACAATTCTACAATAGTATGGTAAATATTCACATTGATATCATACAGAGTGTTTCAGAAGTAGTGTCGAGGATTTTAGGGTATTGTTCCTTGGTAGAAAACATACCTAAATATCATTTTCAAAATGTCTGAAAGTCCTCAATTACTCACACAGCCGCCATTTTTGTTTTCTCATTTTCATCTAATCTTTCAATTTTATAATTCTGTAACGGCCTTGAGAGGGTACCAAGTATAGTGGTCAATTACTATGTAAAATCAACCGAGAAATCGAATAAAACCAGTTAGAAGTTCGTAACTTTGATGGTTATTGAGATAATTAGAAAAATAAGCTTAAAAACTACATTTTACAACTTTAAAGGGATAGAAATAGGATATTAATTGTCGACTAGTATTTTAGTTTATTTTATATTGTAGGAAATTCAATTCTGGAGGGAAAATGTTCAGTAACATTTTCGCCTAAAACGCACCCAAACCTCACAAATCAGGATTTAAAGAAGACAAAACAGACAAAAAGAGCAGGTATGAAAAGATTGCCTTCAATCTTTAACAATAACCTTTAACAATAGCGTAACAATAACGTTTTTTCGTTTTGATGGACATTATTTGCCTAAACCACACGGAAAAACATTCTATCATGACTTTTTGTAAAGTAGCGAAAAAGTAGCTAGTTACTTTTTTTGTAGTTGTAGCTAGCCACTTTTTTAAAAAAGTAGTTGTAGTGTAGTTTAGCTACTTTTCGAATAATGTAGTTGTAGCTAACTACCTTTAAATAGTAGTTTGCCCAACACTGATTGTAATAATGCTACCCTTTTTCCAGGAGAGGAAATTTGTCCAAAGCTTTGCCAATCATTCTCACCAAGGCAGTGTAAAGTCCATTGCTATCTCGGGGAAATGGCTCGCCTCAAGCGGTAGCGATGAAATCATCCATATCTATGATATGCTGGAAAGGAAACAAAGCGGAACTCTAATGAAGCAAAATGGTAAGTAAGAATTTCTAGATTATGGATTTCAAATTATTGCCTTCCTACTTTCACTAATGTCTTGTACATTAGTGATAATGTACATTATATAGCTGAGCAGGAACCTTCTCTTTTCCAATCTAAGATATCTTTCTTGAATTAGATATACGTGAAACAGGACTATCAGTACAACTTGAATTATAAACACGGTACCCATCTAATTTTTTACTATTCAGTTTATTAAAACTCTACGGTATTACATTCAATTTTCTTTTGAAAACGCTTATAATCAAACACCAAATCTTAACTTGATAACTTAGGCTACTGTTCACTGTAGTTTCATGTGCCCATTCATAAGTTCTGTTGCTAAATATTTCCTCTCATTTCCTTTTTATTAGGGCTACTTTATCTCCGTTTTTCTTTTTAATAGGAGTCGCAGTGCCCTTTTTGGTTGCTTTTATCGGAGTCATTTTCGGGCGCATTTGCGTTTGAGGGTGGGTCGGGGCGTGTTGTGCGTGGGTGGGAGTGATTGGGAGGGGTACTGTGATTCTTATGTATTTATTCTTAAGTGTTTATTTATTTTCAACATAAGTAACGAGCGCATCACGGTGGAATGTTTGCCGGGCCGCCAGGCTATCTCAAATAGAAATGATTAGAAACGATTTTGATGAATTGGATACACCGTCCATTAGATGCACAGAGTGCAAAGATATTAATTATTTTATTGATTTATCTGGGGATGAGGAGGGTTTTGAGAATCGCGGGTGTCTTGGGTTTTCCATAATTCACCAAAATATTCGTAGCTATAAGAGAAATATTGATGAATTTCTAACTGTTCTGCATGGACTTAAACATAGATTTAATTGCATAATTTTATCAGAGGCATGGTTGAAAGATGAAAGCAACTTAATCATAATACCAGGATATAATTTATTCAGAACGTAATTATAATAGCCTTAATCAGAGTGATGGGTTGGTCATCTACATTGATGATGAGTTAGGTATCAGTTTCGTGCAGTGAGCAGTGACATTTTTTATATCTGATGAAATTTCAGGACGGCCTGTCAAGAAGCAACCTTTTCCTATTGAAGCATTTATCCAAAGTAATGAAATAACCGACTAACAAAAAATTGAGGAAATTAGCAATAACTTTAATAGATTTTTTCGGCTGTGGGTAAAAACTTGGCCGATTCCATCATAGCGCAAGGTGTGCCAGAAATAATCGACCAGGATCATGCTGTTGAGACTGTCTTTGAGTTGCAGCAAGTCTCTGGGCAGGAACTGGCTGATACAATAAAGAGCCTTAAAGGCCGATCTGCCCCTGGCTGTGATGGGATCCCAACTAGAGTTTTCAAAGAGAATATAGACTCTCTAATACTTCCTATTCATCACATAATCAATCTGAGCATTGGGATGGGTCATTTCCCAAGTGCTTTCAAAACAGCTAAGGTGATCCCAATCCATAAATCAGGACCAAAAAATGAATTCTCCAACTATAGACCAATCTCTCTGCTGGTAACAATGTCTAAAATTCTTGAAAAATGTGTGAAAAAACAATCACAAAGTAAGTTACCGTGAATAAATTGATTTCTGAAAGCCAATATGGAATACTTCTGATGCTTTTTTGACCTGACACGGTTTATCTCAAACAATATAAAAAATAAAATTTCAATTACATTTTTAGACTTGGCCAAGGCCTTTGATTCCGTGGATAGAGCTAAACTAATCACCAAACTGGAGATGATTGGAATAGAAGATAATTCTCTACAATGGTTTAAAAGTTACTTCAATAATCGACAGCAGTATGTTTCCATTGATGGCAATATCAGCGGAACAGAACCTGTTGAATATGTTGTTGTTCAAGGAAGCACCATCAGGCCATTACTCTTCCTTATCTATATAAATAATCTTTCAAAATTACAAATTAACGGAAAATTGTTTCTATTCGCGGACGACACAGTTTTGGTGGCAACTGGAGGCACTTGGGAGAGGACCTGTTTCAGTGCATGACGTTAACGTCACCAAACGTTATGCCAATAGTGACAAGAAACCAGGCTGATCCTGGCCAAATAATACTGAAAATTCATTCTTGTGGAAACGCAAGAATGCAGGATTGTGACTGCAGTGCCATTGAGCAAGTACATAATTACAATAATTAGGTGTAATTATTGATTACGAGTTGAGTTGGGGGCAACATGTTCAGTGTGTCAGAAGGAGGCTTAGGAGATTATTATTTGCCTTCTCTGAGCTCAGCCAAGTGATTGGTGTGGATCAGTGCCTGAGAGTATATTTTACCTATGCTCAGTGGCTGATCCAGTATGGTATCCTGGCTATGGGGGGTGTTTCCTCTACACTCATGGAACCACTGGCGGTCACACAGAGAGCAATAATCAAAACCATTTTAAAAAAGGCCACAGACATCCTACTAGCTTGCTTTTTTCAGAGTTTCCAGTTTTAAATATCAGACAGATCTTTATCAAATCTCTATTAATTCACTTGAAAAAATACAAAACCCAGATCTTGGGTGAATCAAATTTAAACTTCCGATATGAAACTCGCCACAGGGCCAACTACAACTATGATATTCCCCAACTGACACACGGGTCAGAGCAGTCAAACTCTTTTTACTTGGCTCATATATTATACAGAAATTTGCCGAGTGAAATAAGAGAGGCGGAGGTGTACAGTTTAGCCGTGTACCGAAGAGGCGTGGACAGGTGGCTGTATAACATTGGATGGGAGGCAGCCGAAGCCCTGCTCCGCTCACGATACATCCGATAACTTGCCCCATGCAAAGGCAGAACTATTAAAATCATAACCACATAACATCATATTTCTTTTCTCTACTTCGTCAACTAATATGGTAAAGTAGCTTATAATAGGAGAAATAATTTTCTTTCTTTTCTCTCTCTCCACTTTTTTTCTCTAGCCTATAACCTGTAGGATGCGATCTTATAGCTCTCTTCATTCCTGGGGTTATAAATGTTTCCATTTCCTAATTAATTATTATTTCAATTTCTCAATTCTATTTTATTAGATTTAGTTCAAAAATTATTATTATCATTAGTCTATTTTATTTTTTTACTCTTAAGCTTATTTCTCTCTATTATTATTTTGCTTTCTATTATTTTATTTTTGTGATTGCATATGACGTGTTGTCTGCGGAACTCTCCTCCTCACGCAGACGATCAGTCTTTGTGGAGGAATTCCATTACATTGTTTATTTCTTGTTCGATTTTATCTATATTTTACTTTGAGGAATAAACTTATTTGAATTTGAGTACAATTCATTTGAGTTAATACAAGATGCCATTAGTACTATAGTCCATTCACGATGGCTTGAGACGAGATAAACTAAACCTCCCCATGTGTTTGTGTGCGACTGGAGTGGCTTCGTTTTAGCCACGACATAAACAAGTCACAGCAATGCCGAAATCCCAAATTTTGTCGTCGGGACTGTAACCAAAGCATTGACAAAAAAAACTTTTACTATAATTGTTTCTTCATTTTAGGTTCATGCAGTCGAGAGACAACCGAAACAAGCAATTTCCCAATGTGTATCTATAAAAAAGATTACTTAAAGATACTTATTCTGAATTGCCTACAACAAAATTCGGGATTTTGGCATTGCTGTGCCTTGTTTATGTCGTGGCTAAAACGAAGCCACTCCAGTCGCACATATACACATGCAGAGCTTTTGTTTATCTCGTCTCAAGCCATCGTGAATGGACTAGTGCCTTGTACATTGAGATTTTAAATTATTGCCTTCCTTCTCCTTACACTAATGTCTACTAATGTCACTAATGTACATATTGAAAGTTATTTTCATTATCCACTTGTATAATTTGCATGACATTACTTTGCCTTACTACAGGATGTGTATTGTAATTTCTGTCATTCCATTCTTGTGTAAGTAACAGAATTTGCCTCTCCCCATTATGCCTTTACAGCGTTGGGGTAGCCTTGATAAAGTAGCAGAATACCTACTGATGTATTTCTTTGTGTATCCAATTGACTATCATTTCCATTTCCAGGTTCCGTTAACAGTATAGCATTCACTCCTGATACATCGTATCTACTCAGTGCTAGTGAAGATGGAAGCATCGCCATATTTAAAACCGGAAGCTGGCACATGGAAAAGATTCTCAAAAAGGCTCATGATGGTGAAGGTAATTTAATATTATTTATAATACAGTATCGTTAGAATTGCATATCTGCACTGTAAAATTGTAGGCCTATTTCTGCATTTTAACGCTCTTCTAGTGGTTTTCTTAACTCTAATATAGGCTGAAATTATAATGTGAAATATAGTCTTGTCAAGCAAAGAAGTCATTCCTTCAAAATGGCAACTGTTCAATGCTGCCAGCAGTCGAGATGAAAATAATCCCGCTCTTTCCATCTGTATGTTGACAGAATTTTACACTAAAATTTTCAAAACTTCGCATGTGTAGTCAGTTACCTCTTGCTCCAATCGGCCGTTTTGGAGGAATTTCTTCTTTTCTCGACAAGACTTTATAAAAATATTATATCACTTATGATATATCACAATTTAATATAATATTATATTAAATACCACCTATGATTAAATATTACCTATACTATTTACATCCTGTTACCAACTGCTTCACGTGTCGAATGTTTATGATGAAATAATGGAATTCCTCCATATTAGAAAGAAAAATACGGAGATGTTATTAATGCCACTCATAATTGGAAACTTTTTACATTATGTATAACTTGAATTATGTAAAAATTAATAAAGTAAAAAAAGTAATAAATTAAAAAAGTAATATTGATTCTCTTTCTATTTCCTCATATTGTTTCATAAATCCTCTAGCTCTTCATATACATTATTTTGTTTTAGGCAAATATTTGGAATTATTATGAATTTCACTTTCTTGAATATTTCATTTTCAACTCATCTCAATACTGTCACGGCTCATTGTGGTGATATTCGTAAACTGAACGTTTTTTTGTATCTCAAGTTTGATAGTACATTACGCCACAAGCCTGGGAAGGAAAAGTTTACGGTATGAGGATAGTTTCCCGGGCGAGGCTTGCCGAGCCTGGGAATAATTCCGAATACCGTAAAAAACTTCCTGGGCGAGTTGTGTATAATTTTCTTCGCTACACTTCAAATAAATATTATCAATCTTATTTCATGAATGAACAAAACAAATAGGATTAATGAAATCTAAGAACAGCTAAGACCAGATAACTTACTATACTAGCTTCGGCTGAGCTGAATCTGGAGTAAGCTGAACTGCTAAGTATTGAAAGTTTGCATCACAATTTTTTTGATTTAATCAAATGGATATTACTTGATAACTATCAGAATACTCGATTTTCTTAGTCCAGAAATGTTTAAGCTCATGGTAGTTTTTGTACAATCATCCTAAATTGTACAATAGCAATACAAAGTTTCTTGTTTTTGACAAATTTCTGGCAGTTTCAAAGAAAGTGATGGTCCATTGTAGTTGCATTTTCTCTCGCTAGATGGCGTCAGCTGTCCACGCTTGGAAAGAGATGGTCCTTGTATGGAAAGGACTTCTTTCCGCTCGAGGACAACAGCTGATTGATTATGTATGTAAATGACGACTTCCTAGTCTACATAGGGACTGGTAAGCAGCTTATTTCCGTGAAGTGTAGCGAAAATTTTTTTCAGGCGTTACTGCTCTAGCGGTTCATCCTTCTGGAAAGATGGCGTTGTCGCTCGGTAAAGACATCACTCTGAAGACGTGGAATTTAGTGAAAGGCCGCTCTGCATACACCACTAATCTTGCAAGGTGAGTTATTTCAAAGTTTTTTATTAAGTGAATTAAGTCATATCTATTTTCCTTGAAAATAGCCTGAAATAAATACCCATGGAATCACACCTTTATGCCTGAAGTTGTGATTGTAATTCTTCTAAAAATTATATGTAACTTGACTGTAAACTGGATATAGCTCTTCCATGGTGATATCGAAAACTCTTGATGATTTGATGAAGATTGCTTGAAGACATTTAATGCAGCGGCTATCATCCACACTATTTCAGCTCTAGTCTGAAATCTAGACTAGTTTCAATCCATCCAGTAATACATTACCCGATCATAATAGTTTGAAAATTTGTACGTCTGTGGTAAACACATCTTAAAATGTTCTTTGTATTGGCATAACTATCTACAATCATAAATAATTAGTACAAGCTGTTATAATTTCTTTTTTATAATCAGTGCAATCAATTTTTTCTTCCATCAATTATTGGTTCTCATTCATTCAAGAGATTAATGAAAATTCAAGATTTTTATCATCTATTTGAAAACGTAATCCTTTCACCAAAAACTATCTAGAACCATTATCTCGTTCATATTTAGGCTACCTGTACATTTTCACCAAATAATTGTTGAACTTGTATCATTAGTCAATTAAATTAGTGAGTACTGTTTTAGTAATACTGTTGTGGATGATTTTTTAAATTTATTTATTCAGGAGTGGCTGCAGATTATTGGATTTGCTAGTTTGGTCTCCTGACGGCTCTCACTATGCTGTTCCTATGAACAATTTGGTGGACGTGTTCTCAGTAGCCGTAGCAGGAGTCAGTCACACGTTTCACTTGAAGAAGAAAGTAACTGCTATCATCTTTTTGACGGTGAGTTCAATCAGATTTCATCCAAGTATACAACGGTGAAAAATGACTATTAATATTAAACTACAGATGTTTCAAAAAGGACGCACATCAAAGTTATATGTTATACCGTATGAAATTATAACCTTTGAAACTTAACAATAAATGTTCCCAATGAAGTCACTAGCAGTGACTTCCTTCACTTGTTGATAATCTTATTGAATTTATCGGAAAGCAATTAACTGTGGACTCACAGTTTTGGTTTTTGTAACATAGGTACAGTAGCTACAATCCTGTTGATAATCCTATTTAAATGAAAAGACAAGATGTTGTCAAACCACTGCTTTATTAAAAAATCGAGATTCCGGTTTCGGTTGTTACACCATTATCAATCTCTGGTAAACTCTTACCAGTTTACCAGAGATTGATAATGGTTTAACAACTGAAACCGGTATCTCGATTTCCTAATAAATCAGTGGTTTGACAACATCTTGTCTTTTCATTTATTATGTATAACTACCACAATATCAACTTCACAACTACTCAAAGAGTGATAATCCTATTTAATGTATTTGTAGTAATAGGTATAAAATTGATTATTTCATATTGTATTTAGCCTATAAACTGATTTATGCATTTTGATATTTTACTAAAATGTACTTTGACAAAGTCAATGTATTTGTAATAAATATTGTATGACTAATAAATTCTATTCTATCAATTTGAATAGCCATTAAACCTTGTACTTACAGCTTTAGTAGGTTGTCATCAAATTGTAACTCGAATTTCGTAGGATAACATAGTGTGCATGGGTGAGGAGGACGGCAGCATTAGCGCGCATTCCGTTCTGACTGGCCTGGAGTGCTGGCGAGTGAGCGGCGCCAAGCGGGTGCGCGGCTTAGCGCTACACAAGCGCTATCTGGTGGCGGCCTGCAGCGGAGGCACACTCACCGCCTACAAACTACCCGAACCCGCCGAAGAACCCACCGTGCTCGCATCGGTCGAAACCGGCTGTCGCATTACCTGTCTAACTGTTTGCGGCAAAAGTTTTAGGTGAGTTATTCCTTATTGTATCTTTTGAAAATAATTTAAACAGTAAAATAATTTACACAGTAATAAAATTCACTTGAGAATAACTTAGAAAGGTCGAATTTCACTATTTATTGATTTATTATTTGTAAACCTAAAAACATGATGAAAAGAGTTGTGATGTCTATAGTCGGCGCAATCTAAGTTGACGAAAACCCCCTCCATCCGAGAAATAGCTACGTTGTCATTTTGCGTGAAATTGAAACTTCTCCTAACGCAAACACATTCAACTGAATATTAAAAGTGACAGCGTAGCTTCGGAAAAATCACGCGCTGTTGTAAAACTCACTATTTTCATGATAAACCAGCTTTTCGCAGCTCGAATATCTAAGTCGATTAGCTTCAATAACTCCAATCTTCAACATACATGCATATACCATTCATGTACCATTCATATAACATTCATGCATATACCGCTCTCCTTACTTTGAAAATCTTGAGAGGCCAAATTACGATCTTCCGACTATTTTCGACACTTGGGAAAATAATTTCAATTGTTTTTGAACAACTTTCTCGCTTTCACCACCCACTTATCTTCTCAAAGAAAAAGTTTCTAGATCATCGAAAATTTCATGTTTTCTGTTCGAGTAGACTCGACATTGGCAAACATATTCATTAATTGAAACATAATTATTGGTCGGATATAGAAAATTCAAAAACCATTAGAAAGCTCGAATTCTCCTTGTCATTTTGATATAAAAAACTTTATTTTTACTACAACCCATGATTGTGAGAGAAGTGATATACAAAAGAAAGTAATATTTTCGCGATTTTTCAATTTAAAAAAAAATCAAATTTCCTTTGAATCCTTCTACCCAGGAACTTTTTTAATACTACTGGAATATCAAGGATATAAATCTAAGTCTAGATATGGGGTTTAATCGCGAATTTGAAGATGTTCCAATTTCACACAATCTGGCAACGTAGCTATTTCTCGGGTGGAGGGGGTTTTCGTCAACTTAGATTGCGCCGACTATAGAGCACCGCAGCTAGAACCGGGCAGCTCCAGCATCGCAGCTAGAGTCGCGACAGCTCGAGGTACATTCCTTTAGTGTTTGCATCAATTGATGGATAAAATATTGATTATCTCTTTAAACAGAGTTGCACTGCATCATTCAAGTTGTTTCTTCATCTCACATTATTCTAAAAAAATAATAATATTTTTCGTAGGAAAATCAAAGAAGAGAATGGAGAAGTTGATGGAAGCACATTAGGAGAAGAAGCAGTAGATGAAGAGGAATCAGAAGGTGAAACGGTAGTTGCTAATGGATCAGGTAAGCGTCGCTCCACAGATAAACACAAAACACCTCCAAAAAAGAAAAAGAAGAAATTGAGAGAAGAAAGCGTTGAAGAGGACTCTGAAAGTGAGACTTTAGTTGCAAATGGATTCGGTACGCGCCGCTCCAAAGACACACATAAACACAAAACTCCTCCAAACAATAAAAAGAAAAAATTGAGTAACAAGAGAAGTAGTACTTCTAATTGGACGGTTACACCCACTAAAAGCTAATAATGCTCTTATTAATATAATTCTTATTTGCATCAGTCACTGCAACATTACCATTTTGTTCTTTTGAAAGATGATTGTTAGTACGGGTTCTATAATTCTTGGATTCATTCGTGAGATTTTCACAATTTTGATTGATGTGTGTTGTCAAAAGTTTATCAGATTTTCTTCATTCCTCGTTCTCCTAAGTTTTTCTTCATGTTGGATGCATTATATAATTTAGTATACATTTCTCAGAGTTTATTGACGAGTCATATTGAAAAACTTGAATGTGATCAAAATGTTTACAAAAACTTGAAAAAACATTAAGTTATTGTGTTGTCTAGTACAGTATTCCACTGAAAGCATTGTCTAATCACTCTCTACAATCGTATCTCATAAGAAATGTGTTCATTACTTTAATAACTCTTCTTGTAATCATTTGGTGGTCGTCTTAATGTGATTGAGATAATTTTATTACTTTTTTCAAAATATAAATTGAACTCTATTCAAATGTAAATATGAGAAATTATTATTTGTAGAATTCATTCCTATCATTCTTGCATTATTAATTTATGAATTGATTTATAGTTCTAAGTAAAGGTTATTAAATTTAAACTAAACTCGGAAAATGGAAGAATATGACTGCATTATTAGTGGTAGAACATTTAGATTATTGAAATAATCTGATCCTGTATACATAGTAACACTACCCAAAACAGTAGAATGACTATTAGATAATAAAGGTTCTTTAAATAAATTTACTTTTTTTATGAAAAGGATGTAAGAGAAACTTTATTTCTGCGAATATAAGGAATTTTCAACTTGAAATCCCATTAAATATCTTTGGGGCTAATTTATCATCATCTATGTCTCCAATTTGATAGGTGGAAATTAAAACAAAATTAACATAAATACACAGCTTTATTGACAAAAATATAAACGATGGCATGATTTTTTACAATAGTATTAATCATTTCATTATTAAGATTTTCAAGGATTCAACCGGATTCAAAAGAATTAAGGGATTCAAAATCACAATGCATAGGCAGTAAAAGTAAATAGTTTTGAAAATGTTTTAGAGGTTCTTTCACACCACGTGGAACGAAACGAAATGAAACATTTTGTTTCGACTGTAGCAGTACAAAACACACACAAAAATATAAAATGTTGCAAGCCGTTTCGTGTCATCTGGTGTGAAAGCACGCTAATAGAACTTACTAACTTTCTGGTCATCCTCACTATATCAAGCGTAAGAGCTAACACACAAGCTTAACAGTTTTGCCATTCGGTATAAGTTGGTAAGAATGCGGCTTTACTTATAATCAAACATCTCCATTGTGCAAAGTGTTGTTGAGAAAATTATTATTATTACAAGTATGGATTAATCTAAAAAATTAATCGTTGAGGTAACTTACATTACTATTGATGTTAGTTGCCATAAAGACGTTGTACTGTATGAAAATTATAATATGAAACTGAATATCATCAATAGTAATTGATGGTTCAAAATATTCTCTCATTTATAAACAGTACTAATTCTAAACATATCAATTAAAACAAATCAAATACATCATTCCTATCACATGATAAAAAGCTATTTATTAATAAGCGTATAATGTGCTCGTGAGCAGTGACTTCTAGACTCATTTTAGTGAATAATACCTTTTACAAAAAAGCAAGATAGTCCCATAAGGAATAGTAAGAAACCTATTCTCTTTTCCCTATTCACTTTGTATGAAGTGAATGAAATCTCTCAATAGTATAATAGTATTAGTGCGAACTTTGTACCCATTATTATTACCTATTCTTTGCACCCTGCTTTTTTCGAACTGACAGAGTTATGACGCGTTTACACCGGAATGTTAATAACATTTGTTAATAGCTTTTTTAAATAACGTATTATTATATAGACATATATATTATATAACTTATACAAATGTTATTAACATTATGGTGTAAAAACGGCATTACAGATTATTCTCCAAAATATTTGAAAACACTATCCAAGCAAGGTACAGAGAATTATAACTCATAAAAAATTGAACTCACTTCAAACCCTCAGTGAACAGAGTATATAGAGGCAATTCTAGGATTATAGTAGATGTTGAGAACTTTAAAACTCAGTATTTCTTGTTGAAACTTTTCTTTCCGAATGTTACACTAAAGGTACGATTCCCAAGCGACAGCTCGAACCGCGCGGCTAGAGCTTTAGCAGCGCTGCTGGATCTGCCCGGCTTTTAGCTGTCTAGCCATCACAACTCTATTCGCATAACTATATTATTAGGGCTTCTAATGTATAATAAAATGATAAATAGTGTAATTCACCCTTTTCAAGTCATTTTCATTAATTAAACTATTCATTATACATCAGTAGCCCTAATAACATAGTGAACATTTATGATTTATAGTTGTGCGAATAAAGTTGCGATGGCTAGAGCCGGACAGCTAAAGCCGCGACAGCTTGAACTGCCGCTTGGGAATCGTACCTTGACGCTGGTTGGTAACTCTCGCTTACAATAGAATATTATCAGTAAGCGTTTTATTTTGTAATCTAATAATAAGGCAGTAACGCTACCCACTTCATGAGCGGTACTTTAGCTAAGAAACAGTGTAAATTCTGCCTCATGATAGAAATGACAGCAGTGAATTCGAGAGAGATTGACTAGGAAAATTTATTGATGAGGTGATTGACTAGAAAAATACATTGATAAGGTGATTGACTAGACTAGAGATCTTGTAATAGATTTTACGAATGAGTTTCTAGATGGGAGTTTTTGATCTAATATAAATGATGGATAGATGATAATGAGTAAATTATAGCGACAGGTTGAGAGACTGGAATAGCTGACTCCAAAAAAATTTGGTGGTTTCGTCTGCCTCTTGTGCGTGATGTTATTTCTAACAGCTGATGTAAAACAGCAATTGTTTCTTTTGATTTCAAAAACATCATCTAGGAATAGCTAAATGAGAACTCTAATTGACAACATCAACTGTTGTTGCGCACAAGGAGGAGACGAAACCGCCCAACTTTTTGGCGTCAGATAAACTACATAGTTGAAACATACATCTCAAATACTCTAGTAGCAATTTATATTTTTGTAAACATGTTATTGTGAAATCAGTTATTGTGAAAATTACTATTGATATTGTGTGAACTACGACTCGTATGACAACCAGTTCCAGTCTCTCTGGAACTTTGAATTATATTTAAGATTCAATAATGTCTCAACTATAAAAGGAAATTCACTGCAAGAGTTGAAATTCTGCAAGAGATGAACTTTTAGCCAAGCAAACATTGAGAAACAGGCTATTTAGCAGACTTGGCTTCGAGTCAAGGAGTGTTGTCGTCGATGAGCAGTTCTTGGTCGGCTGATGTGCTCGGCGAGCAAACGAAGAATTCGAGAAAATTGAGCAGCGGCCCGCGAGAAAATGGATTGAGATATTTGCCTCGCTTGTCGCGTAGATAGGGATAGCGCTTGTAGTTGAACATTTCATTGGTTGTCAGGTTCATACAGGCGTGGAGAATCTGAAAGTAAACGGGTTTATCAAGTTTCATCTAATAATTTAATTAACAAAATTAAAATTGTTGTAAATTTGTGCTCTACATATTCTGTAAAAAAGGGAAATAAATTGAAATTGGTAGTAGATAGATAGATTACTCTATTTTCCCACTTGGTACAGTACAAAAAAGTAAGACAACTTTATCCTTAAGGTTTCACCCCTTCAAACCTTTCGATCTTTCCTTCTCTCTACCGTTCAGTTGCTTCCTGGATGCCAACCAGCAGAGGAGCCACGTGGTTGTAATACGCAATATCTAAACATATTGTGAGTACCACAAATTTTACCACACAACTCATAGTCGTATTCATCTATTCTAAGTGTTTCCTTTTTGTCTAGGGCTACTATCAATGTATGTTAGTAAATAATTGAAATCACATCACCCTTTTCAGAAGTATTTTGTGTTATAAAAATATATAAAAAAGGGTACTGTGATTTCAATTCTTTACTAACATATATCTCAAGTGTTTATATCAGTCCTCCCAGAGTGTTTGTTGCCCCCGATTATCAATTAATATTGTTTGACATTCTTCCAATAATTATGTTGATCGTCAATAACTCTCATAATAGATATTATTCACTTTAATTGACTTCTAGCGAACCAAGATGAAATGGATTGAGGTATTTTCGATGCTAATCGAGAATGAAATGAAACAAATATGCAAAAATTAAATGTACATACCCAAAACAAGATTATTGTGATATATTTTGCTTCATATTCATAATAAAATCTATAGCTAAGAGTTCTTAGACGATAGGCAAGCTAATAGCTCTTATCTATAGATTTTATTATGTACTAGCTTACTTTAAATGATAAAATATCTTCCAATTATCAATCATTGAACAGATACACAAATTAATAGGCACCCTATTGGGTTTATAATGTATAATACTAAGTTATGTAAATCGTTATTATAAATGGTAGAACATTTCTCAATCTTTGGATTGCTGTACCACGTACATTCTATACTTATGCAATTACAATTCAAATTACAATTAATAATTTAACAATTTTAATTACAATTATAAATGAAAAAATTCACTCACAGAAGTGCATGTCAATGTCCATCCCAAACCACAGAAAACGAGAGCCTCAATCAGAGCCATCAGGTAGATCAATTCGAAGCCTTGTATAGCAATACAGTAGCAAGCAAAATAGATGGTGAAGGAGCAGTTGATGGCAACACTCATAACAAACAGGAAAAACCACATCCTGGGGACAAATCAACAAAATCAATATTATTCAAAAGTTATTTTGTTAATTCTGTAAAAAGTCCTATATCTTATAGTATGAAAAATTAAGAATGCATTAAATCAGGGGGTTTTTCAGCCGGAACGCTTCGGAACGACCTATCGTTACCTCTTTGCTAGGCATGTAATAATGGAAAATTTTCCTAATTTTACTTGACTTTCTATGCAACAAACAACTTTAAGATCTAACAAATAGCCTACCGATTTCTGACGCCGATGCAATTGTAGATGAAGGGACAGTGATGGTCGAAGTAGGCAACGCATCGGTTGCAAATGCGACAGTGCTTGGCTCGCAGCGGACGCAGACAGCGACACGTGTGACACATACGCGACAACACCACGTCACGTTTCTTCCACTTGTCGTAGTAGGGAATCTAGAAATTAAATTCAATTTGCTATTAGATAGTTATTCACATAATGGCAAGAACCTGATAATCGAATTGAATTCACTCCAATAATTTTTCACAGAAGAGCAATATAATAAAATATACTGCAGTAGGCTACTATAGCTGACGCCAAAAAGTTAGGTCTCTTGTACGTGATGTAATCTACTAACAGCTGATGTCAAGCATCTATTGTTTCTTATGATTCCAAAAGCATCATTTAGGCATAGCTAAAGGACAACATCAGCTGTTGGAGCGCAAAAGGAGCAGGCGAAACCACCCAAATTTTTGGCGTCAGCTATATCAAATTTGGTAATCAGATTTAAAACATTGCAAAAATTCTGATACAACTTTGCTGTATGGAACACTCCCCCTAGGGGCCACAGAACCTGTGGTGGGGGGGCTCCCAGGCTCAGGCTTGCCTGGGCTAAGATGTGGTCCAATAGTAACCCTAGAGGGGTTCACAGGTGGCTGGCGTGGACAGCTACCTCCGTCTCTAGGGTGCTGGTGTCGTTGAGATGCAGTAATTGCTACTCCTTCACCAGCTCCGGCGGAGTTTCTGACCGGTGACTCTGGGCAGATCTTTGCCCGACTTGGCACTGAATGTCGGAGTTCGGGGTTGAGCCGGGCTTGGTTTGCCCATGTGCCTAGTGAACGGGAGTTTCACTAGGTCCGAAACGCGTGCTCTGATACCCTTTGCCCCTCCTGTGGGTGGGTCGGACATTGGACACTCGTGTGAGGCTATGAGATACGCTTTTTCCAAGCCTCCTGACAGCCGAGGAAGGACGTCCGGGTCGAAGGGGGTGTGGTAACAAAGTTACACACTTCTGGAGGCTCACGTGCCGCCGGAACTGAGGGGGAGGTTGGTGGGGTGAGATGATTCGTTCTACTCCCTCATCGGCCGAACCAGCAGGCCAAATCTTCTGTTGAAGGCCGGCCAGGCGATTGGGTGTGCAGCCAACCTCAGGGGGATGAAAGGTTCCGGCCTCCGTAACTGAGGAGATAGACCCTGCCCGGGGCAATGCTCCGATATACTAAAGTGGGTGCAGAGGGCCTCGGACAGACTGGCCAGACGGCGATGCATGTATGGAACACTTCAAAGAGAGGGGAAAGAAAGTCGGAAATGGCTGAAATGAGAATATTGAGATGGATGTACGGGGTGAAAAGAAGAGACAGGAAAGAAAGAATTTTTCTTGATATGGAAATGACTGAAATGAGAATATTGAGACGAATATTAATGACGAAGTGAATATTGAACTTCACATAGTGAGGGCTATGAGAGCATCTCATCTTAAAACTTGACCTAATTACTTCTGATGCTGATATTATTTCCACTTACATATTTGATGGCACGATGGTAACTGTCGGTATTTTGCGGAATATATCCAGGATCCCTCCGATTAGCAATCACCCAGCTCAGCCACATCAGAATATTCCAATAGATGAAACAGTAGTGCGAACCTCTCAACAAGTTCCACGTGATTGGAATACACTGGAAACAAACAAAAATTTTCACCTTTCTAAATATATTTGAATTATCTATCACTAATTATCGAATTGTCTAACACCAATCAGAAAATGTTGTGAGAGCTTATTTTTATAACTCTGAAATCCAAGGAAACAGTAACTAAAACTGTAAGCAGGATTGAGTATTTTGGTTTAATAATATTATGAAGCAAGTTGGTTAATAGAATTGGTTTTTAATTGAATGATATATAAAATAAGATTCTAAATTGAAATATGGTCATTTACATTTATTTTGATTGTATTATATTATTTAAGGGTTTGCTAGTATTAATGAGTTGTAATGTGATACTCGCTTATATAATAATAAATTAGGTTATTTAGGGGTACTCGCTTGGCTGCTCAGGAACATTCGCGAAAAGTGATATCAGTGAGGAGAGTCGAGGTAAGCTAATGTATCTAGATTATCCACAAAATGTTCCTGGATAGTTCCTGGATTGTGGATAATCTGGATACATTAGCTTACCTCGACTCTCCTCACTGATATCACTTTTCGCGAATGTTCCTGAGCAGCCAAGCGAGTACCCCTAAATAACATTATAATTTATTATTATATTAGCGATTATCACATTACAACTTATTAATACTAGCAAACCCTTAAATAATATAATATAATCAGAATAAATGTTAATGTCCATATTTCAATTATTTACCAAAAATTTGGAGTATATAAATGGATGAGTCCAAGGCTAGAACGTGTGCCCTCATGGTCACTCCACGTTCATGCCCTTGGTGAGCCAATGTTTACATAATAGAATATAATTATCATGTTTACTATCATTCGAACGTTTGTTATTGAATGCAAAATAAACTAATTTAAATAACAGTCAGTCTGAATTCTTTCAATAATTGAATTTTGATGAAATATAACATTTTTAAACTCAAGTGAAGGTTACTGTGATAAATAATTATTCATTTATTATACATTAGTAGCCCTAATAACAAAGTGAACTGATAGTCTGTCTGTCTTTCTCAATGGCTCAACAGCCCATGAAGGGCCTATGCCTACCAGCTGGTTGCCAGTTTCAGATTTACTCCACTATACCGCCCGTCCAAGCAAAGAAGACGCCCCGGCAAGACGGGAAAACGGCTCCAGCCCGGCCAATACCAGCCCAAAAGCCATAAATTCTCAACCAGAACTCACAGTCCCCGAACCGAAGCCGCACCCCCCCACTAGAATTCCTCCTGGCTAGACAGATCATACAGCAAGAAAATAATCATAAACCAGGATAGAGGTAACGTGTGGTTAGCACGTTGATGCTCTCAACCATAAGCCAGTCTCCGCAACCATTGTCTAAGTGTACAGGTAGTCTAGGTATTACATAAATTTATTTCTATTGAACATTTGACAATTGAAAACTCTATTCCTCATTTACAATAAAATACGTCTGTTGTGACACTGAAAATTACAATATTACATTTGTAATTGCAAAATTTATTACATTTGACAAGCTTATCAATAGGAGCTAGAGATATTCATAATCAATTCGGTTGAAGTACGCCAATTCGATAACAACATATGCTTGAATTATAATTGTAAAGGGCTGAAAATTGATTGTGTATGATGATGATAATAATAATAATAATAGAATTATAATACTCACCCTGAGTAAATACATAGGATATCCCCAGAGCAGTACTGATCCAATAAAAAGTAGCAGAGGTCCTTTTGAGTTCCCTGCCCCTCCAAATAATATGTACCTGTGAAAAATACATTTCAAGTAATTTTTCAATAGGAAATCAGTAGACAATCAGTTAATTTTGGTAAATGAATTGAATTTGTTATTTTTCCCATTTTACAATAATTGAAAAATGCATCCAACATGCACAAATGGGTTGGATAAAAAAGAGGAGAAGACATAATTATAATATTTTAGTAAATAAGAATGCATTTCGAAATGATTACCAAATTTCTGAGATAGGTGGCATCCATCTCGCTCGTTTCTTCTGTTCGCCAGTCAGTACAGTGACAATTTCATCATGTCGATGACTTTTGGCCAGAATCAGAGGTGTTTTACCATTTTTGTCTCTCGGCTCCAACTCAATCTTGCTCTGAAAAGAAAACAACAATAATAATGATAAAATATAGCAATAGCAAATATTTGTCAGAATTTTTTATGTTTAATGCATTGGTATGACAGAAATCAATGAAAATCAATGATTTAATGAAAAATCATTTATATAACTTATTCATAAACAATAAAACTTATTCTTATACTTCTCTCAATATTTTTATTATAAATAACATTGTTTTTGGTAACTCTGGTCTGCGCACAGGCATCTGGCCCATGCAGACCCTTTTCATAATTTTGTGCTCATTACTCTAAAAAACTCATCGTTTTCCTTGAAAACTAGCCACTAACTTGTACATAATCTAATAAGTATTTCACTTTCATAGGATAACTTTGAGTACTATGGTTATTTTATTTTCTTTAAAAATACATGAGTACATGCATTTGATTTTGTTATAAGAATAATATGGAAATAAAGAATTTTTGTCTGTCTGTCTGTCAGCACACGGCAGCCGAAAGTAATATCGTATACAAGGGAAAAAGTATTTTCAAGAAGAAGGTAAGGCAAAAAAGATGGCTAGATGATATCCAAAACCTGCTTTTTGTGGGTAGGAGAGGATACAGAGGACAAATAACAGACAGGTAGCCATTCCAGTCTTCTCCACTTCTCATCTCCGCCATGGAAATGCCTAGTGTTGGATAGAGCTGGATAGTACTGTGAGTAATGTACTAGTATAGTGTCAATCAATTGTGCTAATTTAATAGGGCAGAATGCATTATGACCATGTTTATGTAAGCTACGGTACTCGAGAGTTCTGGTTTAGAAGAAGTCAACGAGGCTAGTGGTTGGCAAATGACTGTTATTGATGTTCAGATTTGTCAGGGCAGTCGATGAGCAGTCTGCGAGATCACATTGAGTCGAGAGTGATCTCGGATATACTCTTGTAGACCGCTATCAGACTGCCCTGACTGAGTTGAGCATAATAACAGACATTCACCAACCGTCAGTTTTGTTGGCGTGTGCTATCTGTAGTATACGGCAGACATAGCTCCAAGAAAGGTTTTTGATCAAAATATTGGGCAAAACTTCGAATCAATAGAATCTACTTTTTCTTCATAATTTCTCAGAAAATTCAATAGAAGAGTAGGTCCCACCCAATAATTGATTTACTCGTGTAATAGATAACAAAATAGGTATGCATGAACATAAGTTTTAAATCTGTTATAAAAATGTGATCAAATCATAAATATAAGTGAATAGTAACCTAAATTTGCCTACTTTTTCACATAGGATCTTGACGCATGTAACATTGCCAGAAAGACAAGCAAGATGTAGAGGAGAAGATCCAAAGTTGTCAGCCTTCTCGAGATCAACACCAGAGTACATCAGCAATCGTATCAGGTCTGGATGACCTATTGAACAGAAAAATACAATTTTCTTATTCTAAATCATGATACATAAAGTTTTTTCTATCTAGTTAGTGTATTGATTATTATAAATCAATTTAGAAATGAAATCATCTAAAGCTAGGTACTGAATTTGTCAGCATACAGAGAACTGTATGATATAAAATCACTTTACTTATAAATTATACTGCCAGAGCTGACATTAAACAATTTTTCAAACTTTTCCACCTCAGACCACCTGACAACCCTTGTCAGAGTTTCTGACATCAATATAATAATTAAATACGCAAATAAAATGATGTCAGCCAGCACAGAATAGAGACATGATTGACCATATTGATTGACGTGTGAACAGCCTTTCTCTAGAACTATTCTCTCAAAAATTGAAATGATAAAAAGTCTGTCCAAGCATAGAAGAAATTCTGGAAATATGGAAAAATTACTCCAGCTCGGTCAATATTAGTTTAAAAATTATAAATTTGATCTCAAATTGTAAATCAGAATGTTCCCAACAATCTGAGACCATATTTATAATTTTTGAACCAATATTGACCGAGCTAGTCATTTCCCACCTTGCCAGAATGTCTTCTTTGCTTTGACAGACTATATTACAATACTTATTCATTTAACTAATCCATTGATTATATATTTTTTATAAGATTGAATATCAATGATTAAATTTATCATTAATGAACTAACAACAATGACATCCATTATTTCCCTTTTGTAATTTTTCGTATAAGCAAACTTATTAGGGTAGGTACCTTTGTAGGCGGCCCAATGCAAAGCTGTATCCCCGTTGATGTCAGTGAGATGATTCAATGCACCCATGCCCAGTAGGAAAGCTGCAGTTGCCGCTCTACCAAACATACATGCTGTCATCAAAGGCGTAAGTCCTTTGAAGTCGGCTGCATTCACTGCAACTCCTGCCTAGACCGACAGGAATTAACGTAAAATATAACAGGCAATCAGAGAAGCACATGAGAAAATGGAATAGAATAATATGCCACTGAATTGGAAAACGGTTCTTTACTAGTGAAGCGACATAAGTCCCGTGACGCTGCAAAGGTTTTCAAAACGTGTTGTGTATTTGGTACAAAAAGGCTAAATAAAATGATAGCCTATGGAAAAGTTCTAATACATACGAATCAAGGGCGTAGGCAGGATTTTTTCCAGGGGGGGGGGGGCAAGCCATTTTCCCCGTTCACGGCGATCACCCCCCACCCCTCTCTTCATAGGCCCCCCTCATAGAAAGAGGGGGTCAGTCATAATATTGTTCAGTTCAATACATTCTATCATGAAATTTGAGAATAAAAATAAATTAAACATAATATTGCAAATGATTTGGATGACTTGTGATTTAAGTGATTAAATTTCCATGAACTAACATTCCATTAAATTTCCATTTTGTACTAACAAGCCCCACATTTTGTTTCAAATAATTTTATCAAAAAGTTTGATTGTGATTCAATTTCTCTGTTCACTGAGTGTTTAAAGCAAGTTCAATCTTTCAGGTGTTTGTAATTCCTGAAACAGTATTTCCCTTCTTAGGAAGCATTGCATATTAAGAGTCTTTCCTCGAAATTGTTCAAATATCAAAATCTATAAGCATGGTACAAAGTTATAATAGGTAGTCTAAATATTGAATATTGAATAATAATCTGCTCCGAACATTTTGGATACAAATAGAAGTAACCTAACTAATTTAAAAACTAGTTTTAGATAAATAAATTTATCACCATTTTATAACTAGGCTATAAAGAGTGCTACAAAACTCCCTATCAATAATCTAATGCATTGTTCCTGGGTAAGAAACATATCTAAATATTATTTTGAAACTGTCCCAAAATTCTCAATTGCTCACACATCCAAATGCCCGAATCTATGTTTTCACATTCCTCTATGAATTTTATAATTTTTTTGGGGCCTTAAGAGAGTATTAAAGTGGTCAATCCTTATGAAAAATTAGCTGAGAAATTCAATAAAACCAGTTTGGTGGTTATTGAGATAATGATCAAAATATAAGCGGAGAGAACTCAATTTTTCAACTTCTAAGGGATGGAAATAGTATCCCTTTTTGTTGACTGGTTCCATCCATTGAATATTGATTTTTCCAGGTCTGTTTATTCTGCCTCAATGATAATGTGTTGAGTAGCTGTCTTATTTAAACATTCCAAATTTTATCTTCTTTACTGCTTTAAAAAATTGAATTTTAGCCACTTGTAACTTTCTCTATTCTTTATTTCTCGGTACCTACCCAGGTTTCAGAGTCATATATAGGAGAGCTAAGATGGCCATCACTTGTAATCATATGTAAAATTTCAAATTGGTCTCTCTTCTGGCTTTATTCTTCAAAGACCTGTTGATTGTCTCACAAATAGCTAGAATTCGATTTATTTCAGAAGAAATATTCAGTTACTTTCTCGAGACAAACAATTAAACAATCCTTCAAAAGACAAGCAATCTATTCAAAACTGCCTTCATTGTCTGTTTTGTCTCCTTGAAATCCTGATTTGTGAGATTTGGGTGCGTCCTAGAAGAGACGGCAACCGAGCTGATTCATCAAAATTTCATTCTCTACAATATTACTTGATTCGAAATACCAGTCAAAAATAAGGTATCCTAAACTTCGGACAGTTTCAAAATACAGGGATCGGCAAAGTAGTGGGACGGTTTGAATAAGAAACAGGTTGTTTAAGAAATTTTATTTTTATAGTTTTTTCATCATAAATAGAAAGTAGAATTTAGTGTACAATAAGTGAAAAATCATTTTTTGAATTTAGCATCTTCCAAATGTCCTCCATTGGAATCTATGCACTTTTGCAGCCGGGCCTGGAAGTTTTCCTCGACATTTCGCAGCATATTGAGTGGTATTCCTCCAATCTCATCTCGAATCCGTTGTTTTAGAGCTGGGATAGTTCTGGGTGGATCGCTTTGATGAACGCTCGTTTTTAAGTAGCCCCATAGAAAATGGTCATAAGTTGATAAATCTGGAGAGCGAGAGGGCCAGGGATATCCCCGTTTCGAGAAATGACGCGGCTTGGAAACAAAACATTTACAGCATTCATGGCAATTATCGCAGTTTGGCTTGTTGTCCTATTTGTTTGTTCATTCAATGGAAAACGGGCGATTTCTGGTATAAGAAAGTTATGAATCATTTCGATGTAACGCACTAAGTTAAAAGTGACAGCAAATTTACCCGTTTCTTTCAGGCCCAGCTGCAAAAGTGCATAGATTCCAATGGAGGACATTTGGAAGGTGTTATATTCAAAAAAATTATTTTTTACTTATTGTGAACTAAATGGCTACATTTCTACTTTCTATTTATGATGAAAAAATTACAAAAATACAATTTCTTGAACAACCTGTTGCTTACTCAAATCATCCCACTTCATTGGCGAACCCTGTATTTAGAAACTGTAGTATGTTTCTCACCTAGATCTAAAATATTGGTAGGGAGTTCTTAAACACTATTGTATGGCTATTCAGCTCCAAAAAATTAGCTGCTACAATTACCTTCAACTCTTCAATTTTTTTTTCATTCAAATACATAATACCACAGCTATAACTTCGCAGTAATGGATTCTAGGTCATGAAACTCCATTGAAGATTGTTTTTTTCTCAATTCTCTGGAGTAACATTTGAGCATATAGGGAGTTAGCAAGTAAAACAGAAAGATTTGAATAAGTCACCAACTCTTCAAGAAAAAAATCAATTTCATCATTTATTAGTCATGAATATGAAGAAAAAATGTACTTCTAAATGTATTCTATTGGACAATAATAGAAAATATTAATTTCTGAATATAAAATTTGCGAATCGTCCTTCATTGCAAGGCATAGAGCATGTTGTTGGACAGATTTGCGTGAACTTTGGAGTATTGTCTGTTGAACAAAAGAAATATTTTGAAGGGTTCGAAGGTTTTCGTACTCTCATCTAGTTTTTTAGATATTTCTTCAGTTTTTTCAAAGTTGTTTAAACATACACGTCTGAAAATGAGGTGAAGATGCAAATCTCTAAAAACATGAGAAATTGATGTTTAGAATTGAACAATTGATTTCTAGAAAAAATACTTTATTTCTCTCATTGTACAGTGGATCGCTGTATTGTTTCCACATTAGCCTAGTAACTTCTTCAAATTTTTCCATTTCATTGACTAACCCTACAAAAGATGGAAAAGTGACAGAGATAAAAAAGCGTATTCTCATCTGAGAACCTTACTTCCAATGAGTCAAGATGAAGAATTATTAATTATCTTCTCCAGTATTAAATTGGAGACTCAGATATGGAAGTTTTACCCCTGTGAGTCTGTGACTTCGCAATCTTCAACCTACAATTGAGTTGTAAATTATTATAAATGATAATTTATTTTTATTTTATTATATAAATTTTTTTTATCTAATTCATTTTATTTTTTAATGTATTGAAAACAAAAATTTTGTCAACTTCTGGGGGGGGGCATCTGCCCCCCCTCCTGCTCCTGCATGCGTACGCCCATGATACGAATTCAACTTGCCTAATCCCATATTAGCAATTTGAGTTTTTTGTTTCAAAATATCTTCGAGATTCTAGTCGCTAGAATCCATTTCTAATCAGAACTACAGGTTAAATCAAAAGGTTAGGTGTGAATCATCAAACAATAATAATTTACTAAGTTATAAGCTTCCTAATAATAATTGGTTGCCGTCTGAATCGAACATACAGCGGAAAAGGCAAATTTCAATGAATTTTAAAATACCTGGAGGAGAACTTGTACAACAGCAGTATGTCCTTTGCGACAAGCCCAATGGATAGGTCTAGGTCCCTGTGTTCCGAGGCATGGCAGATCAACGGGCGCAGCTCTCTCCACAAGATATCTCATTACCTAACAAAAAATGTTTCACTTATTCATTTTTCTCTCAAGCTGAAATCTAGCAATGCATATTTATAAATTTTGTAAATAAATGAAAATTGAAACCACAGTTAGTTACCCTTTTTAGTAGGTAGTTAATTGTTATTTGAACATATGATTCGCTCTTTGAGTCACACTTGAGAATGCCTCTTAAATACATTGATTGTAGCCCTAGACAAAAAGGGAACATTATAAAAAGTGTATAACAACTATTATAATGATATAGAATATATAAATTTGAAATTTTATAAGAGTAGGCTTCATTCAATTATAAAGCTTTATTCGAACCTGGAGAATTTACAGTATTATCACATGAGATAAATGCCACTACAGAGATGTTTGCGCCATTGTGTATAGAAAAAGGTATATTCTTCCATATACGGTCCTGTATTTTATAATGTGAGTACAGCATAATGAGTTGAATATAGATACTACCTCGACATTGCCATCTAGAGCTGCCCAGTGAGCCGGAGTGTAGCCCCATTCATCTCTGGCACTCAGAGACTCGGCGCCCAACTTTTCAACCAAACATTCAATATCCGACACAGCCCTGTAATAATATTGATATACATAATAATTGGTGTCCATCAATTTCAATGTGACTAGCAATTGTGAAGCTTTTCATAGGACTAATGAAGAATTATAATTTGTCTCATTCTCATATGAGGGCACCGAATAAACTTCTACATAATAGAGCTTGAGCGGGATTTGGAGGCATCTGCGTAGCATCTTCGAGCAAGAAACTTGGTTCTTGCTGATCGATTCCAGCTGTATGAGGACAAAATCTAAATGATCTTCTGCAGATTGTCACGGGAACTTTGTGATCCTCAGGATCTAGTGGAGCTGCTGGATTTCGTCTTGGACTACAAACTCAGCTGAAGCAGTCAAATACAGCAGGTAACCAGCCGACTCTCCCGCATTTACATCCTGCTGCTCAGGATGAGGTACCTGAGGGGTATCTTGTGATGATGTATCATGCACTCTTCTATTGCCACATCACCTTCCGTCAGGAAGGTACTGCGTGTGGCAGAGCATATTAGTGTCCAAGAATTCATCACTGGCGGCTCGTGCCCACAAAAACGGTAGTGCCTGTATCTTTTACTGTACAGCACCTATTTCGTGGGCACGAGCCGCCAGTGGAATTCATGGCTCATGGGGATAGTTTAAATAACAATTGAAAATGGTTATTGTTTGGATCATTGCCTTATTGATAATTGAGTGTGGATATTTTTATTAGTGTCACGCCATCGCTCCAACAAGTGTGGGTAATAGGTGTTGCAGAAGGTATTAAAGCAGTTCTCAAATTACCGTACGATAAAATAAATTTTGATCCTGAAGGAATTATTTGTAAATTCATAGTAAGAGAATTTACAGATTAACTAACACATGAAAGAAACTGAATAGGCCTACTTATCCAACATAAAATTAACTTATTATAAAACATGAACAATGTTATATTGATGTTGTGTAATGTTGATGTTAATAAATAAATTTAGTTGAACTCACCCATTTCTAACGAGGTCAAAAACGGACTTACAGTCATGTCCAACGTTATTGAAGTCAGTGCTTTCAGAGCATGACAGAATATTACTATCCTTTTGATCAGCAACCACTACAGCAGTTGCTGATACCATAATATTACAGGACTGTCCAGTCCCTGACTCCAACCCCCAGACGCTTTGGGCAGCGCCCGGACTAGGAAAAACCTTTGACAACGTATTTGCTGATTAATAAGATAATCAGTGGAATAATATTTAAATTCGAATGTTTTAAACCACTTACAATCCTATCAGATAACCTACGTTCTTGATCTGAAGTAAAGTAATCAATACAAATTTTGAAATTGAATTCAGAAGACTTGTCAGCTTCTCAATGTTGCCAACAATCAACTAAAATATATAGTTCCTTGTAAAAATTTCTGAACTATTTCTGTGATTATATTCAATAAATTTATATAATTTTGATTTATAAATAACCAAATAATTTGAATTAGCTTGAGAAAATAGAAAAATCATCATAAAATTACAGTAGAGTTGATATCGATTGTCGATAATTATGTGGTCGATCGACTGTTTCAAGTTGATTACCGATACCGTCTGCCGATTGGGAGTGCCTCATTAGCTCCAAGGATCAAAAACTCCACAATGTTAATTTGGGTTGCCGATGAAATTGGACTTGAGGTGTTTCAAAACTCCAAAATCACAAACTCCAAAATCCTGTTGCAGGCTGATACACAGTTAGCTACACCGTTGCACATCAGTTCTCGATCTAGATACAGCATGTTTTGGAGACGTTTACTGTGTTGCATTTTAAATACAGAATGATACAGAGCTGTTTTATTGCTAGAGGCTGTATCAGAGACATCAGATTATCAGATACCATAGTCCATAACAAAATAGGTTATGTTATGTTTAGTAGTTGAATCTCATTGATTATTACTGTTTAATATCCAATTAACTTAGGACCACGAATTAACATTTTGGTGAGTTTTCAGCAATATTATTCTAGTTTAATATTAAGAACCCAATATTCTCATCAATCTGCATTTAAAACTTATCTGTAACTTTTTGAGCTTTATAGTAGACCTAATAGTACTTTCTGTAACTTTTTGAGCTGTATCTGTAGCTTTTGAAATTTGGCAACAGGGATCATTCTCTCTTGTTAGAGGCATAAAACAGTAATTGAATGCTGAATTAGTCTAACAAATTATAGGCTACATTATACTTGGTACTTGACTACGATGAGTAGGCTACTAGCTTTACCTAACTTAGCAATAATTTTTTACTTTAATCTTTTAGCAAGATTACTATTACTGTAATTTTCTTCCTTGGTGAAGAGCTTAAAATATACACTGTTAAATTGGGTTCTGGCAATAGATTATCTTCAAATGCAAGAGTTGCTGCACGGTGCAGAAGTCTTTTGAAAAACTTGAAGTTTTATTCCAAGTGGATTTTGACATTTACTTGGTGGATTCTAGCATTAGGCCTTATGATTCTAGCATTACAGGTGGAATAATTTTGTCAAAATTCATGCAACTCGTACAGCAGATACTTGCCCAATATTCAATGATTGAAATTTAAGTGTCAAGCCACAATAAGTAAATGTACGTTTATGAATTATTATTTCTAATGAATAGACTAAGTGTAATTAATTTCATCATTATTTTTACAGGCAGTTCATTCTCACTTGGAGATTTCAAATTTGCAACTGGATTAACTTCAAATATTTTCTCCACAAAGATACGGGATTCCTAACCAGTCAACATCATACTGCATTAAGTAAAGTGATTTTTTTTTAACTGTGTTTCAATAAAAATCATTAATGATTAAGATTGAGTCTAATCGCCTGATCGCAAGATTCACCTGAGAAAATCATGTGTGATTATTGATGCAGTAGAAAGGTATGGTACGTAGTGCTTTACTCATCATCTGAAAAAAATTATTTTCATAGAAACTTTTCCTGATAAAAAATTATAGGTAATTATTTTTGGTCGAGGACGATCTAATTAAATACTGTACGAAGAAAAATCACGTGAAAAGTGATACATGACGATTTTATAGCTGGTTTTACGATGAATTTCCCAAAGTGCTTTACTCATCATCTGAAAAAAATTATTTTCATTGAAACTTTTCTTGATAAAAAATTATAGGTGATTATTTTTGGTCTAGGACGATTCAATTGAATAATGTATGGAGAAAAGTTATGTGAAAAGTTATACATGACGATTTTATAGCTGGTTTTTTGGTGAAAATCCCAAAGTGCTTTACTCATCATCTGAAAAAAATTATTTTCATTAAAACTTTTCTTGATAAAAAATTATAGGTGATTATTTTCGGTCTAGGACGATTCAATTGAATAATGTATGGAGAAAAGTCATGTGAAAAGTGATACATGACGATTTTATAGCTGGTTTTTCGATGAATTTCCCAAAGTGCTTTACTCATCATCTGAAAAAAATTATTTTCATTAAAACTTTTCTTGATAAAAAATTATAGTTGATTATTTTTGGTCTAGGACGATTCAATTGAATAATGTATGGAGAAAAATCACTTGAAAAGTGATACATGACGATTTTATAGCTGGTTTTTCGATGAATTTCCCAAAGTGCTTTACTCATCATCTGAAAAAAATTATTTTCATTAAAACTTTTCTTGATAAAAAATTATAGGTGATTATTTTCGGTCTAGGACGATTCAATTGAATAATGTATGGAGAAAAGTCATGTGAAAAGTGATACATGACGATTTTATAGCTGGTTTTTTGATGAATTTCCCAAAGTGCTTTACTCATCATCTGAAAAAAATTATTTTCATAGAAACTTTTCCTGATAAAAAATTATAGGTAATTATTTTTGGTCTAGGACGATCTAATTAAATACTGTACGTAGAAAAATCACGTGAAAAGTGATACATGACGATTTTATAGCTGGTTTTTCGATGAATTTCCCAAAGTGCTTTACTCATCATCTGAAAAAAATTATTTTCATTGAAACTTTTCTTGATAAAAAATTATAGGTGATTATTTTCGGTCTAGGACGATCTAATTGAATAATGTACGGTGAAAAATCATGTGAAAAAGGAGACATGATGATATTATAGCTGGCTTTTCGATGAATTTCCCAAAGTGCTTTACTCCTCATCTGAAAAAATTATAATCATTGAAACTTTTCTTGATAAAAAATTATAGGTGTTCATTTCTGGCCTAGGACGATTCAATTGGATAATGTACGGAGAAAAGTCATGTGAAAAGTGATACATGACGATTTTATAGTTGTCAATTTTCAGGCCATGACCTTGATCATATGTCTTTTTTTCAGTGAACAGAGTGAGATAGAAGTAGATTGCTCAAGTAAAGCTGTCACTAACATAATCTTACCTGATATCAAACATCTGATGGCGTCTGGATTATACTTGGGTATGGTCAATATTCCTTTTTTCTTTCTAATATGTTTATGGTATTTCCAATTGCTTCTATTTTTCTTATAGTTCAAAATATTATTATGCACAAAAATATTATTAAGAGATATTATGTTCAATCAACTATAATTCTATCAAGTGATATTGATAATGATCAATCTCATGTTAGAAGGATGTAAATTTTGTCGAACAACCAAAAAACATCAATATTTCTAAGACCACTCAAAAATTCGATATTAAAGTTCCAATATCGATTAAAAGTTTCCACGTTTCTGGCAATTACGACCACTTGTGAGCTGGTCGGATCATGACGTCAAAACCTCGGGGGAGGAGCTTGGGTCCAAACAGTCAGTGGACGGAGTATAGTTCTATCACAATTTGCTGCGGTACGTTGATAATTCCTTGCTCTTCACACATTAACACCAGATGAGTGTTATACACAGAATGGATACACTGTTGCGTTCAAGGTACTTAGATTAGATTACTATAATCTAATTACTTTCGTTGTGTTAACAGTGTGAGAATGCTGGGTTATTGAGAGGTGTGTAAGACCCTACACTACCTAGACCCTATTCACAACAATCACCACTTACTTGGTCCGGCATTAGAATCAAAAGATCTTGCATCATTTTCGAAACATCATGTACTCATGTATAAAATTTGATGGACAATCTTTTTGAAAGAAAATTTATCTATTATTTTATATAATTTTTTTACAATTTATTGTGTTATACAAATGTCTATCAAGTCTCATATGTAAGTTATTTGAGCCTCTTTTAATATGTAATAGAATAGAATTATGTAGCCAATGCATAGATATTAACTGTTGTGATCATTTTGAGCTTGATAAGAAGGGATTTGGCATCTTCAATATTATTACTATTACCGTCTTTAATAATAATTATTTTTTTTATACAAGAAACACACGTTGCATCAAACGTTTGATCAAACTAATATCAGCTCCACAAATTCCATAAAAGGTACTATGTAGGCCTATTGCAATGATACTAGTGAATATTGATCAACATTTATTAATTATGAAAAATTTTATGTCTTTTACGTTGTACCAATTCATTTTTGTTTTCTTGCAGAATCATTCAGCAGCAGCTACCACCACCACCACCACAGTATTCGAAATGGACAAGCAAAATTAGCCTATCCATTGCCTCTGAGTGGGAAAGATATGTAATTTTCATATTTTGTTTGATGAATAAATGTTATTGTTAGTTATTTCACTTTCATACTGAGAAGGATCAAATGAACTATACTTTTTATCCAAGTTTTCAAGTCAAATAGCATCTTTCATTATTGTTGCCAAGTATTCATTTAATTGTATTTCAATTTTTGTTAAAGTGAATATGAATAAGAATAAGAATGCTTTTATTCCTTCAATGCTTACATGCAATGCTATAGGAAATGTCAGTCAACAATATAATACGAACCTTCATGTTTTAAATTATACTGTAAAATGTACGTACATGGTACAATACAGACTAAGTAATTCAATAAAGTTCAAGCTGGTCTTGTTTATTGTTTGGATGTGACATAGAAAAAAGAGTATATTTACAAGTCATTGATTATTTCACTCTTCAAATTAAAATATATTGCACATAGTTGGAAGTAATATGTCCTTAAGTTCAATTCTTACCTTGTATTTTCAATAGTTTTATGACGAATTGTATTCAGAGTTTTATTGTGCCCCAAAATCTAAGGGCGGAGAATATAGAGCTGTCTTTACCAGAACTTTGAATTATTATTCCAAACCCTAAAGACCCTCCCCAATAGTTGTCTCACATATTCAATAATTGAATACCAAAAATTGTTTGCTTCCATTCATTTAACATTTTTAGATTTTACAATCACAAAAATCCTTCATCAAAATAGTTTTTTCAGCTACTTTCACGTAATATTTGAATACCAGTTTTCTGAACCATCATCCTACTGTTACATGTAACTACATTGTAAAGAAAGTCTACTATGTGAAATTGAAGCTCATATCAAAACATTATCAAATACGAACATCAAAACAGGAAAATTTAAATTTTGAAAATCTACCAGAAATATAATCTAATTTTCTCTCTCTCGTAGAGGGGATCTGGAGCTCTAAATTCGCCCTGAAAAGGGTATTCAATCAATCAATTATTTTCTAATATTACTCTAATTTTTAATTATTTTTCAAGTTTTGAGGCAGTGTCTCATACTCTTAAGGATATCATGAAGTATCATGTCTGTGTTGTGTCCGCCAGAACATATTTTGATAGCTAAAAAACACTTGTGACTCTTCTTAACTTTTATTACGATTATTATATCTAATTGAGATTCAAACCGTTTTAAATTGTGTTGTTGTCCTTTGCACGTAATTAGGCTATGTAGGCTTCTTCCATTCCTATCAAGATAGAGGTGAGTAGTTTGAAAACCAATACCATAGTCTAACTATACATTATACAGCTTAGTATATCTACGCCAATACTAAGGTGGAAAAGATGAGAAAATAATTTAGAAAGAGAGAAATTGATCAACAAGAAAGAAGATGATGAGTAGAGCATTATAAAACCAGTGATTCATTTACTCCTAGGTTATGATGTTCAAGAAACATTTAATAAGAGAGAGTCTTGTATCAATTAGATTCTTCCTGAATCATTTTTATGTAAGACAGCTCAATATACGCGTTTTCTTATGTGGAAAAATGTAGAAGAGATACTTGAGAGAAAAAGGTGATGACAGTCATTATCATTAGTTTCAATATTATTCAACAAGTGCTTCCTCAATATAGTATAAGTCCAAGTATAAGCATTTTATTCTGCTAAATAAGCATTCTCATGAAAAAATTGTGCAATCAAACTATAATAGTTACGTACCATGGAAAATATCACCAACAAAATAAAATTTATGAATTGGAGAATCATTCTAAAAAAGTTTAATAATAAGTTTGAAGACACTGAATTAATTTAATCAAGTTATGTGTTTCAACAAAAATGAAAAGCATTGTGACCATAAACACCCAATCAATTTCTATAGTGTACGTGAATGGATTTTTGCTTGCTAACTGAAGTTTAAAAGAAAAATTGTTATAACTTTGTTAGTCTATAGGGAAATCATTCAAATTGAAGTCTATACTATAGTGAATAGTAACTGACGCCAATTACTTGGGCGGTTGGCGAATGACAGTTATTAATTCTCAGGACAGTTGGCGAGCTGTCTGCGAGAATACAAAAACGTAAGTAACTTAACCACAGCTATACTAATTCGTTATCGAAGACAGATTCGGACTGCCCTAACTGCAGCTAAGCATAATAAAATTTTCCAACTGTCCAACTAATAGGCATCAGCTAGGCCTATATGATTTTTTTTTAATTCGTTGGTATTGTTATCAATATACATCTGAAAAACCGTCACGCACCCAAATTTTTATTCAAACCTTCCACTTCGACTGGCTTTGGCGCGCCGCTTTGCCATTGGCCAATCATTGCGCCAAGGCATATGATTCGCAGGAAACGGCGGGCTTTTGAATTTGAAGGCGGCCTTATATCAGATAGACTGAAAACAGCCATTTGCTCTTCATAGTGAATGCAATCATTAGATAATTACAATATCATCATTTTTGAAATTTACGTAAAAATTTGTTTGTCCAAAAATCAATAGTGATAATTTTTGGATCAAGTTAATTTATGTTACTAGTTGAATTATATGACAATATGTTATCAACAACTGATTCACAACAATGAATGTTGTAAAAGTCTGACACTTGCTCTCTTTGTGTTCCTATCTTTTCTTTATTGGAATGTTTGCTAGAATGCTTTTCTAATAATTCGAATGTTTACAATATTTTGTAGTTAGCTAGGTTCAATCAATCGGGATATTTCCCTTTGAACTTCAACATAAGTAACTATTTTACACATTATCAAAAAACCACTAGATGGGTTAAAATTCGTTAACTAATGCTATAAGATTTGGTAATAATTTTGGATACAGTACAATAATATTAGGTATTAAAAATAAAAATATAGGCTTCCTGAATCAGGAATTCACTGCAAGTGCCTATTGATTCCATTGAAAATATTGCAATGTAAATATGTACTAATAATATAATAATGTACTAAAAAACTAATTTTAAAAATAACTGTGATATTTGTTTTAAGTTGCTTGTACATTTTCACTGGTGAAAAATCTTTGGTACTGTTTGACCAATAAACGTTTAAAACTATTTTCCATTTCATTTTCCTTGAATCATTTTTTATATTAATATTAGATAGTTTTTAGCACTGGAAACTCTTCTATATGATTTGCATTTGATCGATAGTTTTAATTCAGGCTACGTATTATTCAATTTAATCATTGCCACTAAACAGAAATCAAACATAAAATTCAGATTTCAATATTAACATAACAAAAATTACTACCGTATATATTCAGTTATTGACACAAAACATGTATGTACAAGGAATTTGTAGCAGGTTGCAAAACTAACTGTGGCTCAAATAAATTAATTTTCATCCACTTCCACACGAGCTAGAGCATAGCCACCTTTAAAAAAGACTATGTTCTTGAAACTGACAACCATGTAGAGTAGGAGTCGGTCCATTTGAAAGAATTGAAATCATTTCTCAATCAACTGTTTTATCGGAGATTTTCTCATGTGCGTTCTCACATTTGATTAGCTACAAATCATAGCTACATTGTTAAGTCACGAACACTGTGGACTACTCTTGGATGAGTAACCGGTATTTGGCCAAGTACACATTGGCGAGGTGGAACTACCCGTAAGGGTCTCCTCACCATTAAAAGTAATGAGAATATTTTTATTATCTTTTGACATAATTGTCTATTTTCAATCTTATTTGCTAATCTCTATCACAAACCATTACAGAAAACACGTAGGCTACAAGGAATTCTTAACCAATAAGGTTTCATGAAAATATTTATAATTCAATAACTTACATAAAGAGATTCAAAGTTAACCAGAAATTTACTCTTCTTTTTAGTCGGATTTAAAAACGTCGGTTTATGAAAGTTTTTCAAATATATTTATTATAGAATAAACAAAAATTTTTAAGTAAGTATTTGGTGATGTAATAAGAAATTGATAACTCAAAAAAATTCTTTATGAATTCATTCTTGGTTAGATTTGAATTGTGAACGATAAATGCGTGATGAAATGACAATAAGCAACAAATTATTGATTAAAATTAAAATTCAACAATAGGAGAATATAATGTAGCTATTATTTAAATGAATAAATTAATTTCAACTATAATAAATTGAAACTCATAATAGTTTCAAAAACAAAATAAATAAAAGTATCCTTCATGGAGTTGAAAGTATTTTATAAATGCACAGAAATTTTTTGGCTCTCAGAACATTTTAAATGAGTCACATTGATTATATTTATTGCGTTGGAGCATCCATAACTTAGTCATATATGAAAAATTGTTGAGAGTTGAGTCATCATAAGCCTAATTTTTAAATAAAACTGAGATAGATGTAGGTTATGTGAAATTATTCATGAAGAAATAAGTTTCCTTCCCAAAAATAAATAAATTTGAAATTCTTTAAGGGACATAGGCCTACGGTATAATAGCCTAATTAAAATTTACAAACCAAAAGTTATCTTTTCTTAAAGTTCATCACTCCAGATAGCCCGCCAACTGTCCTGAGAGAGCTGAGAATTAATAACAGTTATTCTCTAACCGCCTAAGTGACGTCAACTATTCATGATTAATTATTATTTTTTCTACAACTGCGCGTAAAACAAGATTTTACATACTGAATTCTCATCGTAAAATAGCCCATTTCCGAGGAAAATCTACTTTTTCGCTCGCTAACCATCTGCGCATGCGCAGTTGAATTACTTTACGCTCGCTAAGCAACTGCGCATGATCAGGAGATGTTCTTTACGCTTGCTAATCAGCTGTGTTGTGATAAGCTTCAGTCAGTGAAACAAAAAAGATGCTAATTCATGTAGCTAAATTTCCGCCCTCTTCTGTAAAAACTGAATGGCCGAGGTAGTTAAAGCGGCGTTCGTTACCTTGCGATGCGATGTTAGCAGGTTCAAATCTGATTCCTGACTAATTTTTTTGGAGTTCATAAAATTGTTTTTTTCTTTCGTATAATTAAAACATATAATGATAATTGAAAATTAATTATAATTTTCAAGTTTAACTGGATGGATTCATTTTATTATTCCAATTATCACCAGAGAAATTTAATAACAGTTTACAGTAGGCTATTTGACAAATCAAATTATTAGTTCAACAGGTTATTATAATGTGCAGTTGTAGAAAAAATTTTGTATGTAATTCGCGTGTAAAGCTTCTTTATCGCTCTTGCAAAATTATCACGCTCCGCTATCGCGTCGCGCGATAACTGTTTTGCGCGAGCGATAAAGTCGCGCTTTACGCTCTTAATACATAAATAGCTATTTTCTACAACTGCGCGTAAAACAAGATTTTACATACTGAATTCTCATCGTAAAATAGCCCATTTCCGAGGAGAATCTACTTTTTCGCTCGCTAACCATCTGCGCATGCGCAGTTGAATTACTTTACGCTCGCTAAGCAACTGCGCATGAGCAGGAGATGTACTTTACGCTTGCTAATCAGCTGTGTTGTGATAAGCTTCAGTCAGTGAAACAAAAAAGATGCAAATTCATGTAGCTTAATTTCCGCCCTCTTCTGTAAAAGCTGAATGGCCGAGGTGGTTAAAGCGGCGATCATTACCTAGTGATGTGATGTTAGCAGGTTCAAATCTGATTCCTGACTAATTTTTTTGGAGTTCATAAAATTGTTTTTTTCTTTCGTATAATTTAAGCATATAATGATAATTGAAAATTAATTATAATTTTCAAGTTTAACTGGATGGATTCATTTTATTATTCCAATTATCACCAGAGAAATTTAATAACAGTTTACAGTAGGCTATTTGACAAATCAAATTAGTTCAACAGGTTATTATAATGTGCAGTTGTAGAAAAAATTTTGTATGTAATTCGCGTGTAAAGCTTCTTTATCGCTCTTGCAAAATTATCACGCTCCGCTATCGCGTCGCGCGATAACTTTTTAGCGCGAGCGATAAAGTCGCGCTTTACGCTCTTAATACATAAATAGCTATTATGACTCAATAATATTAACGAGAATACTTTGGGAAAATCACTGAAATACTGAATTGTATCATTGTAGAAGGCTGTATCATTTAAATTGATGGTACAGTATCATTTCAGTACTTCATACAGTATCAAACGAGTATATGATACTGTATCCTTCTTGTTCGTGCCCCGATCTCGTTTTGGAGTTTGTGAACTTGGAGTTTTTGAAACTGTGTGGCGGTTTGGTTTTGGAGCTAATGATTCTTGGAGTTTCTGGCGTACACCCTGCCGATTGTTGAAGTTCTGAATTTTGACGTGTCTTCTGTCAAAGTCCAGTATTCCTGGAATGTTTATTGAATTCATTCAAAAGATAGTGATTTTCCAACATTTTTTTCATTTTAGATAAAGTTTCTCAAGATCAATTATGTAGTTTTAAGTTAAATTTCTGTCATTCCATTTAAAAGTTAGGAAAAGTAATAAGTAAGGTTATTTTGACATTTTACCGTTCCTATGGTGATGATGAACATTAATAATAATTATTATACAAAAGTGTATATAATACACGAGTATTAAGGCCTGTTTGTCCATGACATTGGAGTAGTATTTAAACCCATTTTACATTCTATTTAATATAAATTGACTTAACAACAATCACCATGAGGATTCTACAAGTAAAAAAGAATAGATTAATCAAGCTCGCAGCCGCGGTTGCTATGCTCATAACAGTTTTGTATCTTATATTCTCCCAAACAAGAAGAGAAGGAGTCAGCTTGAGAAGTTTTTCATCAGAAATGAAAAAAGAGGTGAGTTTATTCAATTCATTCAATACTTACTGCCAATCTAGTCTTTAGTTATTTGAATCTCATCAGAATCAACGGTGAACTTTATTGTTTCTCATTTGGCTGTATCCTATTGACATCTATTGAGCTACTTTTTTAAATTGTATGATATTGCCTACTTATAAAATAGCTACTCTATCAGGAAATAAAACTTCTAAGAATATTTTAATTATGCGCATATGGTAAAAGAAATAAGATCTACAGTTCATTACTTGAATAAAGCCTCAAATGTCTTATATTTCTCCTTACATTGGAGACATTATTTTGACTCTGTAATAGCTTGAATATGATAAATATACAGGGTGTTTCAGGAGGTATGTGCAATACTTCTCAGGCTGACTCCTTACACAAAGAAGACAAAAAAATCCATGGGATAAACCCCCAAAAACGCTTCGTTACCGAGATACTAAGCAAAATCACTACTAATTTTTCACTTAGTGCTATGTTTTGTCTATTTTGCGATTTTTGATCGCTATTTCTGAGATTTGGGTAAGGTTTACACAATCGACGCCATTTTACTTTTTCTTAAGAATCCAACTCTCTTCAACTTCCATGAATAAAAAATGCAAATACTATTCCCTATCCAGTTATAACCCTCATTGTTGAAAAATGTAGTTTTTTAGCATATTTCCCCATTATCTCGATAACCGTTAAAGTTACATCCTTTAAACTGGTTTCATTGAATTTCTCAGCTACTTTTACATAGAAATTGACTATTTTAGAACCTGAGTGAAGCCTCTAAGAAATTAGAAAAATTACTATTGTATGAAAAATCTCAATTTTCCGCCATTGTTATCTCGGTAACAAAGCGTTTTTGGGGGTGTGTCCCATAGAACTCTTTTGTCTAGGTACTTGGTGTAAGGAAACAGTCTGAGAAGTATTGCACATTCCTCCTGAAACACCCTGTAGGCTATAAGAATTTGTTTTATGTTTTATCATAGCAATAGACAAGTTGGCCCAGAACAAGATAAAAAGAACTATTATTGATACACTAAATGCAAATTTTAGAGCTCTTATAATTTTTATTATTAGAATAACATACCGAAAGGATATCAACCATAAATTCGTGGCTAACTATCTGAGTTAGTCAAGTCAATACCCTCATGTTTTTCATGTTCGATTAAGGTTGAAATAATCACTGCTATTTCCGATTATAGGTCCCTCGCTTGGTCAAAGGACTCGGAAACTTCGAGCCACCTGCTACTAAGCCAAGAGAAGGTCCCGGAGAGCAGGGAAAAGCTCACAATCTTCGTGATGATCAACAAAATGATGCTTCTCAATCACTTTCCGAATATGGCATGAACATGGCGTGCTCTGACGAGATTTCTCTCGACAGATCAATCCCAGATATTAGAATGCCAGAGTAAGTATTATTTTCTATGTAAGTTGTGCTCTCAAATATTATACACCAATTTCTGACTGACAATTTCTCACAGCTCTCTAAAAAGATTCAAACTTATTACTTATTATTTCCGCTGCGTTGCCGTTGACGAGTATTATTATTATTATCATCGTATGCCGTATTTGGTGGGGAGTCCCAAAAGGAAGTTCCACCGTTAACATAAATTAATTTCCCTCAATGGGAAATTATGGTATTTTTTTATATGATATACTAAGATTCAAATATTTGGAAGTTCATTCGAACACAAAAAAGATCACAAAATTGTTGACCAGTTGTTGCTGTATAGGCTATGTCCAAGGTAGTTGGGATTTGTCTCAGGTCAGTGGACGGCCTCTTGTCCCCTGCTCATGGATAAACAGTGGCTTAGATAAGCCTCCATCTCATTTTTCTCTTGTTTAGAAGAAGAGGAGCCAGTCTTCTGTTGAATCCTTCTAAATCTCCTCTTTAATCATCTTTCAGCCTCAAAACATAGTTCAGTTAAAGGGAAACATGCTTTGTGGAAGATATTTTATAATTGATTTGAATTTACTAGATAATAGATAAAGGGAGTACTAGATAATCACACAAAACAAATATTTTCAATATTAAGGAAGATATATACGTCCAGAATCAATCAAACTCAACCCTCAATTCGGTAATAATTTAAAATTTCAATCTCATTCTACTATTTCGTCTAATAACTCAGTTAGCCAATTTTTAAGTCTTAATTCCTTATCGTATTTATAGTTAATAGTTTTTATCGTAGTCGTTTCCTATTTTTTGCAGGTGTAAACACTGGGACTATCCACAAAATCTTCCCAAAACCAGTGTAATTATAGTCTTCCATAACGAAGGGTGGTCTGTACTCATGAGAACTGTCCATAGTGTGATCAATCGGACTCCCGACTCTATGCTAGAAGAGATTCTACTCGTCGATGACTTCAGCAGTAAGGGTGAGTCCAAAATCTCATTTCAATTCAATATTCCATTTCACAGCATAACTCTATTCATCTTTTTGTATTGTTGACCAATAACTTATACCAATCGAACACACAAAAATACTTCTCTCGTCTAAAATGTGCTGTTATAGAATAGTCTAGCAAAGAAGGCATTCTGACAAGATGGGAAAATTACTCCAGCTCGGTATATTTTAGTTCAAAATCTCTAACTTTTGTCTCAAATTGTAAAGCAGAATGTTTTCTTACCATGTTGTTTCATAATGTTGAGACCAAATTAATAATATGCGAACAAATATTGACCGAGTCATTTTACTATCTTGCTAGAATGTCTTCTATGCTTGTCCAAACCACGATGGAACCAATTAAAACCTTTCGTATAAATTAACGAATTAATTTCTTGAAAATGATCAATGGTTTCGAAACATCACTTTCAAAAAGGTTTACTCTCTCTTCAAATGTCGTTACAATATTATGTTTATTACTAGTGTCTATTTTCTTAATCAAGTTTTTATTTTTTTTCTAGAAAATCTAAAAGGTAAACTGGAATCCTACATAGAGAGGTTCGATGGCAAAGTACGTCTGATAAGGAACAAAGAAAGAGAGGGTTTGATCAGAACAAGATCCCGTGGCGCAAAAGAGGCTCGCGGTGAAGTGATTCTGTTTCTTGACGCTCATTGCGAAGTCAATGTCAATTGGTTACCACCTCTCCTAGCTCCAATTCATAGAGACAGGTTCGTAAGAGTTTTTTACTTTTTTTCAAGCTGAAAAAACAATTTTGGTAAGACTATTATAAAAGATTCATTAATATAGCTGACTTTGAAAAATTGGGTAATTTCGCCTGCTCCCTGTGCGCTCCAACAGCTGATTTTGTCAATGAAAGTTGTCTTTTAGCTATGCCTAGATGATGGAAATCATCTGTTGACATCATAGGAGACAATAGATGCTTTACATCAGCAGTTGATAGATTACATAACGTACAAGAGAGAGAGACGAAAACGACTTACTTTTTGGCGTCAGCTATACTAGATAGCCTATAATTATTTCATTTATTTATTCATTAATCGATACTTAATGTACAATACAGCTTTCGCCCAAATCTGTTTATTTCTCTACTTGGAGAATAATACTGTAATAAAGTTGATATGTTGAATTTACTCATTGAAAGTTTTGGAGAAATCCTCATTAGCAATAGAATAAATGTGATTGATTCCCAATCACTCATTATGTTTCGTTACAGAACAACAATGACTGTGCCAGTAATCGATGGAATCGATCATCAAACTTTTGAATATCGAACGGTGTACCAGGCTGGGCATCACTTTCGGGGAATTTTTGAATGGGGCATGCTCTACAAAGAGAACGAATTACCGTCCAAGGAGATATCCAAAAGAGATCATAATAGCGAGCCTTACAAGTAAGTGAATTTTTAGTTTTTGAACATTTGAGCAACTCATCACAATAAACGTATGTTACTCAAAAAGACCACGACTTTCTTCACTTAATAAGAATGATGAAATAATGATAATAAGATGAAGAATTTCTTCACAAGATAATAATGAAGAGGACTTTCAAGAACCGTAAAAATCATTACTTGAATTGTCTTTCTGTTTGAGCTATACTGTAAAAATAATAACTTCAGCATAATTAATAGGCTCGAATTGATGAGATTGTCCATAAAATATAAGTCTAAACTATCTTTCAACTTTTTACACCCATGTATGTTTAGAATATCCACAACTGAATTTTTTGACTCCAAATGTTCAACGATTTTGTTGATTGGATTTGACCTTCCTCTATATTTCATCTAACTTGTCTGAATTTCTCTTTTATTGATAAAAATTCATAACTTAATCTAATATTTTATGGTTTCAGGTCGCCTACACATGCTGGAGGTTTGTTTGCGATTGATAGAAAATATTTTCTAGAATTGGGAGCATATGACCCGGGACTTCTTGTCTGGGGTGGGGAAAATTTCGAGTTATCTTTCAAGGTAAGTTGTATCCTTCCAAAACATTTTAAAACAATTTACCGTGAAGTATTTGTAAAAGAAAAATGATAAGAAAATTTAGAATGGCATTTTAAATGGTTTTTAACGTTTAATACCAACCTCTCGACTACAATAGCTTTCAATTTTTATAAAATAGGAGTAGTTTCACTTCAAAATCCGCTATTTTGCACTGTAGCTTTGTAACTTTACAAAGAAAAATTTCGTCTTCTGGGCTACAATAACTTCCAAATCTTTTGTTACAGTTCCTCTTTAAAGTTCGTAAGAATTGTGTTTCTTTTCGTTTTTGTAAACAAGATTGATAATTTTCTCTTGAAATCCCGTACAAACTCATGAATACTGTAACTGGTTCAAGTGCTTCTTTTTCGTATTCTCGACCAACGGTGTTGTAGCTAAGTAGTTGTTGTTAGTAGTATTCCTCAGGTCATTTACCTCTTTCCTTGAAGAAAATCTTTGTCAGTATGTTAATGAATGGAAGTGACATTCAAATGAGCTGGGAGTTTTCGTTAATGCAGACCCATTCAAATCACTTGAATGAGAACCGAATAGCTTCATATCATGCAAATTGTGATCGTAACATGGAAATAATTCAATTTATACGCTAGTCTATTGGTACATTTTCAACGTCTAACATAATGAATAATTTTATTCGTGAATCCTGTTATTATTATCAACAATCATTATTATATGATCAATTTGAATCATCAAGCTTTCCATAATTTTCACAGGAAACTTTTACATCCCAAAAAATTACACGAAATTTGCATAGCATTGATTCACAAAATGTTAAAGAGACTTTCACTTTACTGGATATTTGATACAAATAAATTATCAATAACTGAGGGAAGCTATTTTTTCAATTGATTAAACATTTTTTAGTATCACAGAATAGTCACGTTCAAATCTTGATAGTGTCGGTCACCTTATTCAATCAGCTAACTTTCATTTTTTATCAATTTCGAAACTGTACTTTGCATTCTACTCAGCTCTATCATAAAATTATTCAGAAGGAAAACTATTCAAATAATTATTTGATAAATGGAAGTTGATTGACAGATTATCAAAAGGAGAAAGGTAAATTGTCATTTTCCAATTCAAGGTTTTTTCATGTCTAAAATTGTAATCTATGGATTGTAACTAATTTTCCAAATTATCTCTGTCGGTGTTACTGCTAACTTCTCCATCTGTTTCAGTTTTGATGAAAATAAATTCAGTTTTCCTTTTTTTTAATGTATATATTGACTTTAGAGTAGAAACATTTTTTACGATCTCTATTTCGCTGTGTTATTTTCAGGGACCTTATTATAACTTGATTGATATTCTTTATAATTTCAGATTTGGCAATGTGGAGGTAGCATTGAATGGGTGCCTTGCTCCCGCGTAGGCCATGTCTACAGAGGCTTTATGCCTTATAATTTCGGAAAACTCGCCAATAAAAAGAAAGGACCTCTGATACTGAATGTAAGTATGATAATGGAATTATTCTTTCTAGTATTTCTTTCAATATTATTTCTTATAATAAAATATTATATTATTTATATTTCTTTACATATTAATCCTTTCTATTATATTTCCATGGTGTGCATTGATAGCAGTTGCTGATGTTTAAGATTTTTCTATTTTCATGAAATCCATATATACTCGTAATGCTTTTTTCAAAAATTTCCCATTCACTGACTAAAATCATTCACTTAGCACGATCTGAATCACTAGAAGTTGGCATAAAACTTTTTTAATTGGAAAAACAATTTTTCCAAGATACCCTGATTTTTTAATGCAGGAAGAGAGTATTAAAATTGAAAAATTTTATTTAAGTATGGCTTTCTATTCAATTCTTTACTGAGAAAACGAAGACAGATTAAACATGGGATTTCTTTGAATTGAAAAAGAAATAATTCACTGGTTGAAGTGTCGGAATTAACTTAATGAGTGCTGTCGCTGTAGCTGAATTAGCTTTAAGTGCTGTCGACTACTTGATTGCTTAATTGGCTTCCAAAACTTGTCACTGCATTCTGTGTAGCCTTTATCACCTGAACTAGCGCTTGAAAATCTCATTAGCTGTTATCAGTAAACTTTCACTGATGATGCGAATTAGCCTTTTTTAGAAAATCCTATCAACTTCAACACCAATGAGTAAATAAACTTTGGCTCTTGGGCTTATCATATTTGCACCAATTATGTATGTCTGATTTGACACGTATTTTCGACGCTATTATGCTGACATTCCTGATAATTGGGGCAGATTAAACAATCTAGACGGCTATTGAATTAACATTATTAATGGATTCAGATATTGGCTTACCTTATAATGGTTCATGTCTCAATGTTTGATGCCTTAATTGTTTACCTTAATAGCTTATTTATGGTGACAGTTTAAAAATATAAAGGCCAAGATCTTTTCTATTGCACGCAATTTTGATATAGGGTTTTGAGCCTATATTATGGTTGTGGCGCTATTTAGCCTGTCATCAAAATAATATAATTCTTATTATAACGTTTCTTAATATTAATTTTTCTATAATTAAATCATAATTAGGATTTTTAAATTGAAATAAATTGGATCTGTTTTTCCTCCATAAACTGAACTTTTATCAATATTTAATATTAATTATAGAAAATCGCAATTTCGGCTCAAATAAAATGTCATTTTGGCTGAATCATTTTCTTGAGCGGCTTATTCCAGTCTTGATGATTACATATTATCTCGAAATTATCCCGAAAGCCGGCCGGGGTGGCCGAGTGGTCTGGGGCGTTACAACCTTCAGTCCGCTAGCGCTACCCGGTCGTGGGTTCGAATCCCACCAGAGTCATGGTCGTTTATGCACCTCATAAATCACCGTCGCACACTCCATTACCATCGCACAAGTAAATTGGAATACTTATGTGGGCATCATCCGCAGCAAAAAAAAAATTGAAGTCTCAAGTGAAAACTATCATTTGATTCATTGTTTCAACTGAATGAATTATTCTTTTATTTTGTTCTAAATTTGATTCATTCTATATCCAGTTGTTTATGAGCTATTAAAATTATTTGATTCGCTTATTGTTCAAGTGATTTATTAAATTGTCTATTTTCATTATTTTTCAATTAAACATTTGTTTTACATTCTTGTTGAAGTGACAATATTTGTTTTGTTATTACAGAACTATAAGCGGGTGATTGAGACATGGTTTGATGATAAATACAAAGAATTCTTCTACACGAGAGAACCTCTTGCCCGTTACTTGGATACGGGCGATATATCCCAACAGCTTGAATTGAAAGAAAGACTGAAGTGCAAAAGTTTCCATTGGTACATGGAGAATGTTGCTTACGATGTTTTCGATAAGTTCCCAGAACTTCCTCCGAATCTACATTGGGGAGAGGCAAGTTCTCATTTTATTCAAAACATACTTGTTTAATGAATTATTATCATAGGCTATATCTATTCATACTGATTATAAATCATACCTGCAAATAACTCATAGATACAAGGATCTTTTTTGAAATGAATAAATTTTAAATTTTAAATTTTTATTTTTTATTTAATTTTCTCTTAACCAAACAAATCTTGAAAGGTCGTTTATTTCTTTTATTTCTATGTAAAATAATATTAAAAGTTGTTCTAAGTTGAAAATAATCGGCAAAAAAAATGTTCTACTCAGGTTTCGAACCCCCCTGATTGGTAAGCAGTGAAATACTAGTCCACGTCGCTAACCATTGGGCTATGAGGCATCGATGAAGAGCCGATTCTGCCAGTGATACCAACATGATTTCAAGAGCATAATAGACATTTCTGACCAGGAACGTTTCTCAAAACTGATGTTAGGTTGCAATCCTGCAGTGCAGAGAGCATGAATATAGCATGAATAATGTGTATAGTAATAGTGTGTAAGCAATCCTTTTTTTCCTTTTTTCGTCCTTAATATGCAAATTTTCAAAATGCTCTATAGCCTATAACCTGGTCGTCCATGTCTACTATCACCATGGCAAGTTTGAATCAAATCGGTCGAGCGGTTCTGGAGGAGTAGTTATACAAAGAGTGACTTTCCTAATCCATTAGAGCTGCTTCGCTCCGCTCAATTAAAAACTATCCAAGCAATTAATAAGATCAACATTTTTCATTGGAAAAATTGTGAAGTATAATCTAGGCTGCTACACTAGATCTAGTGGAGCTTTTGTCAATAATTTACAATTTGGCTCAGTATTTTTATCATTTTGAAATTCTCATTGCTTCCTCATTATTGAGATTTTTGTAAAACTATTAATTTTTTATTTTTACAGTTACATAACGTAGCTAGTCAGACATGCATGGATTCAATGGGGCATGAACCTCCCGCGCTGATAGGGATGTCGCATTGCCATGGATTTGGAAGTAATCAGGTAATTGAATTGAAATATTTTTTCCAGATTTTCCAGCAACTTCCAACTACAATGTTTACTTATAATGTAACATTTCTTTTGTATGAAAAATTTCTTATTTTGGCTGATTCAATAATTGAAAACATTATTTTTGGGTTCTCCTTCTCTGCAATGAAAGCTTTTTAGTCAGATAGTTCTTGCAGGGGCGGCTACATAAATAGGAGGCGCTCGGAAACTGTCCTCCCTGTCAATTCTAGGCAAATTAATGAATTATTAAGATTAAATAATATTTTTTAAATTCTATTATTACATTTCTAATAGACTAGTAAAACGAAAACGTCAAGACAGGATGTTGCCAAACGTTCAAATTTGCCGCTGCCGCAGCTTATCGTATCAATCGAAACGCTCGATCGATGTCTGATTAGTCGATTGAAAGAATCGAAGTACACTACCGGTAGTGTCCTGAGCCGATAGCGTTATTCTTATGGGAGAAGTATTGCCAACCTAACCGAACGAAAAACAAGCTGAATATTGCTTGAAAAGGCCGGCGGCCGATTCGATTGGCGGAGTGATTTTGTTTAGGGATCAAGATTGCTCCAACTCAAAAACAGCTGGTTCTCGAAAGTAGTTCTTTTGAGTAATTTAGTCATTCAAAGAGCCAGGTCGTCAACTGATCGTTCCCCATCACCACCTATTATCGCGGACTTTTGATACACATTCCGTACGTTTTCTAGCGTATAACCTAAAATTTTTAGTTTCAATCCGGTACCGGTAATCTTTAGTGTGTTCCGTTTGGTATAGAGAGAAATAATAGTCCAGTCAATGAGTGTTTTTAGAGGAAAAAAACATATGAGGCTAATTTTTCCCCCATCGATTACTATCATATAGACAAGTGTTCTGCCAAAACTCTGGCGTGCCAAAATACCACGAATTATAGAAAATTCATACGGAAATAATACATTTGGGAAAACATATAGAGCTGGTTTTTTCCACATCGATAACTAGCATATCGGTAAGTGTTCTGCCAAAAGTCCACGATCTCGGAAGCGCTTGGCGGCTGGCTTGATATAGTCTGTCGAAGCGAAGAAGACACTCTGGCAAAATGGAAAAATGACTACAGCTCAGTCAATACTGTTCCAAAAATAATAAATTTGGTCTCGAATTGTGAAAAACATTTTTCTCCAACATTTTAATTCAAATTTATCACTTTTTGAACAATATTGACTGAGATGTAGTCATTTTTCCATTTTACCAGAGTGTCTTCTTCGCTTCGACAGCCAGCCGCCGAGCGCCTCCGAGATCGTGATTATCATGTGTTTACTCACGTTGAATTTCAACAAAATATATGTTTCTTATACTCAAAATTTAGGGCTTGAAAGGTTCTACAAGCTCTATATGAGACATTTTTCAGTAGAACAACACGGTAAACTTTTACTTGGAAAATAATAGCATTTTCAGGCATAAATTCAGGGGTTTCTCTCATTCTTACATGTATAACTCTTGAACCACAGGAGCTAGATATGGTAAGAGTGATATGGTAACGATATGATATGAAGAGGATTTAACTTTCTGAATAATGAGAAAAGATTTGATTTTTTTTATTTTCAATGGTTGCTGAGATAAATTCAATATAAAAAGTCCTTGCAAATGGAAACTTTGAGGGGTGCTGGGGGGGGGGAGCAAGAGGGGTAGGGGTGGGGACTTTTGTCAGAACACTCGTCTATATGATAGTAATCGATGGGGGAAAAATTAGCCTCATATGTTTTATTTCCCTTAACGGGTGTATTTTTGCATTCATTGACTGGACTATAATTGTTTTTAGATGAGTTGAGTGAAATTCTTCTTTGTGTACTATTGTGGTTGAGGTTATTTTGTGAGTTGCTTGAAAATGAATTCGGTTGAGGAATTGAAAAACAGTGTAGGTAATTTAAATTTTGAAAAGCAATTAGCTGGGCCCACCAAGATCTATTTTGAATATATCACAGCCGTACAAGTATATTAGTAGGTTATTCAATAGGAAATTTGATATAAAATATTATGACTATGCTGAGTGGTTTTTTGGATGCGAGGATAGTAGCGCATTTTATTGTTTTGTCTGCTTAATATGCTCTCCTCAAATTGACGTGGCGTGGACAATAAATGGTATGAATTATTTAAGCATTTGAAACAAAAAGTTGATAAACACAATTTATCGCAGTGAAAAACATAATATGAACTATGAGATAGAGTTCTCACTTTTAGGGTCTGTGAATATCCAAAGCCAGTTAAGTTCAGCCTATAGACAGTCGATAAAGGTGAAGTCTGAAGCAGAGTGAGCCTACTTGATTTTATTCTCTAATTTTATCAAAATTTATTGCTTATCATCCTCAATTACCGGTACTGTATCAATCTACAAAATACTGTAACATCATAAACTTCCCAGTGACCACAAGAAAGTGTAACCTCATGTTACGCTTCAGTGGTCACTGTTTTAATCAAATTAATTTATGGAAAAGTAGTGTCCTCCTTAACTTTCTTGCCTAGAGCCGCCACTGAGTTCTTGTATATTTTCATTATTTTCTGTCCAAAGAAATGCAATTTGAAATGAAATCTGTTCAAGAGTTGCTCAGTTTAACTAATTTTAGTGTAAATAAGTTATTGTTTCATGTATTAGGTATAGTACAAACTCAAGTAAAATTTTATCGAAATTTCACAATTAATGAATTTTGTCTTTATAACTCTTCAACCTCAAGTGAAATTATATCGAATCTTGAGGATAAATAAATTATGTCTTTCATAAATCAGTGTTACAATAATTCCAATCACTATAATAATAATTATACTATATAAGTAGTATGATATAGATTTCTTATCCTTTTTGCTAAGAGGATTCACTTCGCAGATTGAGAAAATGATAGTTGAATAAAATTGCTATTGGTTTATTGATAAGAAAAACTAAGATCACTTGAGAATCGTTTATTTGTTTATTAGTACAAAAAATATTTGAAAAATTATTAGTGCAGCTTATCCATTCAAAGATTTGATTTGAAGTTGTTTTAATACATAAATTAATATTGTATTTTGATTGCTGGCTGCTTTTGGAAAGATTCAAAGACACCAGGTTGGTTTTTTTTCTTAAAGAATACATTTCCAGACTATTTAGGCAAAGTTCTTCTAGTCGTATTCTTGTCCTAAAGATTGAAACCTTACCTCTGCATGGTTTGCTTTTTAAATTGGAACGTTCTTCAAATGAATTTGTAATTGATGATTGGAGATAAACTAAGTTAAATCAATAACAATAATTGGATTTTTTCTTCAATGAGTTTTTAATAAGTCCAAAGTAGACCTGCTCCAAGAAAATCATATTTTTGTATTTTATTTACTATATTTTGATGCTCCAACTATTAATAAATAAATAGTTTGAAATGATGTAACTATCCATGATGCCTTAACCACACGATGCATATTCATCAGTCAAGCCGACTTGACTGCAAATACGCATCGTGTGGTTGTGCAATAAGCTACCCAACTTCAATACTATCATGAGCCAATTTTGTCAAATTCCAAACTTAAATGTCCTAGAATTTCTATAAAGCCTTTAAAATTGATAGATTTGTCCATTGTATTCTTCATCAGCCTGATACCAATTATCATTAGAGCTTGAGTTATTATTAGACATTGCTACCTAACTTGAAATAAAATACTTTTATGAGCCAATTTTGTCGAAATCAAAACTTAAAAGTCGTAAAATTTCTAAAAATCCATTTGAAAGTATAAATTTGTCTATTGAATACTTCATCAGCCTGATACTTGAGTGATTACCATTCATTAGACATTATAAGAAAGATATTCTTTAACTTGGTGAGTGCTTTGAAGTGTATCTTGATTTGTCGTTTTGCAGTTGCTGAGGTTGAATGCCAAAGGGCAACTGGGAGTTGGAGAGCGTTGTATAGATGCTGACATCCAAGGAATAAAGCTGGTCTTCTGTCGTTTGGGAACAGTTGGCGGGCCTTGGGAATATGATGAGGTTAGTTTCCAATAAAAAGTACAATCAAAATATAATCTTTGTAATTGAAATTCACAAAAGAAATGGTAATGGCTAAAGGAAGCATTCCTAAGCGACGGCTCGAGCCACATGGCTACATGTCTCTAGCTTTGTAGATTATATAGGCTAATATACTGATTATACATATATGATATGTAAATCTAGAGCTACAGCCGCACAGCTAGAACTGCGCAGCTCAAGCCGTCGCTTGGGTCGGTATGACACGGAAAGAGATGTAAATACGAAATCATATTTTCATCTCTTTCCATATGATCAACTATGATAATAGAAATATTATCGTGTAATACCGGCCTTAGGAATGGTACCTTAAGCCTGGTTTTCTTTCCCATTCCATTCTGTGATTGTGTATGTTGCAAATCATGAATGAATAAAATATAATCTCACAAAATGATACTCTTTAAACACATATTCATAATCAACAAAATAAAACTATGCAAACATACTTATAAACCTACAAAATATATCGTTGGTTGTTTTTATACGCTGGCAAAAATTTTAATGAACAGTGTAGTTTATTTTTGAATGAATACATTACAATATTATTCATTGTTTGGCAGAGTCAGGCATTGCTTGGCAGTGATTAACTTATCAATGTCAGTGTAGTATAACAACTTTTACATTGCAAAACGTTTGTCTCATATGAATTGAAACAGTTGGCTCGTTGGAGTAAGTGATAACGCGCCGGTCTGATAACGAAGAGGACCCGAGTTCGAGTCTTGACCGGGGACCAATTCTTTGACCACAAAAAATCACTTAGTTACGGCCACCCCGTCTTTCTGAGAAGACGACGAGCCGTCGGTCCCGACTACCTAGAAAATAGTCGCCATCTCCCATCATCATCATCCATCTGATTATCCTCGCACAAGCTCATAAGTAGGACGAGTGGATCAATTCAGATATTGAAGAATCAAATCTTTACAAAGACTTTCTGAAAGAGATTTTAGTTAACAGTCCAGTCTAACCTTACATACAAAATGAAAATAAAGAAGAGGAAGGTTTCTTTTGCTCATGTGATCTGACAAGAAAAATGCTGATTTGCTGAACTTGGATTGTACATACTTGTTCGAAGATGAAAACCAGTGATTTTTACTTAAATCATCCAAAGCTTTTTTGGAAATCTAAGTGCAGTATCAAAGAATACAAGAAGCTTTTGTTTTCTCTGTGATTCATGATACAGTTCTCAACGGTTCTTATAAGTTTTTTTTCAATAATTGAGAAAATTCCTAGTTAAACAATTATTGTTATCTATTTTTCGATATACATTATGTACTATTCAATTTTACGAGATAGTTGAGAGTAGAATCTAATCTATCTAATCTTGTATTTGAATTGTGAATTCTTTGTGATTGCAGGCAACTCACACGCTACTCCATAGAAATCACAAGAAATGTGCAGCGCTTCATCCACAGACGTTCCACTTATCTCTGATGCCATGCGATCCAATAAATACCTACCAACAATGGGTCTTCAACGAAATACATCCTAAATGGTGAAACAACTTCAACGCTCAAATTATGAACAACTTTACAATGATCAAAAGTATTATAAGCAATTCTAGTGAATATTTGTACTCTAGATACCATTCAATGTAATGTTAGTGGTATAACTACATTTTTATGAATCAAATTTTTAGAAAAATCATTAATTTGAACTCTCTAAATTATCGTACTTATTTGCCGTGATGGAACAAACTTTCAACTTTACTCCAATTTATGTAAATTTTAATTTTAGATTATAAATTTGGCTCTCTTTCAAAAGGTACTTATCACGGTATTCTGTCAAATAATTTAAAAGTCCTCTCCTAGATTATTAAATGATAATCTTCGATTCCTAAATTATTTATTTATTATTTATGACCACAGCCTATAATCTCCGTGAGATATAACCTCTCTGGTCAGATTGAAATTTATAGAATTGAATGTACAGTATTGAAATGAATCCAATTTAGAATACTCGAAAGTAGCGAGTATTGGAAAAAAATTTGAAGCAATATTGAAATAATTTTAGAATACCAATAATTTGTAGTTATTAATTTGGTTATCACTGGATCTTGTTTCCCCCACGTGAAAATAATAAAATAAATAATGTTATTTATATAAACTTATCTTATTACACGTTCGCTTTATTGGGATTGCCAAGACAATAAATACAATTCTATTGAGTATGTAACTGTTACATACTGTGTTTCTATTTAGGAGAATTGGACAGAACTTTGAATAAAACGTTTTATTATAATAATTATTGATATCTACTGTTTCGCTATAATGTACCGTTAAAGCTTTTCTCATGACATTTCTCAATAAATTTTAAGAATTGTTGTAGAATATACTAGTTTAAACACATATTCGTTTTGAAATGAATTAACTTTTGTCAGCTAATATTTACAGCAGTTCTCTAATATTGTTTTTGAAAATGATCGTAAATGAGTTTTCATGAGCCTATATTATTGAGTTAGTTGAGTCATGATTCCATTTTAAATCAGTAAAAAATTGTTGATGTTTCAAAATCATAGCTCTGTGGTCTTCAATTCATAAATTCCTATCTTATTCTACTATACATTACTCAAATGGTGATGACAGTCAATTCAACTTAACCTCAAAATTAATAAAGAACCTATAAACTGAAAAATTCTTTGAACTTTGAAGTAATTGTCAATTTTCACAACCTCGTTTCACTATTTTGTAGCTATTAGCTGACAAAACTAATATTTCTTGTTATAATTCTTGATTTAACTCAATGAATTTCCATTTCATATCAATAATACGGGAGAATTCTAGATTCACCTGAATTATTAGTGAATCCTTATCACTTTTTCTCTACTTGGAAACGAGTATTTTCAATGAATATTTTGTAACTTGAATATTCAATTTACTCTTTTCAATCAAGTCACTGGCGGCTCGTGCCCACGAAACAGGTGAAGTGCTATACAGTAAAAGATACGGGCACTTCACCTGTTTCGTGGCTACAAGCCGCCAGTGAATCAATACGTCTATTCTATTACATTAAATACAAAATATGATAAATCAATAGAGTATGTTGTTGTGTGCCTGACTTTGAATGACCTTGAAAAGGTTTGACAATACTGTATATAGATATTTATTCGATCAAATTTTATCATAAATACAATAAAATTATAAATTATTTTATCATTTGATTGATCATTTCAGTAAATTTGTAATTTATAATAATATCTGTTTAATTTTAAATTTGTATAATCAGACTATCGTACATATTCCTTTTCGAATACTCTTGTATAGATAGACGGCTCATGTTTATTGGAGCTAGCCTACTGTATAATTTTCGAGCGAATCCTGTTCTATTATTTAAATCAAAGCTCTAATATTGTTTGTGTGATTCTTCAATAATAATCGGCTAAATCTCATGAAGAATGTCAAGAAAATTGAATAATTGTCATTTTGGTACAAAGCAACTGGTCCAGTTCACTCACCATGTAAGAATGATGATCAAATCATAATGATCACACTTCTAATACGTGGAATCACGGATTCTAGAATACAAGTATTTCTATATTCTAGTATCTGTGAACTTATTCTAGTATGATAATGATGTTTTGTTTTCTTCTTTTAACCTTGATTAAAAAACTATTCAATGTATTTCATCTTCCACAATTGAAGAATACTTCCAGTGTGGCTGTGAAAATAGGGCCCTTTGACAAAATCATGTTATTAATGAATTATCAATTCATTTCAATTGGAAGAGTATTTAAATATTTCTATTCTTGTTATTTCGCGTTAATGACATCATGAGTATTTCCATATTTAATACTGTATTTCTAATATTTTTGCATCAAGTGAATGAGAATAGAAAAAAAATCACGCCGTCAATTTCTCTACCAAATTTTACATTTCAATGAAGTTATCGATGTTATTATAGATGAAAGAATGAGTAATATCAGAGAATATCAACAGCAGTTTTCAAAAAGTTTCTTAACATGGCTGAGAAATATTCTGAGAAGTAATCTATAAACTTCTACAAGAAATCGTTCTAATTTTTTTTAAATATCTGAGATAAATTTTATCAAATGAACAATGAATAGATTATTTCTTCAAATACAGTATCAAATGAAAGATCTTTTGGAGAAGATCTTTGCGCCAGTCAATTATTATTCTTTCTGTAAATTGAAGTATTATCTTCTTGATAATTACAGAATACAAAAATACGAAATACAATTAGAAGGAGACTCCTCATATGGGCAAGTGCCTGTTTGAATTAGTTGGGCAAGTGAATTTGTTTTGAATTAAAAATTTAGTGGTAGTTTCGGACTACCCACTTTGTTATTTTTAAGCTCATTTCCAATGTTGTATTATTACTGTGAAAAAGTATTCAATTTTGTTCACAATAATTATATAGTTTAAGACACTAAACGATCCTGTATGAATTGGAGGAGTGTATGTTTAAATGGTTGTTAGATTTTTATATTTTTATATAAAAAAACAAATAATAAATAATAGTGATTTTTAGTGAAGTGTATTATTTTCCTCTGTAATGTATGTAGTTCTAGCTAGGTGAAAGCGCTCATTTAATGTGACGATTCTTATGCGTTATCATAAGGTGTATATTTGCGGGTATTATAGGATGGAAAGACAGTAATAATAAAAAAGAGTAAATTTGCATTGAAGTCTGATATAATATGCCCTGAGACACCAAACTCTATGATAAAAAACTGATAATATTATAAACTTTTACCCGTATCAAAGAAGATGAGTTAATTGCGAATTCTATTTTTTTGCAATTCAGTAACGTGGACCTACTTTAGTTTCTTTCATGAAAAAATTGTATGTTCAATACAATTCATTTTCTGTTTTGAATACTAATGTGTGAAACAGTTTCAGAGTTTATATTCATGGTTTGTTATCCACTAACAACCCATAATGTCGTAAAACGAACCCTTTGGAGAAGTTCGGAGAGTGACGTGAAAAACAACAATTCATGTTTCACACGACCCATTCCAATGCAAGACAGGATCCCAACACTTATTCAGTTTGTTTTTAAAGGAATCGTTTTTAACTAACTCGTGTGGGGGAAGAGGGCTGTTATCTCCCTCCCTCCCTTTCTATCCTCGACACTCCTACAAGAGTCATCACTCCAGCCCTGTTTATATAGAATCGAGATTCAAACACTTGAATTTGGTTACGCTAAAATTTAGCTAGAATATTTGATATTCTTAAATTTCAAGATTGATACAGATTTGTATTGAACTAATAAAGTTCAATAATGCACGTTTTTTATATATGACTATGAAAATGTATGGAGAGTGCATCAATTTCTTAGTCATTTCAATAAATAATAATAATTCTGTGCAATTCTGGCCGCATTGATTTCTCCACGATATTTTTGTGTGAATAACACCACAGCAACTATGAATAATCTGCTCTGAATTATATTGTCTGTTTCACACTGGAAGACTAGTTTATAATATCTGTTATATACTATATTGACTTAATGTCGAACGGTTTTCTAACGGTATTTCTAATTATTTAGTGTGTCATTATAATTATTATAGTGTGTCAGTCACTCTACTGTATAAGCTTAATATATTTAGATTCGAGAGATTACAATGAACTTATTAGGGTAAAAATTTATTCATTTATTTACTTTATTCGTCACATATAAGCTGCAACCAGTGAGCAATGCTCATGCAGCATATGACACGTCAATGGTTCAACTACACAGACAATGCAGTCCAAAACGTCCTTTTCCCAAATTTTGATGAATAAGTTTAAAAACTAGAGGTTATATGAAGAACTTTAAACAACAACTTTGTACCACAACAACCATTCATAATAATTATTATGAAAAAATGAACATGTTTTATAATCGCATATAATATATTTACAAATTACAAGCATTATGGATGAAATTATTACCTGCCATGAAAAATCATAATAATTATGTTCTATTTCTATTGACTCCAAGAGAACTGTTATTGAATAATTTGAACTCTTTTTGAATGATATAATATATAGTAATTTCGTTGCAATTTTGATGAGACAACACGGCATCAGCCAATCTGCATGAGTGAATCCTGGTAATTGTTGGTGTGGAATGGATTAAGTTGCTGTTCTCTGTTGATGATTTGTCGCTGGTGGTGGTCTCTGCTGACGATGTGTCGCTGGTCGCAGTAGTCGTCCGCCAGCAGCATTCGGTCGTGCGATGTTCGCTCATAGGCTAGCCGCGGATCGGACGTCCAACTGCTGCAGTCACTGACTGCAGCTGCAGTCCCATTGCTCGGAGACATGACTGGTGTTTGAAAGCTGAACGGCCATGTCTGGAAGCAAACGTCAGCAACATTAATTTATTATTTCTCGAAAGAAATTAATAAGAAAGGAGAAGCGTTCCTCATGGTGAAAAAATGGATCCGCTAGTACAGTCTGTCCAAGCAAAGAAGACCCTCTGGTAAGATGGGAGAATGACTCAAGCTTGGTCAATATTGGTTCAAAAATTATCAATTTGATCTCAAATTGTAGGAAATAATTTGATCTACTTTTAAGACCACATTTATAATTCTTGAACAAATATTGACCAAGCTGGAGTCATTTTCCCATCTTGCCAGACGGTCTTCTTTGCTTGGACAGACTATATAATATTCTTGAAGGATCTTTAGTAATGTAGTAGGCTAAGGTAAGTTATACCAAAAGCAACAATAATAGAAGGTACCCTAATTTTTTTCTTAAAATTTGTAATTTTTCTTTCAACTTTTAACATTTAATAATTGACTGAATTAAAATTCAAAAACTATTCATGAATTTATTCAAATTTCATCTATTAAGAAAAAAATTGAAAAAAGTATTGATTTTAATATATTTTAGGTTTGATATAATATCTTGACTTTTCATTTGGGTCACCTTCACAACTACTCAACTTGTAAGTTAAAAAATTAATTGGAAATGAAAATGAAAATTTTAAATAAACAGACCTATAAACTAGGCTACTTTAATTGTAATGTACGAGGCTTTGTGAATGTTTCCAAATCATGATTTGCCTGTCAGCATCCTAAGCAGATTTTTTGTTCAGTGTGAGATCATTGGAAGCGTTTAGAATTATTGAGATGAACGTATAGTATGTGTTAATGCGAAAGGATTGGATTCGGGGCGCACAATGTAAACATTAGAGACAAGTGCCACCTGCACTGTGCGAGGCTTTTTTGTGATGAATGGCCGCGCGCCAGAAGTCAACAGAGAAGTTGAAATTGTTGAAAAATAAATTAATGACGGGGAAAAGGCGCCGGTCCGGTCCGCGAGAGCAAGAAAAAGAGGGACGAGAGAGAGAGAGAGAGAGAGAGAGAGAAATTGGATTGATGTTTGCTGTTTGGGCGTAAAGCCATAAACAATACAAAGGGACAAAATGTTTCCAGCTGTTGTTCCCAGTTTAAACCACTTCTCATCACAGTAATGGCCTGGGAAATCGGGAATAAATAAGTGAGTTCTCAAAAATGCACATTCCTAATAGAATGTGAATTTCAAGAATATAAAGAATTTCAAAGTGTTTGTTTCTATAAGTTAGTACACTGGAGAGCTCACTATTGAATATATAATGCTTGATGAAATCTCCCCTACCTTACATGTTATCTTCTCTTTTTCTCCTCAAATCTTCAGAAGTTCAGGTCCATCATAATTTAAGTTCTACTGTCAGTACTCAGTATAATTATTTGAGTTTCTACTGTCTTTGATGTTGTTATCTTGATGAAACACTTTAGTATAGTAAATACTGAAACGCTTCATAATATTCAAGAGTTTCACTGTATAAAATTATTAAAGCTCGAATGGCTTCCAATAGGTACCGTAATATTGTTGGTTGAGGAGACGCTCAAGAAGATTAATTCAAACTATTGGTCACTGATTCAAAAAAGTCTTGATTATTCTTGAATGAGCCTTATGACCTCTTCAAGCGCTTTTTAGGGTTGGTCAAACAATATTGTCTATTATTATTCTATAGAAACAATTATTTATGTGATAACTAAAGAAAAAAGTTGACTTTTGGAATGAATCATGCTCGTATTGTCCTATTGTCCCTGAAATTAGTGAAATTCTAAATTTTAGACTTTATTCTCTCTATAATTCAATTTGATGCATTCTAGTACGGTACATTTAATTTTTAATATATTTATTTTACAATATTTAGATTTTCATCAAATCAATCAATCTGATCTATGATTAGTCATTCATTATCGTATTCACTCCTTAATTATATCTCCTTTTAGATTGGTTTTTATTTGTTATTTGAAAACTTCAATTGAAGCGATGGCATGTTCAATATTCAATCAATTGAAATTTTAATACAACCACCTAGCACCAAAACGACTCCAAAATGACTCCAACTCGGTCAATATTAGTTCAAAAATTATGAATTTGGTCTCAAATTGTAGAAAAAATTCTGCTCTACAATTTGAGAACATATTATTATAATAAATTGTATGATAGTTCTCGAACCAAAAATATTGATCGAGCTGAAGACATTTTACTATCTTGCAAGAATGTCTTCTTTGTTCGACCAGACTACCAAGATTCTGTTTTCAATTTTTATTCAAGTTTAAATTACCAAGTTAAGAGGGTGCACACTAGCGACGGCGGGTGACGTACGCTGGTCATCGTCACGGTCCAGACAGAGCACAGCTCTGAGATGCGCGATGTAGCTGGTGGCCAAACGCAGGGTGTCCAGTTTGGACAGTTTGGTATCGGCGGGCACCCACGGCAGAGTGGTCTTCAGTCGACAGAACGCCCTGGACAGGACGCGCATACGCGCTCGCTCGCGTGCGTTGGCCGCGTTGCGCTGTTGACCCCCTCCCTGTCCCCCGATACCATTCTGACAGCCGTCCTCCATGTCGGTGTAATCCCCCCACTCGTCGTCACTGGGGCGTCGCCTGGGCATTGTACCTGGTTGACACACCAAAACTCAATTATGTGTAGTCTGTTCGAACAAAGAAAACATCCAGTCTTGAAAAATGGGTAAATTACTCGAGCTCAGTCAACATTGATTCAATTATAAATTTGGTCTCAAATTGTAAAAAACATTTCGCTCTACAATTTGAGACCAAATTTATCATTTTTGAACCAATATTGACCGATCTGGAGTCATTTTCCCATCTTGCCAGAATATCTTTTTTGCTCAACCAAACTATACCAACCAGAAATGGTTTTGTGAGGATATAAAGAAAGGCAATGGTCATATTGCGGAAGATAGGTTTAGAGCTCAGTTAGCCTACTTGCGTATTTTTTCTGAGGATGATGCCCAAATGTAGCTGATGCTTTTGAGCAAGACTGAGGGATGAGGAGGGATAGGAGGGACTGAGCAGTTAATGAGGGATAGCAACTTTTGAGCAATGAATGGAGTAGGGTGATAATGATAAAGATGAATATTGAACGAATGTTATTTGGGCAGTCAGGTTTATCGGCTTTCAACGTGTCTTCCAAGAATGGAGGATGGCACAAGATAGATTTTCTGCTCTGATCTAAGATTGAATATGTCCTTTATAGATTTTCAAGTCCATACACATTTGACATAAGAAGCTATATATGGCATGGGCTTAGCAACATCCGTGGAAAAGGCTTGCACAGTAATAACATTTCTTTTAAAAAGTTACTTATGTCTCAATCTTTGAGGGAGGTGAAGAATAAACTAGAACACTTTGATGACAGAAATTCCTTTGATATAAATGTTTAAAAATCTTCTTTCATGCAAGAGCTGATTATAAATTATTTTTATCTTTCAAATCATTGTTGATTTCTTATTTTATATGGTTTTCTATTTGAGAGCTGCATCTATTATCTATCAGTTCATAAGTATTTTTTGCAGGTATGGCAATTGAATTCATTTTGGTGATTAAGCCTTATTAGTACGGTGCAATTAGTTCAAAAAAAGGCCAAACCTCAACATCCAAAGAGAAAAGACGATTCCTACGCCAACTTGTTCTATACAACCCCTTTATTGTTTGGTAAAAAGTTACACCCCTATGAGCGTCGGGTTTTTGGGGGAGGTCGGGTGAAAGGTGCAAAATTTCAGTTTTTTGTGAATTGTAGCCGAACCAAGCGTCGGACAAAAAGTTTCATGCATGTTTTTTCTAGAGAACAAAATTTGGAAGAGATTGAGACCAATCACAATTCTGTATCATCAACCGTTTCCAAGTTACAATTTTTTGAAAACTCCATATTTTTTTCACAGGAATTATTCCGTTACTTTAAAAGTTTGTAACTCTGAATTGGAAACTCTTGCATCCGTATTTCAAAATCCCTCTCGGCGAAATTCATTTCTCTTCAATTTGAGAACAAATTCACCCTTCTATGTTCAGTGGTTCATGTGCTACAGCGATTTTAAAAAACCCTTACATCCCCAAAATCCCCTAAAATTACATTTTATCGTATAAAAAAATATTAAAAATTTTCGGATTGGCTTATAATTCCATAATTATTATAGGGAAAAATTCTCTACATTTTCAGACCAAGAACACCACTCTACCTTCATTAGTTACAAAGTTACAGATGAATAAATTATCAAAAATGAGAAAAAATTGCAATAGCTGATTTTACAACGATGTTTTTATCAAAGTTTTATGCAAGAAATATTGTGAATCATATATAGTATCAAAGAGTACATTTTTTTCTACAATTTGAGACCAAATTCACATTTTTTGAACAATTAAAGAATTAGCTAGATCCATTTTTCAAACCAACTGTCGAGTTCAGAGCTCACTCTGAGATGCGCTCCATACACTATGAATGATACATTGAAACGCTTCGTTGGGCTTAAGAAGACGACGATTTAAAAAAATATATACGTAGCTCATTTAATAATTGTTCAAAAAATATGAATTTGGTCTCAAATTGTAGAAAAAAATGTGATCTTTAATATCATATAAGATTCATCATGATTCTTCAATTAATTCCTCATGATAACATATTGTTGGAAAATCAGCGTTTTCAATTGTTGAAAAATTACACATAATTCATTCTATTGTAACTCGGTAACTATTGGCGATAGAGTTATGCTCTTGGTCTAGAAATGTAGAGTGATTTATCCTCTAAAAGATGGTATATGAAAATTTCTTGTTCAATGCTTATTTTTAGAGAAATTTCAATAGAATTCAAAAAATGAGCGAATTTATCAGAGAAAGTGTGATAAAAACCGGTTGTGTACCTTCTTATGTCAAAGGTCTCGCAATTCTCATAGTAACCATTTGAAAGAGGAAGATTTTCTCTACATTTCTTGGTAGTTTCAGATTTTTCCTTTTACAACTTTCCGATTGGGAGCATTGAAATGTGAAAAATTGGAATTTTCAATGTGCTGGTATTATTATTCAAGAGTATCATTTAAACCTGAATTCTGGAGTTTTTCACCGAATTTCGATTATAATATATGAATTTATACCGCCGTGATGAGTAGAAAATGATGAGCTATTGAACGATAGAATCCGACGTACCAATCAAAAGTTATGGGGGAATATAAATGATTAAAAATAAAGGGATGCTTTTGACCAACCCCCATGAATCCTATGATAGTCTTGGTCGTGTAAACGATTTTCATGAGAGTCTAGGGTCTCAAGAAACGAAATCTAGAAGTATGAGCCAATCCGAAAATTTTTAATATTTTTTTCATACGATAAAATGTAATTTTAGGGGATTTTGGGGATGTAAGGGTTTTTTAAAATCGCTGTAGCACATGAACCACTGAACATAGAAGGGTGAATTTGTTCTCAAATTGAAGAGAAATGAATTTCGCCGAGAGGGATTTTGAAATACGGATGCAAGAGTTTCCAATTCAGAGTTACAAACTTTTAAAGTAACGGAATAATTCCTGTGAAAAAAATATGGAGTTTTCAAAAAATTGTAACTTGGAAACGGTTGATGATACAGAGTTGTGATTGGTCTCAATCTCTTCCAAATTTTGTTCTCTAGAAAAAACATGCATGAAACTTTTTGTCCGACGCTTGGTTCGGCTACAATTCACAAAAAACTGAAATTTTGCACCTTTCACCCGACCTCCCCCAAAAACCCGACGCTCATAGGGGTGTAACTTTTTACCAAACAATAAAGGGGTTGTATAGAACAAGTTGGCGTAGGAATCGTCTTTTCTCTTTGGATGTTGAGGTTCGAGTCTAATTGCACTGTACTATATGCAATTCAGTCTACTTGCAAGAATAATCTATTTTAGTTATCAAATGAATAAATACAACAAAATTGAGCAATACTCGTAAGTTAACAATTAGAGATAAAGATATCTCTACTAGAGATATTAGTAGAATAATTAGCAGATATAAGATGAAAAATCTGCTAAATTCATGAACTCAAATGAGCATAACGATTGGCACGAACATCCAAAATAAAGAAGAATTTGAAAATGATTGATTTATGAAAACATTTTAAAGCTAGTTATCAATAATCGAAAGTTTGATAACTTAAACTGTTATACATTATTACAAAATTAATTCATGATCCCTCATGCTCTCTCATGAACATATTTTCTACTTTTTCTACTGAGGGTTTTCCAAGAAACAACTCAATGCTTTTCATTTTTGAATATTTCTCCTCTCAAGCAAGTTTGTCTAGTGAAACAATCGCTCTAGTGAAGCAAGTTTTGAAAGGTCGAGAAGTTGATATCTTGTAACTTACTATCCCAAGAAATAATTCATAATCCCTCCGTCATAAACTTTTTCCTGTTTACTTAAAAGTTTACTCTGAACTTTAGTTCCCAGGAACTAAGGAAATGAGGTGAATCATATTTGTACTATCATCTTACATCTTGCTTGTACTTTTTAATAAGAAACATTACAAAATTTGAAATAAATACGTGTTAAACTCACCTTGATGTAGTTCTTCCAGCAGTTTCCTCTTCATTGAAATACCAGCATATTCATCATTACAAAAATGATCAGTCCAAAAGACAATCAAACTAAGTTGATAGGAGTTCAAAAACCCACTCTCAGAATAAACAAAAACACTTCATTCATCCAACATTAATTGAAAAATTCAGCAAATGAGTAACAATTGGAAAAAATTCGTAGATCTATTAAAGTTGAAAGCTTGAACGAATGGTTCAGACCGTCCAAGAAGTTCAAGAAATTACAAGAAATATTTAAGGTACCTACTCGTAACTAAATTCTAGAATTTTTTCGAAGATTCAATCAAGATAAACCCGTTTCAACGAAAGGAGCAATCGGTCGAAGAATTTGTGTTGATGTAAACTTTTAAAAATGGAAATGACGAATGCGAGGGTGAGGAGCAGCTCTACTTAGTACTAATTATTTCTTTGGGAGTTCAGTTTAGTTTTAGGGAAGGAGCGGTATGATGGAAAAGGCGGCGCTGCACTGTGATTGGAGGATTCGTTCGAGGGTTCCTTTCAGGCTGCTCTGCCATTGGCCGGAGCGTGAGTGACTGCGACGGCGCATGTCTACCGCACTTGGGGAAAATTATTTATTTCTGGACGTTCCAATCCAACGTTACACTTATGACGCCCCAAATGACTCAATCACTTCGTAACTTATGTTTTAAAATTCGATTATAGAGCATAATAATTATTATTATAATTAGATTATTTTATTTCAAATGAATCGAACTCAACTATTTGTAAATCAATTTTAGAGAATATTCTCGTTAAAGAATTTGTAAATGAATATATAATATCCATCGATGTATCGCCTTTCGTATGTACAGTGACTTGCAATTAGATTGTTACAATTGTGTAGGCATATGTGTATAATGTATAAAAAACCTTGTGTATCTTATTGAAAAATCTAATATCATATTGAAAAGTTTTGTAGAATTTCATGGAATTTGCATATTTTGGAAAGCAGTTAAACTGTCCACACAGCTTTAAACATCAGAATATTCAATAGCTTAACAATGTGATCATCAGTTAGAGGTAGCCTACTTTTTCCGATAAAATTCAATAATATCAATATCGCTTTCCGGTGCTCAGGAGCCCACCTGAATTAGTAGATTCATTACCATCCTTCCCATTTCCTATGCACAAGCCCGTAGCTTTAGTGGGCATCAACTCAGGCCGAAGCAAAAGGTTCAATTCATGGCTGATTAATTGTTTCGTGTGAACTTCTGGTCATGTATTGTTGGAGTACACATAAGTACGGTAACTTATAAAAAAAGATGGATAGAAAAACTATTGACAAATTCAAAATTTATGATTCCTAATTTACCAATCTACCGTTAAAGCATAAACTAAATCATAATAATTTGACTGTAAAATCTTATCAGTTTTACTATTGAACAAAAATTCTTCAACTTGAGATAATTATCTTTTTCTATGTAGTGGGTTTTCGTGAGGGTGATATCCACATTGCGTTGGTTATGAGAAGGGTATGACAATCAGCGATAAAAGAATCTTACCTATGGAGCTTTCCAGCGGAGCCTTTTGAGACTTCAATCCATTTTATTACAAGCTTGATCTAGCTCGTAATAATCAAACTAAATCCATACATTCTATAGGATTTAGTGTACAGAGAGAATAGAATATAACTCTCTCTGAGTGTGGACAATACACAATAGTGTGAGAACGCTGATCTTATATAGTAGAAGATTGCTCTCACGCACTCACTATATTGAATTCGACAGACCTTTATTTATTTTTCAGTAAGTTACTTAAAACCCTTATCTGAGTTACGTAGACTTACGAATGTGGCAGAATACGAAAGTTGAATAGGTAATGGGAAGATTTACTCAAACTCTCTTACTAAAACGTCTTCATCTGACTAAATAGTTCTCACCGTAGTAGCATACGCACGGCGGTAATGTTTGTCCGACAAGCAGACTCCATCTGATTATCAAAAATTATCTGATAATTGCTCATGAATATAACTATAGTTATAGCCTATAGTTATACTTTCCGTGTAACTCAGCTAAAGGTGAAGGATATGATATAACTTGATTCAAGCACTTAGAAGAAGAGCTATCAAATGACTAAATATCTCATCGAAAAAATAAGAGTATACGGTATTAACAAGAATTTCGTTATGTTAAAATCTCTCACACATAGCACACTACTAGTATGGTATTCTTTCTACCTTCCATTCTCTCATCCCTTCCAAGACTTATCTATTTTTATGAAGTTTGGCCAGTAATGTCCACTCTACCAATTTAAATCACGATAATCCCATCATAGTTGTTCTGTAAGCAATAAATCGCTCTCTTCATTCTCTCCACTGAGTTCGGCAAGCTTTCTTATTATTTCAGAAATTATAGCTCATTTATCATTGAAGAAATATATACTCTTCAATATAAGCATAATAGGTGAATTCACTTGGAATCCATCAGCTACTTACAAAAATGTCTTCTAAAACTTTTATCCTGCATGAACTAGTGCCACTGTTCCCAAAGTATTCACATGGATCTCTTCTTATCTTACAAGCTATGAGTTACTCCATTATCAACGTTCTTCGATACGGTATCTGCTGGAGCTCAGCTTGCAAAATGTATTCTAATTACCTTCATATTAGTTCTATAACTATAAGATCATCCATATATAACAATACTACTGAAGTCAACCAAAATCAACGATTAACTGATAAATAAGGTATAATCTCTCAAACTCTTTATTCACACAACTATTCTCGTCTATCTTTTTTAGGTTGATAGCCGATTGATGGGTTTATTGGGGGCGGGGGACGTCAGAAACTCAATCTAGTCTGAGTCAGCGTCTAGAAGTGATTGAGGAGGATGAGAAGGAGAGGAAGAGGAGTAGGAGGAGGAAGATAAGAAAGAGGAGGTAGATGAGGAAAGAGGAGTGAGAGAGGACAACCAAATAGACATGGTCCACCTGGAGCAGCCTGACTCGTGGGGCCGGAAGAGATTCCGCTAGCTACCACTTCCATTTCCATCCTCTTATCCTCTTTATTCTTTTTCTTATTCTCTATCTTGATCCGAACATCTTTGTATAACCCCCTTCAGCTCCCTTGCTCACTAATGCCTGCCGATTGAACCTCGACCCCCATTTAGGATGATCGAGTGAAGTGTCAGAGGAAGTCGAGTCGAAAAACTCGACACTCGACTGCAGAAAGGCGTGGAAACCGAAATATTCCGCGCCATTAACACACAATAAATTATTGTTGAATTCTCAGTTTCTTTTCGAGATTTAAAGCATCTTGTGGATAGAGTAGACTAATCGTCGTTTGACTGCTATTCGAAACTGATGGTTTTTGACAAATTGATAATTCCTGAGCTCACAATTTTTTCTTTAATGGGGACCTATCTGTCAATAACTTAGCTCCATAAAAGTTACTGACAGAATCTTCGATGGCTTACGTATGAATTTATGACAGGTAATTCTTATAAAATTGAGAACACAAATAATAATTGAATCTTTTCTATGAGCTAATTGTGTTTTATAATGCTTGAATAACGTATAATTATTTTTTGAAAAATTGTTATCTGATTCATTCTCTTGAACGTTTTAAAAACTTGAAATGATGAATTATTAAATTATTAGAAAGTATGTATTGAAAGAAGAAAAAAGTTAGACTAAAATCAGGACTCTACAAAGCTGGACGGAATGCATCCAATGTTCGATTACCATCCTGACGGATCATCTGAAAATCATAAAATACCAAAGAGATTTGAAAGGTCGAGAGGCAGGCGGGATAGTCGAAACCCAAGGTACGGTATTTAGTAAAGTTTACTAGCCTTGGTCGAGACCTATTTGTCAGCAGAGGGGGTTGGCCAGTCGCGGTTATTTATTTGGACAGAAGTCCGACCGTATTTTGGTTGGTGAGGGGTGCTAACGCGCAATGTATCGAATGACGTGACACTTGGCACCAGCAAAAGAACAAGGAAAACAAAAAAAAGTGGAGAAAGAAGAAGAAGAAAAAGTTCAGGTCAAAAGTCACCGGCCTGTTTGCTTTGGTTAGGGATGAACTCCTACGGAACATCCGCCTCGTTTGGGCCGACATCGGTATTTTATGTTATTCTAATATTGCTAGCTAATAGCATCACACCAGTCTGACAGTTTGGTCTCTAAAATATGCTGTGCAAAATTAGTGTAAACTAATAACGCCTAAATGCATCACGAGAAACACGATAACTTGGTCACAAATAATAATAAAATGCTTGTCATTGCTTTAGGGGAAAATTAACACCTACCTTTATTTTCAATCGACCGTAGTCTCAATTTAAACTTAGTGATAGTGATCTGAATATTTTTATCACAGGAATACTATAGCCATCAACAGCGTAATAGGCATGATTACTTTTTATTGATGAACAGTGCCAAACTAATTTTGAAGTGTATAAAAATTGATCCTGAAATCTCTTGCCTCTTCTGATTAGAGTAAGTTACATAATATTTTAAGCCTTGGAATAACAGTTGTTTATGTTAATCAAGTTGCAAAATCTTGATTACATAGTGTTTCAAATATGGAATTCGAAACATTTCTTATTGGATTCTTTGCATACGGTACTTCAAAGGAGATTAATTTACAATTTGTCTTATTCATTTTCATCACATTACATTATTTTCATTTAATTTCATCGTACACCAGTATGAATGATGAATTATGAGATACCGGCGGTATCAGAGAGAATAGAATATAGAAATTCTATATTCTCTTATTTCTATAGAAATTCTATAGAAAATTCTTATAGAAATTCTATATTCTATATTCTCTAATCTCTTAATAGCGATTCTATTATCGCTGGGCGGTATTCATATTATAAAAATGCAATAGATAAAATGTTTTGTTAGCTTTCCTGCGCTCAGGCTTATGCCTCTGCAGGTTTTTTCCTATAGGTGCTGTATCTTGTATAGTTATAACATATTGCATAAAATGTATGAATTATTTTGTAAATTAGAAATAAATTTAATTTTTAATTTTTGATTTCAGCCCAATATAGACGATGTTGAGATCGCAATAAAACACATGTGACAAAATGAATGGTGCCCATTATGACAAAAGATGGAACCCAATATATGACAGTCGTCAAAGAAAGGGATCAGTAAAATATATGTGGGGTCCAAAGTCACCGGCAAGCAATCAACGCACATATTTTTTCGCCGTTAATCTCACTCTGAAGCTGCTTTCAAGCTCCTTTCAAGCTGCACCAATATAAATTGATTTCAATATTTCTAAATAGTATTCTCTTGATTCTGTATGTGACACCTGCATTGAGCACATCAATCATTTTCTTTCACAAACACAAGATTTACAACTTGCATTGGTAATAATTTCTTCAATTCTTCATTTGAAAAATGAACTTTTACAAGAATTGACCAATTACAAGAACAACAGACAATAAAGTCCAAAACTTCCTTTTCCCAAATCCTATTATATTAAGCGAGCAATTTCTGTATGTATATATGTATGTATGTAAGTTTGTGGAACCACGGATCTAGAAAACGGCTCTAACGATTTCCTCGAAATTTGAAATGTAATATAAGTTAACCGTGACAGGGGTGCCTACAAGGGGGGGACATGACGCCAATGGCGTCATACAAATTTTTGGGGGGGATTTATTTTAACCTGGAGGACCGATTCTCTTAAATAATTGTAAAGAATAACAAGTCCAGTTGGGACATTAAGGTACGTGCTTGGAGCTACAATATTTTGTATTTAGCACTCCTATAGTTGTAGTTGGCAGGGGGGATTGAGGGGATATATCCCCCCCAACGAAATTGGGACTCATCATACACTAGATAGAATGCACTTTGAGTTGCCAAATTTTTTACCAATAAGGCTGAAAACAACTATAAATGTAATTTTAGGGTGTGTTTTTGAAAAAATGGGAATCTGGGGGAGGAAATAGATTAAATCTGAAACTAAGCACCACAAGCCCAAATATTTCAGTTCTCGCTTAAATGAATGCTACAAGCATATTTTTCCTTACAAAATGGTTCATGGAATTTTGAATATTTGGTGCAACGATTTCTGTTAGTGACTTCCTCTTAATTTAAGCGCTTCTTTTGTACCTTTGAGAGAGTAAAATCTTACATGAGAAATGCTACTGGTTGGAATAATTTTAATGATTCAGCCCTACTATTAATTCACAAAGACTCTGGTCATACAATAAATTGTATCAAGATAAATCTCTGCAATTTGTATATTCCATTTTGTGAGAGGATCAGGGCCCTTGCGTGGGTTGTGTGGAGTTTGCGACAAGTTACTAAGTTACACAATAAAAGTAGAACTGAGTCAAAATTATATAAATAAATTCTTCAAATACTTTCTTGATAGAATCTTACCTGCCTGAATACATAAATGAGTATTATGTTAGCACAAGATCGTCAACAGTAAATCAACATAATTTTTTGTTTATGATACACCATCCATCTTTTTTTTGCTAGCAGCCATTTTCTAAGACAGAACTCACAAAACACTGTCAACCAATAAGAAAAGAGCAGGCGGGGCATGAAGATGTGTCCAAGTCGAATCTGAAACATCACCCGTCAACTGCTGCTATCTACTATTTGAATTTGGAAACTTTTCTAACCGATGTTTTCGGCCATTCTGATCGTAAGCGGAGCTTGGAGGCATGTCCAATGGAAGTCGAAGCAAGTCACCCTATTGCTACTGTCATCTGCTGGCTGAATTCGGAACTATTTCGAATCTTATTCAAGAAAGTTGGGTAGAGCAGTGAATATGGCTGAAATCCTCAATTTGCTTGTGATTGAGTTTCCGATTTTTCATTGGAACATCTTTATTTCCAGTGAAATGAACTATTTATGATGATATACAATATCTTTCTGTGAAAAATGTATTATTCCCTTCCCTAGGTGCTATCAAGCTAACTATAAAAATAAATTAATCAATAATTGAAAATTCAATACTTTAATGATAAAGTACGGTAAAATGTTACAGTTTTGCTCAATGTAGCTATTTTCTATTAATTCCTGTAGGCTTTTGCTTATCACATATAATATCCAATGCATTTGCAATACGAGACAATACGTTATTGGGATGGATTAATCCATAAACAAGTCCCTATAGGCCTAATCCTTTTTGCCACACCACATGCAATTGCGATTGCTAATGAGAAAACTGTAAACATGCAAGGCAGCTTGAATCATGTTTGGCTCTGAATATATGTTGAATTGCATTCGTCTTGTAATGCGGAGGGGAGGCGCCTGCCAAAATCTCGCACAGGTCGCCAAAAAACCACTCGAGTGCCCTGGATAGGATTTTCTATTTCATTCGATATAACTTCAACAATTTCATTCCATTTACTTACGAAAATACAATATACTTATATAATAAAGATTCAGACAATCAGGTAGGCCTACTAAACCTCTTGTTTCCAACACAATTATCTATAAACATTATTGAAATCAAGTTATATAATAATCAAATATACTGTATAGCCTATATATATATTATCCAATCACATCGCAATACTAAGTATCCAGAGCACATAGAGTCATAGACCTATATTCCCCATTTTAGATTCAAAATGACAGGAAAAATCTTTCAGCACAGCTTAGAGAACTAAAACGTTCAACTCAACAACAATACTGTCCAATAACAATATACTCGTACAACAACTACAAGAGACCGATATGGTCCAATAGCTCTTGTTCAAATCAATTAATCTACAATAATTTATTGGTGAATGAATTTTTCTACACGGCAAAAAAATAAATATGTTTGTTGAGATAAGGCAAATACATTATAGATATTCCATGCAAGCAACAACGAACAACGCCCCCCTCTCTCGGAGAAAGGGTTTCCCAGTGTTCGACCCTGATTTTATATCCCCCTCGAAATTTATTTTTGGGTTTGCCCCTGGACCAGTTGTTATTCAATAGTCTCACATTTCACTCTCACTTGTTTAACAGGAAGACCCAAAAATAAGGGGGGGATCTTTAGTTTATTCGGGGGGGATTGGCGTCATAGACGTTGGGGGGGATAGGCACCCCTGAACCGTGATGGAAAAATAAGATTGCACCAGGTCTCTTGTCTGGGAAAACTCTCTGGCAGGATTAATAAAAGAATAAAATATTCCTTATTCAGGCATAACCCCAAGTACTGCGTATAATGGCTGTTATTAGCTGACCAATGCTATCCAGCTGGAGTGAATGGAGTTACATTCAAGTCTATAACACATGTTCATGAATGTCAATAAAATTGTGAGAGGTGATCATATCAATTTTTAATTTATTTTTTACAAGGAGGTTCATTGATTTTTTACAATAACATATTTATGTAATTCAACAGTTTGGCCGCAGCTTCAGAGCGAAGCTTGGTACAAGATATTTTATAATTAATTATGTTTAAAATACTCATATGATATATTATTCAATAGAATGGCAGCACAAATCTTTGAGCAAGCTTATGCCCGGTTTTCCCAAGCACATTCAAATTTGAGGGACCCTCAAGTTTACTACATTTCCTATACTTATCATAGAAAATGTCAGCTGTTCATCAAGATTTGAGGGTCCCTCAACTTTGAGTGTGCTTGGAAAAACCGGGCATTAGATTCTTATCTCTGATATGAAGTGTCACTTGACAAGTAGCCTATTGGTATTGGTATTTTATATGTGTTTTTGTTCTTCATTTTACTACAAATTTATTGTGTTATTGTGACTTGTGCTATTTTGTAATTAAGTAGAATTACATAATATGTATTGCATTGTTTTGTATTTTTATATATTTGTTTATCTTACTACAAATGTATTTTCAATTTTTCTGTCAGTAATTAAGTTATCTATGATAAATTTTATTGAGAGCTTTACACTTTGGAAAAATTTATAAAATTTCCCAAATCCAATACAGTTAGTTGGAAACATTCAGCAAGAGATAGATACATATTACAGTGGAGCGCCGATTATCCGAACGCCAATTAACCGAATTGCCAATTATCCGAATCGGTCTTAAGCGTAGTAATACATTAAAAACCAGCGTTTAGGACGTGATCGTAGCTTTTCTTACTTTTTCTCAAATTGTATATTTACTGTACTGTAGTTTAGTAAAGTATTTGTTTTGCTTTCCATATTAATTTATTATTACCACACTGTTCTTTCCAAATGCAATAGGCTAAAGATTATTCTAAGTAACACATTATTTTTCTTTAATACAATTAAATGTCCAATTATCCGAATTTTCGCTTATCCGAATTTATCCCGCTCCCAATTAGTTTGGATAATCGGCGTTCCACTGTATTGGAATTTTAGAAAAACCAGACCAAATTTGGAATATAAGGAGAGTCTACCACATTTTTTTGGAGAACAATAGGCTACATTAATCAATTAATTTAATTATTAAAATAACTTCTTGTTTCAAAATATGAAACATCTTTAGAAATTGAACTTGTCTCTTTAGAATGTTTTTTTTTTATTTTTCAAGATGAAAGCAAAAAACTGAAAAAATCCTTTCCCCCACCTAAAATCTATAAGTCTAGTCTGGCCAAGCAAAGAAGAGCCTCTGGCAAGATGGGAAAATGATTCCAGCTCGGTCAAAATTGGTTCAAAAATTATTGATTTGGTCTCAAATTGTAGATCAGAATGTTTCCTGCAATTGAGACCAAATCAATAATTTTTGAACCAATATTGACCGAGCTGGAGTCATTTTCCCATCTTGCCAGAGGCTCTTCTTTGCTTGGCCAGACTATAGTTGTTGTCAAAGACAATGTACTATTAGTACTAATAGTACATTGTCTTTGGTTGTTGTCAAGCCCCTACCATCCTGAATACTTTATAACTTCTTTGGTAGTTGTCGACTTTCGACATAAATGACCGAGGTAGTTGGATGTGCACATTTTGTCGTAGCTATACTTTGTAGTCATCTTTATCGTGACACGTACACACAAGGGGAACGGTCTATCGTATTTCATGTTCTATGTACAGACGGGTGGGATGACAGCTGATTAATTGTGTCATGTAAATATTTGGGAGGTGCGCCTTAACCCTTGAAAGTTTCAAATGTCGAATTTTACAATCTTTTCGTTGCAAAATTTGAACATTCTGTTTCAGTTTTGAATTCTTCAGTAGCATTGCAACGTACATCCCATTATAAAAAATGTGAATATTACTATCATCAAATAATATGATGTGACAATTCAACTTTTAAAAGATTCCATTCAATGGATGCATTTAGTTGGTGAGTAACTTAATCAATCTTTGGTGAATCTTATTTCAAACAAAACTAATCAACTTCAAGTCTATGCTTTGTTATTTCAATCTATTATATTTTGGGCAATTTATCAATAGGCCGTTCATGTCCTATCAGTTTAGATGTAGGTTAGGCTAGGCCTACATTAGACATTGGATTTATTGATTTCTATTGATTAAATATTTGTGATTTCTCTCTTAAACGCTAAGATTACCAGTTAGATCTCATCAGAAGTTTGTTTTCCTACGAACTTTTGATACAAATTTGAAGAAATTACTTTCTTTTCAGTGCTCTGTTATGAGATTTGCTCTAGCGTCATTGACGCCGGATTAATTATAGAGCACTGATTGAAAGTGATTCTATTAATAGGATTCAATTCAATGGATACATTTAGTTGGTAAGTAACTCATATATTACACTCAGTAACTTATATCAAACAAAATCAATCAACATCTATGATTCTTATGCTACAAGTCTATGCTTTATTATTTCCGTATTTGTGATTGATTAGTGCTTGTAATATTTCTTCTCCTGCACAAAGAGCGCACTTTTATTTTACCAGCAACCCAGTATCGATAAAAATACAGTTCAATTGTTTTCCTATAGCTTTGTGTGTAAGAACATATAGGCTATAATATTTTGAGAAATTTGTCAGTAGGCAGTTCATGTAATATCATATCGGTTTGTAAATTTAGCAATCAAGGATTTATTGATTTTTGTTGATAGAATATTTCTGATATCTCTCATTTTGAAACTTGGAATGCTAGTTACCAAACTACAACTCATTACCAGACATCATCAGAAGCTTGATTTTCTACAAAATTTTGATCAGAGAAGAAATTAATATCCGAATTAATCACATAGCACTGAAAAGAGTCAACTTTTATTATTCTTAAAATATCATTATTGGGTAAATAAATTACACAAGAAGTAAGGTGAATCATGAATTCCAAGAATGATTAACAACTACCAGCTGCCAAAATTTACTGGCAGCTCAATCAATATTCAGTATTTCAAACTCAACTGCTGACATTGTCGACAAGCTTTGATTGGAACTTATTATTGTATAATGTCTTATTTTATTATCCTATTATGACATTCATTAGTTACTAAGTGATTCAAGTCCTTGAGCGCCTCATACACTGATCGTGCTGGCTAGGCCAAGTCAAAACTATCCAACCATTCTGGTTGGTTGAAAATCTATCCGACTTGGCCATCCAACCAAAACTGTTACGAACACATGTTAAAATGACTAAGAGATAAATCAGCTAAACAAGACATTCAATATCTGGTACCAAGCTTTGCTCTGAAGCTGCGGCCGAACTGTTGAATTACATAAATATGTCATTTTAAAAAATCAAGTAACCTCCTTGTAAAAAATGAATTCAAAATTTATATGATCACCTCTCACAATTTTTTGACAGTCATGAACATGTGTTATAGACTTGAATGTAACTCCATTCACTCCAGCTGGATAGCGTTGGTCAGCTAATGATAACAGCCATTATACGCAGTACTTGGGATTATGCCTGAATAAGGAATATTTTATTCTTTTATTAATCCTGCCAGAGAGTTTTTCCAGACATGAGACCTGGTGCAATCTTATTTTTCCATTACGGTTATATTACACTTCAAATTTCAAGAAAATCGTTAGAGCCGTTTTCTAGATCCGTGGTTCCACATATAAACATACATACATACAGACAGAAATTACTCGCTTAATATAATAGGATATATCAGAAGTCTGTGCTTTAAATCCATCAACTTAACAGATGTAATGTAAGTTAATGACTATTAGTAGGCTACCATACAGTAATGACTCAGGGCAAAGAATATGTAGAGATATATATAAGAATATGTATACTTTATATTCACTGCTCAGGGTCAAGTGAGATTAACCACAAGGTTTACTTGTTTCGTAAACCTGGTCAACTTATGTTGAAACTTGAGCTAAAGATAAGCTTGAATTATTACTAATTTTTGTATTTTTCTCGTCATGATGGTCTTATTTCAAATGTTTGAATGCTTTTTTGACTATGTAAACACTCATGATATTTCCATTATTTTTCTACCAATGTATGCTATGCCTTATAGTTTTCCAGATTTTGTTAAGATCCCCTTATTTCTAAATTTTTCTTTGCTTACAGGTATGCAGCAGATAATAATCATGAAAATGTGAAGCAGTGTGCGTCGACTTCTGTTCCTCTGTGCAGTCTCCCCAGTTTGCAGTTGAGATTTCTATGTCCATCTGATTTGCCTGAAGTAAGTAGCTTCAAAATTTACAATGTGAATAATAAATATTACTCAGTTAAATTATTTGGTGCGAATTAAATCAACAAAATCTCAAAAGAATTCAGAGTTTTTGAAGAGTTGAGATTTGTTGAGATTTCTATGTACATCTGATTTGCCTGAAGTATGTTGACTTCAAAATGTTCCAGAGTAATTTTCTTTCAAAGCCAATATACAAGACCAGCGCTTAATTTGTAAAATTAAAGGTCCGGTTCCCCTCCTTTGGAAAATTTACTTGTTGTTAGTAAAGATAGTCAGTCGTTTCCCGTCTCTGGAGGAATAGTAATTGTTGCATTACTCTCTAACTGATTAATTGAACGTTATTCAGAGGTGTTTTGTGCCGTCATTTGGTTACGAAAGCTAGCTTATGGTTGAGAGGATCAACTTGCTAACCACTCGTTACCTCTATCCTGGTTGATGATTATTCACCTCAGCTGTATAGTGAAGTGAATATGAAACTGGCAACCAGCTGGTAGGCCTAAGCTCTTCATGGGCTGTTGAGCCATTGATATACAAAGGTCCCGGTACAGTGAGGGGAGAGGAGGAGAGGGCGGTTAATTTTGTGGTATGAAAAAATGAAATTGTAACTCCTAAAAATCTTTCTTAGAGCTATTTATAGCTTTTAGTTGTGTATGTTCCTCATTTTTTCCATATTTTCAATAAAAATTAAAATTATTTACTCTCCCTTGCTCTTCTTCTCAGAGGTAACGGTGCGTATCATAACAAATTAAGCGCTGTACAAGACTATTTATCGATGATGATGATGATGATGTTAAGAAATGTTGATACAAGACCTTTCATCGTAATTGCTCAATTTGATACATGTATTATTCTGTGTATCTCCTTGGAAGTAGATTGAATCATGTCTATAAGCTTCATGACTCTGTAACTGATGAAATGTTCATGTACAATTTTTCTTCAAAGACTGTCGCGCTGAAAAATGAAATTTCAGTATAGACAGTAGAGCTTAGAGTAAGAAATTAAGTTAATGAATCATCTTTGGTTTATATCATAATACTATAGGGCATCTTTTATGTTGTGTAGCCTATCATAATACTATATGACACTCTAATTGAATACTCTAGGGCTAATCGATGCCACAAATTCTATTGATGCGTACATGAAAGCGTGAAAGAGTGTGTAGACTTTACTAGTCAATCTAAACTTTGGTTTGAATAAAGCTCGGGTCATCTGATACCTGTCATGCATCGTTTCTTTAGTTAGTTTTTTATCCAAGAAATGATTAAATTGACAAATAATCAAAAATTGTTGATCTCATTTGACTTATCAGTTCTTATTTTTAGAAGTTGTATTTTTAGTAAGTTATATTCATAGATTTTTACGATGATCAAGTAAATATTTAAGATATGTTTTTCCTATTTTACAGGTGCGTTCACTATGTCAAGATTGGTTTCCTATAGATTACCCATATTCATGGTATAAGGACATCACATCAAATCCTCGATTCTATGCTTTGGCAGCTGTTCTGGATGGAATAATAATTGGTCTAATTGTAGCCGAAATCAAAAATTACTCAAAATTGAACAAAGAGGTAAATATCTTCATTATTCTAAGAATAATTTGTTATGAATTGAAGAAATGTTTTTTTTTATTATTGTAGAAAAAATCTGGTGTGGCACACTCACAAAACTTTCCTTGCCATTTAAATTTGCGTAATACAATATACAACCTATCTATACCTAGTCATCAGCGAGTGTAAATTTCATTAGGCTATTACTTCCTCATCTTCCAATACTGTGAAATTCGCACACGCCGATGACGCCTCGCGCCTGCCGGCGCTTCGGCTCATTGTGTGGGTGATTTGAAATTTTTACAAGCCCAAAATACCTCGCGCCTGTCGGCGCTTCGGCTAGATGTTAGCCGAATTGACTTGGATTTTGAATAAAAGTTTTTTTCTGTAATATTCCAATACATTGGATCAAAGAGGTGGAATCGATAATTGATCATTCGAATCCATAACTCTGCTATTTTACCAATAATTTATTATGAAACACCAATACTTTTTTCGAATGTAATTTTTGTCTCCTTTAAACCCTGATGCGGATTGCCTTGTTGCGGATTTGATGGAGTGACATTGATAGCCTACACTACCTTAAGTTTTCCAGTATGGGGTGGCGCCGCTGCTTATCTGACACAAAGGGAACTCAGTTGATAGAGCACATAAATCTCTATATATAAAAGCGAAATGGCACTGATTCATTCATTCATTCATCACCAGAACTAAAAAACCACTGAACCGAATGCGTTCAAATTTGGCAGGCATGTTCAGTTGGACGTTTAGACGCGCGCTAAGAACGGATTTTAAAAACTTTTCAAGGATACGCCAAATATTTTAGTTTTTCTAGAGTTTTTCGGCGTTTTCCTCATTTTTCGAGAACTAATCGGTAGAAAATGTTGATATTTGGTGGGCAGGTTCAGATAAGGTCTAGAAATGTTGTGTTGAAATATTTTTGAAATACGTTCAAGAGCACGCTAGGATTAATCAGGTTTTCAAAATTGTAGATGTGTTGCGGGTTGCATATCTTCCGCATATCATCACTGTAAATTCAATGGTTCAACGAGATTATAGATGAACTAACTTGGAAGATATTGAATCAAGTTTCAAACTATGTCTGATATTGAATCAAGTTTCAAACTATGTCTGATATACTTCCCAAGGTTACGCTTAATATTAGCGTTTTACTATTTTTTGGAATTTTTGGAGTTTTTCTAAGAGTTTTCTAGAACAAATTGGCAGAAAATGTTGAAATTAGGTATTAGCTGACACTGACAGAGGTTTTGTAGGCGAGCGAAGCGAGCCTGTTTGACTCACTTATACTGCCTATACTGTCGGGGGTCCAGGGGGCGGAGCCCCCTGGCTAGGCGGAGAAGGCTAGCGAAGCGAGCCTGCCAGTTAGCGACTATATATAGGGTGTCAATTTGAAAAAATTGTTCAATTCATTTTCGAGAAAATCGAGAAAATCCATTTCTTACAACAATGCTGCGGATCTTCTGATATTTTGCTAGGAACGAGACTCATAACAGTGGATAGGGCTTATATAGGGCTATTTTGGGTATGAGTTTGAAAAAAATCGTTAGAGCCGTTTTCGAGAAAATCGTGAAAACACCATTTTTGGCTTATTATCCGCCATTTATTCCGCCATTTTTCGATGAATGTTTTTGAATTTCTTAGAGTCGGGTCCTCATGGTATAAGAACCTTAAGTTCCAAATTTCAAGTCAATCCGTTAATTTAGGAATCGAAATATTGCAAAATCCATTTTTCTCAACAATGCTGCGGATCTTATGCGATTTTGCCAGGAACGAGACTCATGGCAGTCGATAGGGCTTATATAGGGCTATTTTTGGTATGAGTTTAAAAAAATCGTTAGAGCGGTTTTCGAGAAAATCTTGAAAAACAACATTTTTGGCATATTATCCGCCATTTTTTGATGAATTTTTTTTAATTTCTTAGAGTCGGGTCCCCATGGTATAAGAACCTTAAGTTCCAAATTTCAAGTCAATCGGTCAATAAGGGATCGATATATAGTGTATATAGACATATACAGACACACATACACACACACACACACAGACACAGACACAGACCAATCCCCAAAAACCACTTTTTTGGACTCAGGGGACCTTGAAACGGATAGAAAACCTAAAATTGGGGTACCTTAATTTTTTTGCAAAGCAATACTTTCCTTACCTATGGTAGTAGGTAGGGCAAGGAAAGTAAATACAGTTTATTATGAAAATAGCTTTCAAAAAGATAATTATTATCAAAAACAACAGTAGTTATAGTTTTAAATTGCTTGTACAACTTTATTTGTCATCGTATGATAGAAAGTTTTTCGAATTTTATATGTTTGTTCCAATTCATTGAGCCGTAATATAGAGTCACCTTTGAAAATTATTTGTACCTCTCAAGGTCTATTCAAACAGTTAATTAAGGTACAATTCTCGAGCCCTAAATTAAATCTCTATAATTCTTTCAAATGTTCCTTATAGCTGTGAAAGCCTTACGAGAACATGAACGTTATTTTCATTAAAAATGCTTGAAAATAGGAAATCATTTCTAAGAATTTTCATAGTTCCCAATTGCAAAATGATGGGTTTTTCAATAAACTAAAGTTTGATAGTGGTGGAGAAGGAGAAAGCACAAGAAAGTCTTACTCCGGTAAGCTGATTTATCCACCAATTATTGTTTTGTTGGGAATTCCACCAGGTTACTGATTTCATGCACTGATTTAATTTGTCCAGTTTTCGTACTAACGTAGAAATGTAATTCTAGCAAATTATTCTACCTGCACTCCATTAACGTTTTAATTCGCATTTTGCTTGTGAAATAACAATGTTCTTGGTATAGCTGATGGAAAATGGTCAAGAGGTTTCCTAAGTCTCTTGTACGTAGTCTCTTATAACCTAATCACAGTTGATTGTCTCTTTAAATCAATATTTTTGTCTATTCAAAAACATAAATGACAACTCTAATTCACAATGTCAGCGGTTGGAGCGCGAAAGTAGCAGTAGTCCAGTCAATGAGTGTTTTTTAGAGGAAAAAAACTTATGAGGCTAATTTTTCCCCCATCGATTACTATCACATAGACAAGTGTTCTGCCAAAAGTCCCCACCCCTACCCCTCTTGCTTCCCCCCCAGCACCCCCTCAAAGTTACCATTTGCAAGGATTTTTTATATTGAATTTATCTCAGCAACCATTGGAGATTAAAAAAAACAATTTTTTTTCTAATTACTTAGAAAATTAAATTCTCTTCATTTCATGTCATTACCATTCCACTCTAGCTCCTGTGGTTCAAGAGTTATACATGTAAAAATGAAAGAAACCCCTAAGCCTGAAAATGCTATTATTTTCCAAATAGAAGATTACCGGTTCGTTCTACTGAAAAATGTCTCATATAAAAGTTGTAGAACTTTTCAAGACGTACATTTTGCATTATAGAAACATATATTCTGCCCAAATGTAAGGGGGGAAAAGGTCCGTTACCTCAATTCGTGGTATTTTGGCACGCCAGAGGGTATTTATCGCATATTAACGGACTTTCCCCCCCTTACATTTGGGCAAAATATATGTTTCTATAATGCAAAATGTAGGTCTTGAAAAGCTCTACAACTTTTATATGAGACATTTTTCAGTAGAACGAACCGGTAAACTTTTATTTGGAAAATAATAACATTTTCAGGCAAAAATTTATGGGGTTCTTTCATTCTTACATGTATAACTCTTGAACCACAGGAGCTAGAGTGAAATGGTAATAACATGAAATGAAGAGAATTTAATTTTTAAGTAATGAGAAAAAATTTGGTTTTTTATCTCCAATGGTTGCTGAGATAAATTCAATATAAAAAATCCTTGCAAATGGTAACTTTGAGGAGGTGCTGGGGGGGAAGCAAGAGGGGTAGGGGTGGGGACTTTTGGCAGAACACTTGTCTATGTGATAGTAATCGATGGGGGAAAAATTAGCCTCATATGTTTTATTTCCTCTAACGGGTGTATTTTTGCACTCATTGACTGGACTACAGACGAAATTGCTCAACATTTTGGTATACAGGAATCGCCTCAATTTCCACTCTCGCAAATCAATCTTATTGTTTGGCGTAAATATATTGTTGAATTTAAATCTTGACTGGAATTAATATAATATATTTATGTTTTTTGCATTTTATTAATAAAATTTTGATTTTACCAACAGGATCGCGACATTCTCTCGCCATCTTTTGGCAAGACAACATGCGTCGGCTACATACTGAGCCTTGGTGTGAGCGACAAGCACCGTCGCAACGGCATAGCGTCTCTCCTGCTGGAAAATCTCATCTCACACCTGACCGTCTCCGAAAATGCAGACTGCAAAGCACTCTTCCTGCATGTCCTGACTACAAACTCACCCGCCATTCATTTCTATGAGAATCGACATTTCAGGTAACCAAACCTATTCATAAAACCGTGTAAATGTTGATGAATAATGCACAAAAGAATAATTTTATGAATTATAAATTTAGGACGTTTACCAATACCATCACAGCTTTTGTCTTGACCTTGAGCTTAAACAACAAGAGCTGTGTTGTTCGTATATAGGACCCCTAATTGTAGACTAAAGGAGGATACAAACAAGAATAAAATTCAATAAAAATGAACTCTCTCAGTAATGGTAACCCTTGTTTTAGAGAAGGTTACTGTTCCATTTGTATATAAAAGATTCATGTAAAGTCAATGTCGTTAAAAAATGGTGAACCACATTACTCGGGTAATTGATTGAATTATTAGTGTTTACAAAATCTCAAGCAATGAAATTGTTAGTCAAGATTGTTGAATCCAATCATGGATTATCTTTTTAATAATTCTATACTTTTTGCTCTCAACAAATTCATTTGTGTAACCCAAAGCAAATTTTAGTTGCAATCATTACACTTTATACTCATCTATTTTGTTTTCCATTACGAAATCCTTAACGTGTTGAAAAATTAGCTGAATGCGAACTGCTAAATGTGTTTTTGTTGTGAAAAATAGTTCAAGTGAACCATTACACTTTGTTCAAATAAAATCTTTTTTGGAACATCCTGTTTACTTGATCCATTTTACTGTTTACTTGTTCCATCCAAATGTATTGCATTATTTTTATTATTATTATTTTACAGGCTACATTCCTTCCTACCTTATTACTATTCAATAAAAGGTAAATGCAAAGATGGATTCACGTACGTTCTGTACATCAATGGTGGACATCCTCCGTGGGGCGTCTAATATCCTTTTTCATCAAAATCTATCACTAAAACTTTATTGCATTTTTCAGGTTTGCTTTTTTCTGTATGGCAGTCTCATTACTATTGAAGCACTATTCATTCTTTTGGTTGAATTGTTTATGTTAATTTTCTCTGTGCTTCAGTCTTCACACTTTTTGTTTATTTTTCTGCAAGCATGTTTTTGTGCTATGGATACTTCATTCTGGACTGTATGTGTATATCCCATTGAAAAACGAATGTTTTTCAAATAGTATCAGACTAATGTTCATTATCAAATGATTCTTATTTTATTAGACTGCAGTGATGTCTTGATTTCAATTCTCCCAGCCAACCGCTCTACTCGGATCTACCTTCCACCCAATACACCTTGGTTTCCAATGCATGTGTTATTAAGATTATGATTAATATCTTGATGAATGCATATTGATTGCTTGTTACTCTTTAACAAGGTTTGTTATCCCAGACTGCTACATTAACCATTGAATATCTTTGATCAACTGCATAGTATAGCTAGCATGGTCCATTGATAACTGCATGATTTTTTTATTGTTGGCGCCAAAAATTGGAGCAGTTTCATCTGCTCCTTGTGCGTTCCAATTGCCAGCGAGTAACTATAGCAGTAATTGTTGGACCAGCTGAATGAATTTATTTTTTCAGCATTATTCTGTAGTCAGTTGGACCAGTACATTCACACAGACAATTTGCAGACAACATCAATTGTTGGAAAACAAAAGGAACAGACAAAATCGCCTGAATTTTTGGCACCAGTTTCATCTATACCTTAGAATATTTCCTTGATTAATGCTTATTCACGATAACTTGATTAATGTCCTATACCCTATTCACGATAACTTGAGACAAAATAAACAAACTTTTTGCTTGTGTTTGCTAATAAGTATGGGGTGTCTACCTCGGTCACGACGAACCTAAACCTATAAACGATGTACGGTAGCGTAGACACGTCATAGCATTGGCAATGCGTAATGTGTGCGTATGTGTCCGCATTTTTTGTCGAAACTGTATCGTATCGTTGCTATGTTTTGTCATCGCGACAGTAGCCACCCTGAATGGATTTGTTTACTTTATCTCAAGTTATTGTGATTGAGTAAGTAGAAATGACTTCCTAGTCCTAACTCCGCATAATAAATAATATTTTCATTGTGAATTAGGTCTAATTGTAGCTTTGGAATGTGCAATGATGTGAATAATAGTAGAGATATATATATTGTCCTTGACTGCCATGTTCACCGACTATGTGAAGCACTGTCTGGTGTGGATGTTCAAGCTGACCGCGTGGCTGTGCGGCCGTATCCCTGCGGCCGTCTACTGGCTGTGGCCGGGCGTCCGGCGGGTCGTCGTCGAGAACACCACCGCCTTCCTAACTCAGTACAGCTGAGTGCCGCATCGCAACTACCCTAACCTAACCAAATACAAATCACCTCAAACCTCTTGCTCTAGATACTATATAGAAATATTATTGTACAACACTATTGTTGTATAACAATATAATTACATTATTAATCAATAATGTTGGTTGATAGGAAAGTCATGCAACCTAAATTAAGGAAAATCAGGTACTTTTCGGTTATATGCAACAACGATAAAGACAAACTAACCATAATAACAAAACATTATTAATTTATCTAAACTTGTCCTTTCCGAAACTATGTCACGCACAGCGCAAAAAGAATTGAGCTTTTATACTTATAAGTGGGAACTGGCTTCTTTTGGAGCCGTGCCACTAGATAGGGTTACTACAACACTGTCAGCTAATGCCGGGTTTCTACGATGCCAATTGGCGAGACAATTGTCATAAGACAACTGATGCCGGGCTCAAACAGCTGATGTTGTCAATAAGTCTTTATTTATCCTAGATGATGGTATTAAAATCAAAAGATTAAATAGATACTTCACATCTGCTGTAATGCCGGGTTTATACGATGCCAATTGGCAAGACAATTATTGTCTCCTGAAGTATCTATTATATATTTTGATTTTAAAATCATCATTCAACTCTAAGGCTGAGGCCGCACTGCCGGTGGGTTGAGCCTGGTGGGTGGAGGGTAGTTGGTAAATCTATAGAACATACACACCATCCACAGTAATACATTGTATGAATGGTATGACGTCATCCTTTTTTTGAGGTTATGTTGTCCATATTTAAGAATTTCAAGATGGCGGCTGAACACATACCATTCATACGATGTATTACTGTGGATGGTGTGTATGTTCTACAGATTTACCAACTACCCTCCACCCTCCAGGCTCTACCCACCGGCAGTGCGGCCTCAGCCTAATAGACAATATCAGCCTGTTGGAACCCGGCATTGCCTTATGACAATTGTTTCGGCAATTGGCATTGTATAAACCCGACATTAGTATTTGTACACTGTGAGCTAGTTTTGGAAAGCACCCTTTTAGATACGGTAATACTTCATAATATTGATGATCTAATATGATATTAGTTTGGAATTATCTAAGCAAATTAATTATGGTTTGTTCTTTATCGTGGTTGCATACACTGAAAATTACCGCAAAATAATAATACTGTATTTGAGTTGCGCAACTTTTGTATCACCCTGCATAACTATGTTATTCACAATTAATTTTATGATTACATTGTTGTACTAACTATCTATTTTGCTTTAGAAACAAAGTTACCCCGTCAGTGGTACAAATTCAGGATATATATTTTTTGTTTTCAGATTTATTTCAGTGTTGATTATTTATAGGAAGTTATTAAGCTCTGATGAAGTGAAGTGTAAGTTGTTTGTTATCTGAGTATAAATATATTTTAAAAGACAGTTTGTAAAATAGGTGATTCACTGCCAATATTACTGGATGCAGTAATGTTTTAGTTGTAATATTGTAGAAACTACTACATTATCTATGCTTACAAGGTTCATCATTAGATATTGTTTGTTGTTATGACCTTAACTTTTTAACGAACTCGAGGAATAGAGAAACGTAATAATATTTGGTATAATATATAAAGAATAAATGAAATTTGAAGGGAGGGTGATAGTCATTACAGTAGCGGATCCATGGGAAGTGGGAAAAAGGAGAAATCTCCCCCCAATCAGGACTCATCTTACACTATAAGTGACCCTATTCACGATTACTTTAGACGAAATAAACAAACTTTTTGTACGTGTGTGAGTGAAATGGTAGGTCTTCTTCTTTACGAAACGGTTGGCTGCAGCTTGTTGAACAGCTTATACCAATCACAGCTCAAGAGAAGAACATATATTTCTCAATTGCTGTGATTGCCTACCGCTGTTCGACTGCGGCCAACCGTCGAACCGTTTCGCATAGTTGACCTACCATTACACGCATACACACAAAAATTTTATTTATTTCGTCTCAAGTGATCGTGAATAGATAGAATTCTTTTTAGAAGAATTTACAAATGACACCCCCCCTACAAACTTATGAAAGTTCCTCCCACCAAATTCACTTTTGGATCTGCCCCTGTGTCATTATGTCAATTGTGCATTTCGAATTTGGAAGAGTATTCTTGATTAAAAACATTGGTTTGGATTATTTCTCTTTATTGTTTTATTTTTAGTGAACATTAATCTGAACCTAAACATTACCATAATCTTTGTGGCCGATTTCACAAAAGTCAAATAGAGCTCGTTCAAATAGGTGTTAGTGCAATTAGCCTCAACATTTTAGCAAATTTTAGGGCCTACAAATTTCATTTAGTTGACTGTTTTGTGCTAATCTTATCAAACTGATTTTTTCAAATATTTCTCATCGGTTTCACCTATTGGTTTATTTTTATTGTGATGAGTGTCGTGAAGACGAATTTTCTTTGAATTTCTGCCGGCATAAACGCACACCAGCCAGCGCACCTTATTACATACATTACTATCGATTGGTTTGTGAATAAAAACATTAAAACATACAGCAAGACTTTATTCAATGTAATCATAGTTTTGCAAAGAATTATTGTGCTCATTAGAGTTGAAGACTTTTGTGTGGCATATATTATGATAGTTTGGACCTATATTTGAAACACTGGAAAATGACACTGTAGTAGGCCTACTGTAGTAGATGACTTGACTCCTATCACCGATACCACATCCTTTGTGCCGATACTAAGCAGAAAACTGTCACCCTTTCAAGAAATGGTTCAAGCGCAATCTGAATGAAACAAATGCGGGCATTATAACCGCAAATCACTGCAGAATGTATTCCATTTCAATAAAAAATTAATCCAATGAATGAAATTGTTCAAACTTCAAGACTCTCGGCACAGAGGAGCTAAATCACAGGATTTAGCTTGTCTGTGTTCTCGGGAATAATTTCATGACAACTTGATACTTTTCCTAATATTTTTGTTCTTGTTCTGTTTTCATCACTTTCATGATTATATCTAATGGAATTCATTCATGTATTTAAATTGTAAAACATTATATCCTTGAAATGACTTGAATACTTGTGAAATTGTGTAATTATGTGCGGTAACGCTGTAGGCAACCATCTAGGCCCTTCATGGGCAGTTGAGCCATTACAAAAAACCGCTGTTTTTAAAAAAACACGACTATAAATGTCAATGAGGGTTTTTATTTATCATGAAAGTAGGGGAAAATCAATGTGAATAGGCAATACATTTTATTTTAGTGTACTTAATATTTCTCAATAAAAGAATGAAATTATTTTTCTAATGTACTCGTATTTCTTTCTGTTTATTAATATTATATTGATTATAATTGTCGTTGATAGTTTAGAAGTAATTCTAAGAGAAATAATATACAAATTACTCAAAGTGATTTATGTTATAGTCGATTATTATTGAATCTCAATAGGCAAATTCAGAACATAAATACCTACTGTTATAATAACCATAAAAACGCATAGCTGCTGATAACTTTAATATTATTCAGGATGAAACTACTGTATTATAAAATCATTTGCTTTCCAGTGTGAACCTTCAGATATGAATTCAAATACAAAATGTACAATTTTCTGTTTTGAATGTCTAAGATTTTTTCACAGAATGAAGAACGTAGGTAATTTATTTTTTCTACAACTGCGTGTAAAACAAGATTTTATATACTGAATTCTCCTTGTAAAATTGCCCATTTCTGAGGAGAATCTACTTTTTCGCTCGCTAACCATTTGCACATGCGCAGTTGAAATACTTTACGCTCGCTAAGCAACTGCGCATGAGTAGGAGATTTACTTTATGCTCGCTAATCAGCTCGCTGTTGTGATAAAACTTCAGTCAGTGAAACAAAAAAGATGCAAATTCATGTAGCTAAATTTCCGCCCTCTTCTTTAAGGATCTAATGGCTGCAGTGGCTAAGGCGGCGGTCATTACCTTTGGCTGCTACAGTATCAGGTTCGAATCTGATGGCAGGCCGATTTTTTGCAGTTCATAAAATTGTTCTTTTCTTTAGTATTAGTTGAAACATATAATCATATTAAAAAATATATTATAATTTTCGAGTTTAACTGGATCGATTCATTTTATTATTACAATAATTGTCAGAGAAATTTAATAATAGCTTACAGTAGGCTATTTGACAAAGGAAATTAGTTGGTTATTATAACAGGTTATTAAAATGTGCAGTTGTAGAAAAAAATTTTGTATGTAATTCGCGTGTAAAGCTTCTTTATTGCTCTTGCAAAATTATGACGCTCCGCTATTGTGTCGAGCGATAACAGTTTTGCGCAAGCAATAAAGTCGCGTTTTATGCTCTTAATACATGAATAACTATTTTCTACAACTGTGCATAAAACAAGATTTTACATACTGAATTCTCCTCGTAAAATCGCCCATTTCCGAGGAGAATCTACTTTTTCGCTTGCTAACCATCTGCGCATGCGCAGTTGCTTAGTGAGCGCATGCGCAGTTGAATTACTTTATGCTCACTAAGCAACTGCGCATGAGCAGGAGATTTACTTTACACTCGCTAATCAGCTGTGTTGTGATAAGTTTCAGTCAGTGAAACAAAAAATATGCAAATTCATGTAGCTAAATTTCGGCCCTCTTCTGTAAGGATCCAATGGCCGCGGTGGCTAAGGCGGCGTTTGTTACCTTTGGTTGTGAAGGTACAGGTTCGAATCTGATGTGCGGCTGAATTTTTCGCAGTTCATAATATTGTTTTTTTCTTTAGTATAATTAAAACATATAATCTTATTAAAAAATATATTACAATTTTCGAGTTTAACTGGATCGATTCATTTTATTATTACATTATTTGTCAGAGAAATTTAAAAATAGTTTACAGTAGGCTATTTGACAAATCAAATTAGTTCAACAGGTTATTTATTATGTGCAGTTGTAGAAAAAATTTTGTATGTAATTCGCGCATAATGCTTCTTTATCGCTCTTGCAAAATTATCACGCTCTGCTTTGCGTCACGCGATAACTGTTTTGCGCGAGCGATAAAGTCGCGCATTACACTCATAATACATAAATAGCTATTAAATTGAAAATTTTGAATGAAATATTACAACAATTGAAATCAGTTTATTTCTGAATTCAGTTATTTTTAAATTTCATGCTAGTAAATTTTCTGTTGAATTGAAAAGTGTTTAACAACATCGTGATATTCAATTGTACATTTTCCAATTTATCTTTAACTTATTTCCATATCACATTTTACTATTAATTTAAAAATCATTATTGATATTCGAATCACATTCATTTGTGATTTCTTCATTCAGTATTATGATGACCATTGAGATGATTTATAATACTTCAGTAGTGTTAAGCTTGTATTTCCAATTCAACAGACCCTATTCGAATTATAAACATGATCAAAATGCTATGAAAGTTCAATGAAGGCTACTTGCATAAAATTTGGTGGTTAGCTTCATTATTTTAGTTAAAACAAGGTTCAAGTACCAAAGTGTATAATAAAATAATAGGAGTATTGTATACTTTTTCACTGGTGCATGTAAATATAAAATTGTAATATATCATTGTTGGCTTATAATTCAAACCTGACCAGAAAGCATTTCTACAAAATAAACGTCACCTGACATCAGAATTATTTCTATTATCAGTAAGTTACGGTAATATTAGTGTTTTTAAACGCACAAACTATACAAGTTTATTCTTACAAAAAAATATCATATCAAACTTTTAGAGCTTTTCAAGACTTACATTTTGAATAATAGAAAGTTATTTTTAGCTCGAATGTTAAGGGGGGGGGAATAAATCCGTTAATACTAATTAATATAGACAATCGGTTTGTCCCAATGGTAGAGAGCGTCTAATCGGTGAGATTACATAAGCGACGTGCCTCTGCCACCACTGTTGTACTGGTGACCGGTTCCTCTGAATTCAATTTATGAGCCTCAAAAATCGCTTCCCGGTGGTTCGGAACCCACCTAAAGCAGTAGGCCCATTCATCTCTCATCATCATCCTTCTCATTACCCACGCACAGGCCCAAGAGCCCATGTGGGCATCACCTTTGAAGATTGTGATCGATCTCGGAAAGACGAAAGTGCTTGGCGACTGGGTTAATGCTGTGGTCCATCCAGATAGTGCCAAAATAAAGTTTAAGTAAAATAAATTTGAAAATAATTAATTTTGCTTCAGCTCAATGCATGGAATTAAAAACGAGATTTAACTCGCGACATGGACGTAGGGGAACCGATTTCACCTTCCTTCCTTAGTAGGCTACCGTATTGTAGTGGAATTATTATTAGGCCTACTTGTCTTTTGTTTATGATATTATCCCACTACTTGGCAGCAGAAGCAATGCGGGCAGCGTGTCGTATGTACAAAAAGTGTCCACAAATAAACATTGAAATTGTAAAAACTATAAGAATTTTCGATAAATCTGTCATATAAAAATGAAATGGAAGTCCATATTAGATAGATTAGAGAGCAGTGGGGTCGAAGCCAGTAGAAGTAGAAGCAGAGCAGTAGAAGCCAGGTTCTACTACCCAATACTATAGTTGTCATCTGCGTTTTTAATTGGCTTTGGTTTGGACAGTCGTTAAAACTACAGTAACTTACTGACATGTTCTGTGTTCTTTTCCAAAGGCCGCATTACAAGCTATTTAAAATATTTACATCAGGCTTAACTTACAGAGTTACAGCTTGAATTATATAAATGAGTTTATAACTTTCACTTTAACAGCAGTTCAACTACTGTTGTTGAAGTGAAAGTTACCAAAGTATTTACCAATATTCAAGTAAAATCAACATTACAAGTAGGATAAAGACAATAGAAGAAATGTAAAAAAATGTACTGTATTATTTTACAATTTACATTTAACTTACATCACTATCAATTGAGGAAGGTGTTATGTCTCCAATGGGCTCTTCATCAGAATCATCGATTTTTGAATTGTCTAAACCACTTTTTGAACTCGGTAGAGCGTGATTGTCACCAGCCGTTCTAATAGGCCTCATTGTTTCTTTACGAATTCTTGAAACCGTAACCCTATGTATTTGTAGTGCATCCGCTACTCTCTGATTTATTTGTTTTACAGGAAGGAGTGGGCCATTGTTATCAGCTTCTCTCACAAAATAATCGTAGAGTCTTTTGATGAGAATACGTGATTGAGAGTTTAAAACTATTCCCTGGCCAGCCTTCCCTGCTGCACTACGCTTCCGTATAGACGACATTTTAAATTTTATTTTTTCGACAAAATAGGCCCAATACAGAGGAAGGAAGTTAGACGGGAACACAGGAAACGCCAAGAGAGAAGAGAGCGACCATGGTATTTTTGGATGAATTCAAGGAAGCTCCTGACCTGTCCTGATATGAAGGGGTTGAGAAATTGAGGATTCAACAAATCACGCTGTAATTATGAAATGGAAAAATTAGAAAGGTAAATGGTTATATCACAATCAAAAACCACAAGAAAGCAAATCACAGAACTAAAAACTTACAACTTTATACTCGTACACCTAACTAACTATTATTTATTTATGTTTATGCATGATGTGATGCGATGATCATGTACATGATAGATTGATAGGTTAGGATGTTTCTGTTTGGACTTGATCTTGAACAGTGTTGCCAATAGCTATGGCCGAAATTACCCATAAAAATTGACGGAATCTCCCGCAATTACCCGGAATAATCAGTCAAAATCCCCGGAAATATTATGTCTTTTTTTGTTAAAGAAAAGAACATGATTACTTAATGTTACTCCTACAGACAAGTAGACTTGAATAATATTTGGCAACTGTAGCGCTATGAGTCAGTGGCGGATCCAAGGGCGGCGAAGAATCTTCCATACAGAATAGAACAAGGAATAGAATTACTCTCAATTATCTCTGATTAAGCAAAACAAACATAAGACAGAATACTCTTTAACATCCATATAATTATTGTCTCATTGACTGTGAACCAGGTGTTCTCAGTTCTGTGTTCCCTATCCAAAGCATTCAAGAGCTAACGCAACCCCAAATGTAGCCAACCAATCATCACTCACAAATGAAAATTTTCAACTATGGTAAGTATACAAAATACCAGAATCCCCACACAAAATAATAATGTTACTGAAAAACTCTTCTTGTAAGAGTGGAATACTATAAAATATCATTAGCAATGAAAATGAAATTTATTATAAAAAATACACGCAAAATCCCCGGAAAATTTGAAAAACCGGAAAAATAACGGAATCATTTCCAATTCCCCGGATTCCGGGTAATTCCCCGGAAATTGGCAACGCTGATCTTGAATGAACTTGATACACAAACATGGGGCAACAGAAGCAACGCAGGCAGCGCATCCGGTGTACATAAAGTGTACTAGTTTTCAGAAGATTCCCTGTTTCCTGTTATTATTCTTTTCTGTTTTTATTTGCTAATTCATTCAAACACAGATTTACTTTGTAATTTCTGTGATGATTATCACAATTTTCGATAACTCTGTCGACCTGTTGTGTAAACATGAAATGAAGGTCTAGGTTTATACAGTCATACTAAAGGTACAATTTGGTTGGTGCGGAACGAAACGACTGTCAGCCGCAATGTACGCATACGGCTGCGGCTGAACCATTTTCGTTGACACGACCCAGTCGCAATGATCTGCCTTCATGATATCCAGATCTACTAGTGAAAAATAAAAAGTAGGTACTCCATTTTGGTACTATTTGAATCAAAATTTCATCAACTTTGATATTATTATCCCTCATAATTATCAATATTTCCCTCCTGATCATCTCAATTATAACTTACTACATCTTCTCCAAGTCTCCAAAATATTTGAGGTTAGAATCCACTGTGACTGGTCGCCGCAACACTGCTTCAGCTAGGATTTGGTTGGTGCGAAACGTAACGACCGTCGGTCGTTAAAAAAATGGCGGACTGCTTCTGTGTTAAATCATAGGACCGATATCGTTCATGCGTATCACCAACGACCACGACCAACAGCCGCATCCAATGACGACCGTACTCCTCCAGAAGCAGTGTTGCAGCGACCAGTCGCAGTGGATTCTAACCTCAAATATTTTGGAAACTTGGAGAAGATGTATGTTATAATAATTGAGAATACCAGGAGGGAAATATTGATAATTATAAGGGATATTTATATCAAATTTGATGAAATTTTGATTCAAATAGTACCAAAATGGAGTAATTTTTATTTTTCACTAGTAGATCTGGATATCTTTGCGACTAGTAGGCAGGGCCGTATTTCTAAATAGGCTAAGTAGGCTGCAGCCTAGAGCGGCAAATTTTTGAGGCGGCAAATTGGAAATATCAAAATTTATAAAATAATTTCAAAAAATAAATCAAATATTCTCTACAATCTCTGAATTCACTTTGAAAAACATGACCTACTAGTAATTCTTGGGACGTAGTAGCCTATTATTTTAGTGCATATAATCGGTTTGGTCTCTGAATACACTAATAGTACGGTGCAATTAGACTCGAACCTCAACATCCAAAGAGAAACCAACCTGTTTATGCCAACTTGTTCTATACAGCCCTTTTGTATGATAAAATGTAATTTTGGGGGTTTTGGGGTTGTAAGGTTTTTTTTTAAATCGGTGTAGCACATGAACCACTGAACATAGAAGTGTGAATCTGGTCTCAAATTAAAGAGAAATGAATTTCGCCGAGAGGGATTTTAAAATACAGATGCAAGTGTTTTCAATCAAAGTTACTAACTTTCAAAGTAATGGAATAATTCCTGAGAAAAAAAATGGAGTTTTCAAAAAAATGTATCTTGAAACAGTTGATGATACAGACTAGTAATTGGTCTCAATCTCTTCCAAATTTTGTTCTCTTGAAATAGCATGCATTGAATTTTTCCTTCCGACGCTTGGTTCGGCACCTGTTCACAAAAAACTGAAATTTTTCACCTTTCAACTCACCTACCCTCAAAACCCAACGCTCAAAAGGGTGTAACTTTCTACCAAACATTGCAAGGGTTGTGAATTGTATACGACAAGTTGGCGTAGGAATTGTCCTTTCTCTTTGGATGTTGAGGTTTGAGTCTAATTGCACCGTAAACATAAAATATGTTAATGGTATGTTTTTATGTATATATTAAAATATACCTTATTTGAGACTTATAGTAGTATTTTTAGACATAAAATCATATCACAAGTTGCAACGCTTAAAAATGCACAGATAAACCCAAACTTTGTCTTGAAAAAGTATTGAATTTCATTCATGCAAATTTCTAGACACCCTGCCGGCTACAACTCACGAAAAACTGAAATTTTGCACCTTTCAACCCCCTCCCCCAAAAACCCGACGCTCAAAAGGGTGTAAGGTTCTACCGAACAATAAAAGGTTGTATCAAAGCTTCCTTTAATAGATGTTGAAGGAGGCTATGGTTGTTTAGAACAAGTTGGTATAGGAATCGTCCTTCCTCTTTGGATGTTGAGGTTCGGTCTTTTTTGAACTAATTGCACCGTACTATAAAGTCCACGGGATATTTTTTGCTACATGCCCATCTATATAAATATATCTTACTATCTTACTACTGATTTGGCTCTGACTGCCGCTTACCCACGTATCCCTCTTAACCCATAACGAGTTGGAATAAGCAAAGTATAACGTATAAGTCTCAAGGAGGCGGCAAATTTACATTTAGCCTATAGGCGGCTTACTCTTAAATCCGGCCCTGTGCGTAATTGCGTACATTGTATGCGTACAGCCGCATCCATCGTTACGTTCCGCACCAACCAAATCGTACCTTTCTGGAGGAATACGGTTGTCATCGGATGCGGCTGTTGGTCGTGGTCGTTGGTGATACGCATGAACGAAATCGGTCCTATGATTCAACACAGAAGCAGTCCGCCATTGTTTTACGCAACGACCGACGGTCGTTACGTTTCACACCAACCAAATCCTAGCTTTATTCCGGATTTAATATCAAGTGCTGTGATTGGGTTCGTTCTGGGAGCATGGATCAATGGATCTGGAACAGATCCATTGTGACATGTCACAATCGACCAAGGTCATGTGACTGGTGCAATGTACCATGTTCCCATTGGACGCAGTTTTGAATTTTTTCGGTTCACAACTTTGGCGCGAATTTTAAATTGTGTAGGAAATGAACTAATGCACATAAGTTAATAAGTTTACAAAGAGTATGCCGCACTGAATGCGTATACAAAGAAAACCAATTGTAGGCTATTATAAATGACTGCTAAAATAATTTTCAAGGGCTGCATTGTTGATGTGCTACACATCCTTTTCTTCATTTTGGTTGCAAGAAATAAATACATAATTTACTAAAATATTTACACAAATAATAAATTAAAATAAATTACACCTACCTCGAAGAGAAATGTGTACATCTTCTGTTTCAAAAATTTTGAAGACAACTTGTTGGGCCTAGTTTTTCCTTGTTTTGATTTTGAATATCAATGCTATGATGAGCAGACGCTCGGAACACTCATCCGGCGCATGCGCAGATCTCGACCAATGAGAGCTCTTTGATCCAAGTGATCAGTGATCACTGATCAGTGGATCGGCCTCGAAATATGAGGCAGAACAGACGACATTTGTCGTCTGCCGATCACTGATCCATTGGAACATTTACTGTCAAAATGCTCCCATTGGACGCGAGACAATGGATCAGTGGATCAGTGAGACAATGCACCGGTTCCCAAAACTCACACATTGACGGTTGACTGCAGCCACAGAGAAGAAAGGAAAGACTGCAGCTGACCGTTGGACGTGGGACTCAGTGTGTCCAACCCTAATACATATTATTTACTAGTTCTAGTACATTTTCCCATCATCTAGTACATATTTTTCAATGTGTAAAAAAAATTCTAACAGCTTTGAGACAATCTGACTGCAATTATTCAGATAATAAGCTATAATTTATTATATCAATTGTTAACAACATAAAAATAATAATAATGCTAATTATGAAGCAATAGGCTACTTATCAGCAAACCAAGCCTATCTTAAGCCAGAGGCAGTTCCAGTAAACAGTAGATTGTGGAATAAAGTTTGATTCTCTGATTATCATTACTAATGTTGAACTGTAGATTCTAGAAAATGATATTACTGGGGTGTTTTTTTTTAAAATTTTAATCCTGAGACACATGTGAGTGAGTAGAGCTGGTGGGAATTCAGTGCACACAGTATTCAGTGAAAAAATGAATCACACAAAGTCATGACAATAAAATTTGTACAAACTATGTTTTGCCTGCCTTAGGCCCATTCTACACGGGCGTAGGAAACGCGGCAGTAATGTCGCGTTGGCAACGCGTGCTTGACAGAACACATTGTGTTAAATGGGCTTGTCTACACGAGCAAAATAATCACGCATTTCACAGTGTCAGCGGGCGTCAACGTGTTGCCAACGTCGAGGTCGGCGTTAGCTGGGCGTTAGCAACGCGTTGAGAATGCGTGATTATTTCGCTTGTGTAGACAAGACCATTCAACACAATGTGTTCTGTTGAGCGCGCGTTGATCAGCTGGGTTTTGTATCACTTTTTCTAGTTTAGGTTCATCAGCCATTTTGATTTTCTCTTCATGCGTTTGCTACGCCTCGGGTAGTTTGCAAAAAATTTTGATGCGTTAACGCCGTGTTTGCTAGAATGGGCCTTATTTGCAGTTACAATAACTGAAAGGGTGTTTTATAATCTATTATTAAGATGAATAAAAATAAGTTGAGGAATCATCTCACAACACCGAAAATTGAGTTAATAGACTTTGAATATCCAGAGAAAAACTGAAACAATCATCTTCTTAAAACTATAATATTTCAACAGAGTTCATCCATTCAACTCAAAAAGCTCCTACAGAAGAAAAATAATTCAAATTGGTTACCTATCTAAGGAAAATGTAAAATAATAGTTATTTATTAAAAATGGGCTAGTCTAAAAATAATATAAAAATAAGTAAATAAAATAAAAACAGATAATGGAATTTAAAAAAATAAGTCTGAAGTCAGTCTTGAAGCATCAAAGGTTGGATTATTTTGATTAGTTTCGTCCATTTTCAATGTAATTATACAATACTCATGAGTTTTTTATCATCTAGTACATTTTTCGAAAATCTAGTACATTTTGTAGGGGAAATTTAGTACATAATTTTTCCCCGTGCTGGACACACTGCTGGGACCACTCCACAGTCCAGTTTTTGACTTCGTAGTTTGTATTTTCAGTTTCGAAGTTTCGTTGTTTTCTTTATCTGGGTTTACTTACTTTCCAGTAAATATTAGCATAGATATACTATTCTACTGTATAGCATACTATTATAAAAAGAATAGTATACTATTCTATTGTATAGTTGGTCTATGATATTAGTTAGCATAATTTTTTTTCTTAAAATAGGGTTCAGTGTTGAAATACCTAGCTCTATTAATTTTATCTTTGTGGACTTTATATTGGCCTGCAGTAGCCTACTAGGCCTATATAAAGATTTGATGAACATTTTATTATATGTAAAAATACTAATCTATAAAAGTTGATGAGTTACCGAGGAAGGTTCCTAGTTAGTCAAAAAGTATTTTTCCATAATAAGCCTGCAGTTATATACTGTTCTTACTCTGGAATGTCTTCTTTGCTTCTTGCGGTCTGTATAATAGTGGAGTGGATATGAAACTGGCAGCCAGCTGGTAGGCCTAGCCCTTCATAGGCAGTTGAGCCATTGACAAACAAACAAACTCCAGATACTCCTCATAATATTGTGACAGGGAAGCAGGAGGAACTGGAGTTGGCAGGGTTGGGGGGTTGGTGCGGGCGTCGGGCATGGGAGACAACGGGGCGGGTATCTGCTATTGTCTAGTTGAATAAATGCTCTGACCACACCTTCCCTCTCTGTCTGTCACATTCCATCTTTCTCTCACCCATTGCCCTGTGGAGGTTTCTAGTCCTTTACATTTCCTTTTGTTTAGAAATAAACATGGAAATTCTAGAATGGTCTAGAAACTTCCCAGGCAATATTTAAGAGGGACCGCCGGTGTCTGTTTATTAGTGTAGATTGTTTAATAGAGAGAACTGTAATATTAGGTGTCAGAAATTTAAGTGTTGTGTTTTGTTCAAGTCCATCTGTGCCATAGTTGAGTTACTCCTAGTGTTAGTTGTCAATAAAGTTCAGTGACATTTTAGCTAGTGAATCCTTACTCAATAAATCCCTATAACCTACGTAGAAACTTCACAATATTATCTCAAGTATAATTAGCCTACTTGTAATGAATTATTGATGAGATAACAAAGGCAATTTTCCTCTATTTTGTCATCATAATTATATACTTGAATTATTCAATTGCAGATAGGTTGGAAGGTAAAGTTCATTTTTAACATTGTCTTAATCTAAAAAATGCCTAATAAGAATGCTTCAAGTTATACGCTGAGACTAATTTGTACCAATTTCCAATTCTGTCCAGGAGTCCTAGAGAAATCACTTCAAATGGTACTAAACGTCTTAGTGAACAACCAACACAAAGGTACCCAATTTGGGCTATCATAAACAAAAAACTGGCCATATTATTACTGCTATGAGACGACTGGCAACACTTCTGACAAGTCATCCTATAATAAATCGTTCACTTGTGAGGCTATTATAACCTACCGAGGCTATATTTGCCTCTCAAGATAGTAAGGCAGATTTCTCTCAAAGACATTGTAGGGTGCATTTCGTAAGTTCATCGCCAAGTGGTTAAACATCCTCAGCGCCAGGTTAGGGAAGCTGTCACTCACTCTAGATGGAGCAAGGCATGTCAAGGTTTTCACTCCCCCTACGCATGTCGTGCTTGTGGATTTGCCCTCTTGTGGTAAAAAGACCTAAATTGATAATAGCTATGATTTTTTGCTAGTAGATTCCATTAAATAACCTGTTATTGCGTGAGTAGCTAATTTAATTACTTTGTGAGTTACATTACCTTCTGTTGAGTCGTTATTGGCTATACTCATCTTTATTTATTGTAACAAAAACTGATTAACTTGTTCATTTTCCTGAACTATATACCTAGTACTGATAACTTACAAATTTTTGAAAATTCATAGCTCGGTACTCATTGATCGTAGAGAAATGAGATGAATACTATTCTCTTGTGAATCTTATGTCCAAAACAATAGTACCTATTAATATTTTTCACCTAACAATGTTTCCTTTCAAAGTAAATTGCAAAAAACTAAAAAAGGAACCAAAATTCCGCAGTTTTCTGGGCACCCTGTAATACCATAAAATGGTACTCAGGATCCGTTGAATTTGCATAAAAGTCCTACTTGTAGTGCCCAGAGTGAGTTGGGATTATTTCCCGGTCTTCAATCGCCTTCTAGGACCTAGCATTTAAATTTTCCGGAGCGATTACTATAGATAAAAGGGGGTGAACAACAATGGGCTGTGGGGGGTTGTTGCACCAAGATAGCGCCTGGCAACATCCGGATTCATATTCAGCATGCTTTTCTGAGTAGGAAACCGTTGAGAAAGTGCGGTCCTCATATTTTGTATACTCAACTACCTCCAGCCCCTGGTCTATGAGTGATAATGAAAACATCTCTGTCTTTTACTTTTCTTTGTTGAGAAATTCCTGAACAGCTTATCACATACAATCAATGATCATAATAATAATGTAAGGAGCAATCATTTAGTGAAGACTAAATACTAAATGATTTATGAATTCCAGCCTTTCAATATTTATGGATGTGATGATCCTTGTCTGAAGTTGAATTTGTTTGATTGTTGAATATATAATGAACTAGAAGTTTCCCTTCTATACTGTCAGCATACAAAAATGATAATAATTAATTGATCTCAAAGTAGCAGCAAAGAGTAGGTAGCCTACCCCATTTTTATGTAAATGAGAGAAACCCATTCTTAATTATTTCATTGAAATATGCTACTAGCCTTCTTGTTTCAGACCAATTTTATTTCTCCAAATGTGAACTATTGAACTATATACAATAAGGCCGTAAAGATTACAAACAATTAGATGAATAGAAATAATTCTATCAAAATCATAAGTCTGATTTGATTCTCTTTGCTACAGGAGGATCTGATGATAATATCATAAAGGAGGTTGAAGACTTATTGAATGCTCCAATGGACATGAATGACAGCCAGTACAAAGAGACGGTCGATTCAATGTTGATTTGGGATTCCAAGGTGAATTATTTAGTCAATAGGTTTAATTCAATGAATATTATTATTTCAGTTTACTAATTCACATCCTAGTGTATTGTGTTTTCAGCCTTCAGCCTGTGCTTACAATTTAATGAGAACCACTAAGATGGTGCACAAAGGACCTAACACACTTAGGTTCTTATGCATCATCTTCGTTGAAACAAATATAAATTGATTAATGATTGAATCAAGAGATGGTCGTATTTTTATAACTTCAGTTTTTATTCTTATGATAGTTTAAACTGAAATTGTAGTTTAACTTTGATTGATGATACGGACAATTGAAGTTCAGCAATATCTCTGAAATCTTAATTAGGCTACTGTGAAAACACTCAGATTCTGGGGTTTATGCAAATTTTCAATGATGAGCATCAGGAAAATACGATTTAATTCTTTATTTTCAATTCCGATGAGGACATCATCCTTGAGGTATTCCTAGAAGGCCAAGGTACTTAGCGTTAGATTCTTTACGTTAGATTGGAAGTCTTTTATGCATATATATATTTTTAAATTATTTTATCCAACCTTGAGCAGCAAACCGAATAACAATACCTGAAGTGGATTGTTCTCAAATGACGGTTCAAATAATTTCTTATGGCAATCTTAACACACTCGTTTGCCCATTTTTTACTAAATTTTTTTGATCAGTTAGAATTAATTTTATTGGGTAATTCTAAACCTAATGGCTTGTAATTGACCCTTAATTGCTTTGAATTGTTTAAATTTTTATGTTAATTTGCTACAGACAACCTTGGCTTGTCAGGAGAGAGATGAAGCATCAGGGTACAATGCATTGTCTCAATGCAGAGAAGAGGCAGAAATAGGTTTCACCATATGGATAAAACAGGAAGAAGTGTGTGGTAAGAAATTCCGTTATGATATTTGCCAATTCAACCTTTTTTTAATACATTGAATATTCATCTAATAAACAGTACATTTTGCACCTAGGGCCGTAAATGTCGGATTCATTAGAAAAGAATTATCAAGAGCCGGTAATACATTTTGCTCAAGGTTCTAACTTTTTTCCACCACACAACATCAATGCAAACAAAACAAATGGAAATTATCAGTTCCAAATAACAGCTAGACCACATAACTGATACTAGCTTAGTGTAAGTGGAATTTGGAGTGGGTTCCAACTATATACTCACACTATCAGAATATATTATATTAATAGTCCAGAAACATTTAAGCCCATAATGGTTTCTGTAAGATCATCCTAAATTGTACAATAGCTATTGGAACTTTCTCAATTTGGACAATTACTTCCACTAATACCTGATTTATACAATGCTAATTGACGAGTCAATATTGTCTTCTGAAATGTACAGCTGAAGTACCTAAAGTATCTTTTGAATCTTTTGGTTTTAAAACCATCATCTTGGCATGGCTGAAAAATGAAAACTCTAATTGACAACATCAGCTGTAGGTTTCAGTAGACAATTGTCAGAATACAAATGGCATTGTAACAATTAACAGCCCGGACCCAGCTTTAGATTTGAAAATACTGCAGTTGCGTTATCTCCCCCTACGTGGCATTAACCAGCCAAACACAGTACAATGATTTATCAAAGACAATAATATTTTGTTCAAAACAGCTTTCCTTTTCCACAATTTATTTATATATTTTTTCTTTATTTTTCAACTACTGGTCAATGTAGGACCTTGATCATACAAGAAGACATTAGAGGTGCGTTAGTATTGGCTCGGCCGGTGTCGGTTTGGGGACTGTGGGTTCTAGAGAATTCATGGATTTTGGGCCGGTATTGGCCTGGCTGCAGCCGTTTTCCTGACTTGCCGGGGTGTTTTCTATGCTTGGACGGACTGTATAGTAGAGTGAATATGAAACTGGCAACCAGCTATAGTAGGCCTAGGCCCTTCGTGGGCTGGTGAGCCGCGGACAAAAAATATACATTCTCAATGGCCTGTTGGCAGATGGGAACAATTTAAGTTTGAGCTGTTCTTATAATATTGACAAAAATAGTCATGCCATTGAATATTGTAAATGTGTAATTAAATTGATTAATCTATAAATTCACTGCAGTTGTAGAAAAATGTGTAATTTAAGTGAAGGACTTGCTTTTTGCTTTCACAAAATTAGCTCACCCCTGCAAGTTACTGCATTGCGTGTTAATCTAATGCGCTCTAACAATAAAATGATGCACTGGACACTCTTAATATATAAGTAGCTATTCTGAGGCACCCTACCTAATAAGCATTTAGATACATGCAGTTGCAGGCTCTTCTTTTCCAGTCTCCAAACAGGTCAAGCTCACTCGCAAAATGACTGTGTTTAAGTTTTGCAATTTGGTTCGTTTGTATCTATCTAATTAAGACAAATATGGTAGATTTTATGAGATGTGGGCGTAGTATAATAGAGCTAGGTATATTTCATCCAACCAACACTGGAAACACATTATTCTATCAAATTTATTCAATGAAACAGTGTTTTGGTTGTCAGTTGCCAATAGGGTGTGACATTATTATTTGATTGTCAATCATATTTGAATAAATCAGTGGCTCCCAATATTGAGCTCATTTGTGTTCGTGACACTGCTTTATGCTAATGACCCCATTTACTTCTGGTATTTTCAGATTCCCAGTCGATTGAAGAATGTGCAGTTGGTGCAGGATTTGAAGACAGCAGGGTCAGACTGAGTTTGATTTCTGCAGAAGGAGACAGCATTCAGTCTGAAAATGTCACAAATGGACAATTAGTGTGTATTGAAAATACCAAACCGACTACAGCTCCTGAGAATAATCAACCAACTCATCAAGATCCCCAGCAGTCTCACAGATGTGCTCATTGTAGCTTTCAATCTCCAATAATGAGTAGTTTGCTGAGACACATTAGAAGAACTCATTCTACAGAGGGAAAAAGTAATCTTTCTCACCGCAACCACAATGACATTAGAATTAGCAAGGAACAAAAATGTGATTTATGTGAATACAAGACTTCTAATCCAAGCTCTTTGAAGAGACATATCATGATACACACAGGGGAAAAACATCTTATCTGTGATTTCTGTGAATACAAGACTAATTATTCAAATAATTTGAAGAATCATGTCAGGACACACACAGGCGACAAACCTTACATCTGTGAATTTTGTGATTATAAGACTAATCAATCAAGTTCTTTGAAGAAACATGTCATGACACACACAGGGGACAAACCTTACATATGTGAGTTTTGTGATTATAAGACCACTGAATCAAGAATTTTGAAGAGACATGTGATGAAACATACAGGGGAAAAAACGTTTGAATGTGAGTATTGTGATTATAAGGCCTCTACATCAAGTTATTTGAAGAGACATGTCAAGACACACACTGGGGACAATTTCTACATCTGTGAGTTTTGTGGTTATAAGTTCACTGAATCAGGTAATTTGAAGAGACATGTCATGACACACATAGGGGACAAACCTTACATGTGTGAATTTTGTGATTATAAGACCAATCAATCAAATTCTTTAAAGAAACATTTCATGTCACACACAGGGGAAAAACCTTACATGTGTGAGTTCTGTGGTTATAAGACCTCTGAATCAGGTCATTTGAAGACACATGTGATGACACACACAGGGGAAAAGACTTTTAAATGTAAGTTTTGTGATTATAAGACCAATCAATCAAGTGCATTGAAGAGACATGTTATGACACACACAGGGGACAAACCTTACAGCTGTGAGCTATGTGGATACAAGACCAATCAATCTAGTGCTTTGAAGAGACATGTCATGACACACACAGGGGACAAACCTTACAGTTGTAAGCTATGTGACTACAAAACCATTGCATCAAGTAGATTGGAGAAACATCTTATCAGGTCACATACAAAGTAACGGTCTCCATATCTCACTATTTGAGGATCTGTTGATTTATCTTTTATTTGTAATACAAGCGGTTCATTACCTGCTGAATATTTTCAAACCCGATGTTTTTGAATTCCATAATAATTTTGCAATACTATTAGTGTAGGAAAGCGGTGGCAGGCATGATTTTGATTGATATTCATACAGTTCTATTTACACACCTCCTATGTGTCCCCATCAATTCAAGAAACATGAAGCTGTGTCTCTAGTGAACTTATTTGTGATTAATTGAGACAGTTAAGGTTACTGAGACTGTATACTCACATTGAAGCCATTGTGTGTCACACTTATGATTTGTTAGCAAGGACAAACCCCACTATTGTAAATTCTCAATGTAAGTCTAATCCATTGAAATGATACGCAAATAATAATTTATGTTGTTTTGGAAATATTCATTCTCACCCACATTTTGCCTTTGCCATTGTTATTTCCCATCAATTAAAAGCTTTCAAAGCAAAATAGTAGATGAGTAAAAAGATTATTTCAATTTCATCTTTCTGTAATGGATTGCTGCACACCAATGGCACCACCATGACAATACAGTCTCTGTACATTCGACATTGAGTGTGACTAGGCTGATTCCATTTATTTCCAGTTGAAAGGAGATGCAAGTACTCTGCAGACCAATGCTTCCAGAAGCACTGAGAGAGCTGCTGTATACGTTTCCGACGGCGGTGAACTGGCATGTTCAAATCAAGAGGTTTCTCAGAGTAAGAAGAGGTGTGCCAACGAGGAAATGTCCAGGCATTAGCACTTGGATAGTCTCAATAGGATCGTCAGACAAGTCCATGGGAGATTGACTTTTCAAGATAGCTTCAATGCGACAGAAGAAAGTGGTGTATTCTTCAAATGTGTAGCATTTCAATGATGGTGCATTTCAATAAGTTCTTGGCAGACTTCACAGCTGCTTCCCATAATCCGCCAAAGTTGGGGGCAAGAGGAGGATTGAAATGCCAGGTGACTGATTGACTGGCTAAGTTGTTGGCAATATATGTATTGGATGCAAGCAGGAATTTGGTTACATCTTTTAACTGGTTGTTGGCACCACAAAGGCTTTTGTAGTTAGATCAGAAACAAACCCTAGATGAACTGCTTTAGTGGCAAAACAGACAAAGAAGGCCAAATATCCTTTCATTTGCACATTGGTGTGGAAGGTGGATGGCTTATACAGGAATTGTCCAGCAAAATCAGTGCCTACTACAGAGAAGGGGCGACTGGGCTTGACACAATGTGCAGGTAGAGGTGCTATTGGAGGTTGAACTGTGACAGAGTTGAACTGTGTACAGGTGAGAAAAGAGTGCACAATAGTGCAAGCAAGCAAACGTGCAGATAAGATCCAATACTGTGCAGTAGCATAAGCTTGAGTTGAACGAGGTCCAGAGTGCATGGTGCTGACATGCACATGCTTCATGATCAGTAGAGACAGATGACTGTGTTTGGGTATAAGAATTGGTCACTTGCAATCCTCAGGAAGCAACAAGTATGTGAGTCGACCACCAACTTGAATGATGCCAGATTTGTCTGTGAAAGGGCTTAATTTGGACAGCAATTTTAGTTTGTCAGCTGTAAAATGCTTCATTTGAACAAGAAAGGCACATGACAACATAGCAATTTGCATTTTGATAACAGATTGTGAGCTGGATGTGTCAGCAATTAACTCTTCTTGATAGTGTCTAAGTATAGGTTGGGTGAATGGTTTGTTATTCCCAAGAGACTGTTTGCTGCGCCAACATGGGCATACTAATTGTAACACGTTGTTAAATACACGGGTAAGTTGTGTAAAGCTGGAGAAGCATTCATGACAATTCAACAAATAATCAGAGTCATCATTGACAACAGTAAGTAGCACGGTTGCAGTAATAGGTTTCAACTTGAGTGCAGGCATAGCTGGCTGATAACTGGTGACTGGGAACTTCTCTACTGGAACTCTAAATGCAGTAGGGCCATTCCACCATTGATCATTTGACAGTATTTCTTGAGGGCAAAGGCCACGTGATGCTACATTAGCGCCATTGTTACCAGAGGATACATGATACCATTGGTCAAGTGTTGGCAAGTACTTTATTCATTCGGTTTGCAACAAAGGTCTTCAGCTTGTGAGGCGAGGTGTGTAGCCAATCCAATACAATTTTTGTGTTGCAAAACAATAAAGTTTTGTCAAACTTGATGGACTCAAATGAATTAGAAAATGATTTGACCAGTTTTGACAATAATAGTGCGCCATCTAATTCCAGCCTAGGAATTGTGTAATTTTTGCAGGACAAAACTCAGCTTTTAGCTGTGATCAATTTCATGGAAACCGTGGTATTGGCAAAGGTTTCATGAACGTACAAGACACTAGCTAATCCTAACTCACTTGCGTTGCAAAATCCAACAAGATGCTTTACTGAATCTGATGAAGCTAATAGTCTTGGAATACAAATGTGTGATGGAGAAATCATTTCTTTTGTGAACTTAATCCATTGTGCTTCGTGATCTGGCAATAAGACAGCATCCCAATTTTTGTATTCCAACCACATTTTCTGAATGAAGGATTTCAATTTGAAAATTACTGGGCATAACCAGCCAACTGGGTCAAACAGCTTAGCAATGTGTGACAGAACACTTCTGAATGTAGCTTGACCTGTAAAGGGCATAACTGAATAGGTAAACAAATCTTGATCAGGAATGAAATGAATACTGAGCACTTTCAATATGGTTGAATTGTCAAATAAACACTCACTGTTTTCTAAGTGATCCTTGGGCAATTCACTGAGCAATGGAGTGTGATTTGACACCCATTTTCTGAGCTCAAACTGTCCTTTACTCAATAGTTCTATGAGCTGTGTGACGAGCTGTCTGGCTTCATCTTCAGTACTTGCACCAGTTAATAGGTCGTCAACATAAGTGTGATAGGATAAGGCATGCGTGGCTAGTGGATAGTCACTTCCTTCATCAAGAACCAGCTGTTGAAGTGCACTCTGAGCTAAATAGGCACTGGGTTTTAGCCCATATGTAACTGTACAAAGCTGAACTTCAAGTACTGGTGAGTCTGCTTTTGGTCAGTACCATATGTGTTGAGCGTATCTGTCTTCTTGGCGAATTTGAATTTGTCGGTACATTTGAAAACAGTCTGCAATTATGAGATATTTATGAGTGCAAAACAAGTTTATTACCAGCAAAACATCTTTTTGGAGCTTTGGACCTGATAACAGTCTATCATTCAATGACACTTTTGGTACAATCCAGGCTGCTACTGTTGAACACAACTCTAATTTTTCTGCTCTTATCACCATGCTTGAAGATCACATGATGAGGGATAATATACTCTGATGACCGCTTGGCAAGTTCTATGTGACCTAAGTCCAAATATTCTTTCATAAAATTGTGATACTTTGAGTATACTAGGCCTACTTCATCAGATTTTATTTTTTTCTCCAGGCTTAAATGCATTTTGTATGATTGACTTCAGTTAGATGCAATCAGCGTCATGGATTGAGAAAACTGCAATGCTACTACATATTGACCATCTAGATTTCTAGAAGTGGTATCAATCAAAAGCTGTTCACATAAAATTTCTTCAGGAGACATAACCTTACCGTTTGGGACCTCTTCCACCCACCAAAACTGTTGGATTGACTTGCTCAGCTCACTATTGCTTTGTCTTACTTCTTTTTCCTCACTGCACCGTGACATGAAGGCGTGTGTGCCTGTGGTATACTGAGCCGGTAATGGTCCTAGAATGACATATCCAAACATGGATTTCAATGCAAATAGTGTATGCAAATGTGATCTGATAAGAGTATTTTCACTGCAAATAAGTTGAAATAGAATATCTAATCCAATAAGACAATTGATTTTACGAGGCTGAAAGAATTTGTTATCAGCTAGTGGCAGCTCTATGAATTCTTTGTAAAATTCTCTGGGTATTACATGAGAAGGAAACCAAGAGGTTAATGTGTCAATTATTAGCGCCTGAGTGCTAATAATTTGAGGATTATTGCCAGGTGTTACAATATACAAACTAACTTTGCCATCAACAGGAGTGCTGATTGAATTGATGTTGTTAAGTGGACTGACGATGGTTTCGACCACAAACCCAGCTGTCTGACTATAGAGTGATTCATAAATGTGTGCTGACTAGCAGTGTCAAGAAATGCATGCATTCTTACTTTCTGGCCGAAATTATTGAGCACTGACACATTTAGAGTTCCAATAATATGATCAATAATGTCACTAGACAGTGACTGACCTGAGAAAACTTCTTTTACTGTTGAACTGTTTGTAGTATTAGCTGATCCGATAATAGATTGGAGATTCATAATTTTTGAATTTCTAGGTGGCATTTGTGTAGGCTCCAAACACTTCTTGTTTTCATTCATGATAAACAACCAATCTTTTGGTTTATCAATGTCATAATAAAATGCTTGAACAGTGTCATTAAACTGTACAGTTTTACTTGTTTTTACTGAGCTGGTATTGGACTTACTTGTCTGGCGTCAATATGCCTGGTTGTTAGACTGATTGACAGATGAGGAGCATCTAGAAGGTTGACCTGAAGCAGTAGAACAGTCATCTGGATGTTCTGCTGGCTTGTGCATGACTGACCTGGTTTGGTGTGCACTTTGCTCTTGAGAAACTAGTCGACCATGACCACGTCCAAGTGGTTGACCACTGAAGGCTGGCGTTTGAATCTGTGACTCTGAACCTGGGGAAGAGCTTGAAGAAGACAACTGGCGGCGGTAGGTAGCTGGTGCACTGTCCATAGTATGATCAGTCGATCTAGTAGACTGCTGGTTGGTGCTATTGTTGGCCTGAGTACACAATAAGGAATTATGTCGAAACAATCCACAATAATTGCAACATTTTGATAAGCATTCACAGGCCAAGTGATTTCCAAGACAAATGAAACAGTGACCCTTGTTTTGAATTTCAGCATATTGACTAGAAACAGAAGCAGTTTAAAGTGATAACACTTATTGACTTGATGAGGCTGGTTGCATACTACACAACTGCTATGTGAGGGTCTATGACTGGTGGTAGCATGCATGACTGTATAATTATCTGATCTGTGCCTAGAAGAAGTATGGGACTGAGTGTGGGGATCTGTAATGGAAGTAACGTTACTAGCTACTCTTACTTCTATTGCTCTTTTGTGAAGTGAAACAAACTCCAAAAGCTGTTCAGCAGTAGAGATAGTATTATCTGGTACAGTGCACAACCAGTACCTACAAAACCTGACAACTTTGCATAATGAAAATTGGCTGTGGGTTGTACATTTTCAAAACGTTCACATATTGTTTGGTAAGCTATTTCATAATTTTCGGCTGTCATCTGCAAGGAATCAATGAGTGACAATGCAAAGCTTGTGACATGCATTTTTAGAATATGAAATTTCTGCATCGCACTGTAAGAATTAGAGTTGTGAACGCCAGCTTCATAAAGAGATTTGAATTTCATCCAGTATTCTTGATTACTGTTAAATCAAGGTAATTCAATTGGGGCAAGCTTAAAAGCTGTTTGGCTAGGTTGATCATTGCATTCAGCTTGTGTGATCTGTTGCAGAATAATACTGGCTTCATTGCTGAATTTACAAAATTTTTCTGCTTGAATATTAGTTGAGTTAGAATCTAGTGCTTTCAAATTGTATGCATTTAGATTTGTTTATAAGAAAAGTGCATACTGACAAAGCAACTTTGATAAAGATGAACCGTTATTGGTGATTTCTTGCAAGTTGACTAACAAATCTTTGGTCATTTCTATGACTAATGATGATTTTTGTGGACTCACCTGTTGATTCTGCAGAGATTGTACCTTTAGGTTTGACAGGCGTTGATTCATTTGAAGGATCCATAATTATCTTAGTGATATTGCCGTTTGATTTCCTACCAAAATTACTTTCAGGTTACTAGATGACACTGGCAGCATATGTAAACAAGATAAATGCAGCATAACAGAGAATTTTGAAACTAAATGATCAGCTGACACCACCGCTCATTGGCCTGAACCGAATCACATGACATAGAATGCAGAGAATGACAAAGCTAAAATGGCCGCCCAAGCTGTTTGACAAGAAAACAAAACTTCTCAAAATGCAACAATTTGGCGTCACTAACTATAGATGGGAAACTCAGTTTGTTACAAATGAATCTCTGATCCGCAAAGGAAACTCACTTGTAACTTGTATACTTGACTCAATTCATTGATACACATGTCAAAGTGTATTGATACAAGCTGTGTCGAAATTTAAAAACACTTTAAAAATCACTTGTTGATACATTGATAGTATAAGCACAGTAAGTTCATAAATCCGGCCCAGAGGGCCACTTTGAAGGAGCCACACAAATCAACAGTCTAAAACTGGAGGAGTTGTAAATTCAAACCTAAAATAGATTTAGTCTTTGACACATACCTTGATCCTCATAGAACTGTAGGGGAGTCCCTATGGCCTGGTTTCTGGTCTGGGAAACCGTCTTCATTGTCAGGATCCATCTGTGGAGATGCTTCACCTTTTTACAATCAGGTTAGGCTGATTGGCTGTCTTGGTGATCTGATTAGACGATTTAACACTGTTCATTACCTGGCCAGGTTAATTTCACAAGAAGATCTTGTAGTAGTTGTTGATAAATACACAATTACTTGTAACACATTAGTCTATTTATTCACCAATAATGGTTGCCAAAAACGTACAGATTTAAGGGATAACACACACAATTTATGGGAGCGTACTGTACCAAGTGAGAGCTGTGAACAAACAGGCAGGAAACTGTATCATAATGCAATGCATGGCAAAAACAGTGATACATAACAAAGGAGCGCAAATAATGACCGAATAATTAATTGAGCAACAGTCTGTGATGGACAACCTGTCAACCAATTGAAGCGCAGAAACACTCATCATATTTGAATTCTGAAGCCAAATCCATCATACCAGTAAACATGGGTTTACAGCTGTCATTCATATTATTATTATTATATATTGCCTTGGGAAATCAGCCTCATTAATTTTTCACAAGTAGCATTGTTCAGTAAATATAATGGCTTCACATCCTTTCTATTCAAACTTCTTAAAAATATATCTGCTCATAACTTGTCTTTCTAGATTAAGTATTATTTCAATATTGTGTTTTTTAAAATCTGTTCAAATATGATGTAACCTACTATTCCTGCCTTAAAACTAAATCTAATTTCAAATGTATACAATAATTCATTACCAATTCTCTCTCCTTATTATAATAAAATAATTATTATCAAACCAATATATTTATACCTAATGTACCTATATAGTAAGATACAATTTAGTAGATCAATTTATAGTAGATCACATACTCAAGAATGTTATTTCTTTTTGGAAAATTATTGGATATTGATTATATATTTCTACTATATAGTTTTGCAAGTAGGCATCAGAATACCTTCTCAGGTGCCATATATTACCATAGGCATCCTGCACTGGCCCATAAGTTCTTATTTATATCTTCCTCTCAGATATGTTCAACAACAACATATGTCATTATTTGATAATACCTACCCATGTTTCTCAAGCATAAATCACTACAACTGCTGGTTACACCACTGTTCTATGATTTGTTACTATATTACTAGCCTATTCCAGCTCAACTATCTTTATGTAGAATATTTTTATAGGCTGAAGTTTTATTGCCAGCTTTTAGTATTTCTTTAATTTCCATTCTTGTTTGTGATCAGGGATTAAAGATAATTGAAACATCCTACTGCTTTGAACTTAAATACTGTTGCTGGAATTGAAACATCCTAAGTTACTGTTTTGAACTTACATTCTAGTGCTGATGGTTTGCTGTTGCCTCTCCGCTGTAGTGCTGTCCAGTGTGGATCAATAGATGAGATCTTTATAAATCAGAAAAACTAGAGTTCAGTGATCGCATGTGGGCATTTTTGAGGTAGGAGGTCTATTTCTTTGCGGTGGAGTGTTTTTGCCTTACGTTGCAGCACCAACATCAAGATACTTTTTGCAATCAAGTTTTGCTTCAAACTTGAAAAATCCACGTCGGAAACGCATTATTGAAGAGGTTTATGGGGAAAATTGCTTCAGTTGTGCAAGAGATTTTCAGTGGAACAAAATCTTTCAGGAAGGCCAAGAACTCTTTGAAATAGAGTTTTGCGTTGCTGGTTGGCTGACAAATAGGTACTTCAAACTGGAGCTTGATTGGTTAAAATATAAGATGTTTCAGACTGACTAGTGTATGATACATTCACACTATAAAAATGAATGATTTGGCGATGAGAAAAATTGTGAGGAATTTGGCGCTGACTTACTAGCCATCTTCATATAAACAATTTTTCCTTTGTTGACCATCTGACCTGCTGCTTCCCTATAGACTCTTCCACCAGATTTCATAAGCTTTCAGTCAGGTCCTCCTCCCTTCTTGCTAATATAATATCTGCATACGCTAAACATTGCACCAGAGTCTACTCAGAACAGTGTACCTCCAGCATTCAGACAATAGGTTAAACGTTGAATCAAAGAAACTGAATTTATAGGTATTCGTAATATTGTACCTATAGAGACTGACAGACTGTATAATAATTATATAGTCTCTATAATTCTACCTATCTATTAGGTCTGAATGTTGGAGATATGCGCATGCTCTGGTGCAATGGAAAGTTTGACAGATGAATGGAAAGCAGGTCTGATGGTCAGTGAAGGAAAAACTGTTCATATAAAAATGGCTAAAAACCAGGGAAGGATTCCTGAAGAGTTTGTATTGGGAACAAGCAAGGATAAATATGGACATACAAGGTCCATTCAATAAGTACCGTACAAGAAGACGGGATGAGACACTGAGCTAAAGAATACTAATTGCTTATGGTGGCTCCACACGCTCGGGTGAGTGGCCAATTCGAGCGGCCAGTACAGCGGCTCGGGCGCTCGTTTACCATCCACACATGATGCGAGTGCCACATGAGTTTCAGCGCCATTTTGACAGCGCAAGGGAGCGCTGAGGCGAGCGCCGGTTCCCGCCAATTCTTGTTGATTTTTGAAATTGTAGACCTCACTGTTGCTCAAGCATACGCTGCTTTTTCTTACTAAAATATTAGTGTTGAGGGTTGATTTCAGCAATTACTTCTATTATAATCTTCAAGTTTGAACCTCAAGTTCAGTCCTTAATCATGAGTGTTGGTTTCTCCTTCAAAAACATTGAGCTAGTTCTAGTTTAAACAATCACCTAGTCCAATTGAAAGTTGAAACACATCATAATAAATGTGGCCATACACTTACAGCTGACGGTATATAAACTGAAATTTTAGATGGACTTTTTAAAAAAAACTCAACCCTAAATATTAAATGATTGTTTCAAAATTTTCAGTTCTTATATTATAAGAACTTAATTATAGGTTCATCTGAAATTTCATTTTAAACCATCAGCTGTAAGTGTATGGCCACATTTATTAAAATGTGTTACAACTTTCAATTGGACTAAGTGATGGTTTAAACAAGAATTAGCTCAATTTTTTGGAGAAACCAACACTTAAGATTAAGGACTGAACTCTGAACTTGAGGTTTAAATTGGATGATTATGATAGAAGTGATTGCTGAAATCAACAATCAACACATTTTCTTCTATAGTATTTAGTTTGTTTGATGATTCATGATACACTGAATAGAATTTATCAATTCAATAGCTATAAATTTCTAATTCATCTTTTAATAACTAATTATAATTCATCTTTTAATTCATCTAATCAATAACTATTTACAATAGCAATAAATTTGAACTTTATACAACATGACATATGATATAAATGACATAAATCTTATTATACAATATAATTATTTTGTTTTTGTTTTGCAGTGTTTCTGTCATTGTCTCATTTTCTTTTATAGTGTTTAGTTTGTTTGACAATTTATGATCCACTGAATAGAATTTATCAATGCAATAGCAATAAATTTCTAATTAATGTCGTGACTCGTGAAATATCTTATTAATTTAATTTTTATCTATAATCTTCACCCCATAATTCTACCATTTGTTAAAATGTCATAAATTATCCAGTTAATTACTATTTTCAAATTCAAAATTATATTATTAATATTGCTCATTAATAATACCAATAAATTTGAACTTTAATCTCAATCATAAATGACAGAAACGAAATAAATATAAATATTGTATAATAAAATTATTTCGTTTTTGTATTGCAGTGTTTCTGTCATTTATGTTGTATAACATTCAAATCGGCCAGCGTGTGGAGCCGGGATAATGGAAGTCTGCCCTCACTGCTGCTAGAAGTGTCAATCACGAGCGTCTCGCGGTAGGAATGCTCATTTGTACTGCGCATGCGCTGTTACCGTTTTTGTCGGAGCAGTTCCGTTCACAGTGATTGAGGTGACACTCACAGCACAACAGTGTTGAGGTTAAGGATATTTTATCTCCAATTTTCTCCATTATTTTATTCCTTAAATAGGGTTTGATACGTATAATCATCTTATAAATGTTATATTTGTGATCTTCCTAATGAGAGCGACTCAAGTTAATTAGTTTTGATAGCGGCAAAACTTGTCAAGTAGTAAAAGTAAGTTACTGTTTGAATTTGGATGGCTTTCCAGTACCAAACATGCTAAATCAAAATGTATTATCTGTGAAAAAACTAATCTATAATCAGTGCTTGATTTCTATAAAAAGAGGTAAGGGAACGGTAGGGGGAGTGTCTCACCAAGGGGGGTTTGGGATATGGAATACCCCCAGGTTGTTAGGGGATCTGGGGGCTTTTTCCCAGAAGATTCTTGAAAAGTAACACTTGAATTGGAGCGTTTTTAGCACACCTGAACAATGTCTTGTACCGGTTTTTTTAAGTAAAACTAAAAATAAAATTTTAAAGACTTACAGTACGTAATGAAAATAACAAAGCCTTTTCAAAGCAGGTATGTTTTTACCACATTAAAAATACTGAAAAATCTTGATATGTGCCATTCTAAAACATTGTCTGCATTTTTCAGAAAATCAGTGCATCGGCTCTGCCGCCGTGCTGGGTGAAGTATTTGACATAGTTTGTTTGTCAATGGCGCAACAGCCCTATGAAGGGCCTAGGCCTACCAGCTGGTTGCCAGTTTCATATTTGACATAGTAAGTTAGCATATTGCGCTGACGCCACTTATAAGAATCCACCCAGGTTCTGGACTTGATTATGCGTTAGCCTTCACCAATAATCATTCTGAACAAATACTAGTTAAATTTATATTCTAAATTTAAAGTATTCTAAATTTATTTATACTTTTTTAAAGTGGCGACAGACAAGAAGAAAAACAAACATTAAAGTAATTATTTCTAAATTTATTATCTGATTGTGTGTTTTTTCTTTCGAAAAAAGGTATGGGATCTCCGTTTCCCCGCGTTCTCCCTGAATCTGAAATCAAGCCCTGTCTATATACAGACATAGTCCAGTAAATGAATTTTGTCCTCATGGGTGTAGAGTGTATGAAATACAAATACGCGACAATTTTTGACTTCGGGGATTTGTTTAGACTAACTTAATTAGGCTTAGTAAGTTGAATGACAATAATTTTATCAAAACCACAATTATTCTGATTTATTTTCTTTGCTACAGGAGGCAACTGATGATAATATCAATAAGGAGGTTGAAGACTTCTTGAATGCTCCAATCCAATGGACATGGATGACAGCCAGTACAAAGAGGCGGTCGAGTCAATGTTAATTGGGGATTCCAAGGTGAATTATTTATATTTAGTCAATAGATTTAATTCAGTGATTATTTTCAATTTACTAATTATTGTTTTTTTTACTAATTATCATTTCAGTTTACTAATTGACATCCTAGTATGCTGTGTTTTCAGCCTTCAGCCTGTGCATACCATTTGATGGATACCACTATTTCCATGAGTAAGGATAGGTTCAACTGTAACACACTTGTTTCCTTATGCGCCATCTTGGTTGGATTATTAATTGAGTTAAATTAATTAATGATTGAATCAAGAGATGGTTGTATTTTTTAGTCTTATGATAGTCTATGAAACTGAAATTTTCGGGCCTAAATGATACGGGCCTACCTTGCTGTAATTCTAGTCCTCTTGGATTAAGAAGCGCCCTCAAAAGACCCAATAGAATGTCATGTTCCTTAGATATAGATATAGTTTCTTAGAATATTGTACATACTTATACATCTTGGAATTCACAGGTTTCTTAATTGTGAAACTTTATATGAATGTGTAACTGTGAATGGTAACTGGAGGAAATCATTGCTTGAAAATGGATTCACCTTCAGAGGTTATTTAGAGATTAATACGGAGATAAGGTCATTCAATTTACGATTAAATACAAATTGTACTAATCAAATTGGTCTTTATTTGATTGATGAGCTAGTATTTTCCCTGGTAGGCCTATCTAAATAGCCTGAAGTTAAGCAATATCTCTAGAGTCTTAATTACTGTGAAAACTCAAATTCTGGGTTTTTTTTGAAAATTTTCAATTAGTCTCAGGTTATAAATTTGTTAATTTTTCAATGAGTATCAGGAAAGTTTAATTTAATTATTTATTTCCAATTCTGATGTGGACATCATCCTTGAGGTAAGTTACAGTATTCCTAGATGGCCAAGGGTCTTAACGTTACATTCTAAGTCTTTTATGCATAAATTTTTTTTATTATTTTATCCAACCTTGAACAGTTAACTGAATAACAATTCCTGAAGTTGACTGTTCTTAAATAATTTCTCATGGCAATCAGTGGCATGACACACTCTTAACGCAATCTTAACACACTCGTTTGCCCATTTCCTACTACATTTATTTGATCAGTTAGAACTAATTTCATTGTGTAATTTCAAACGCAATGGCTTGTAATTAACCCTTAATTACTTTGCATTGCTTAAATTTTTATGTTAATTTGCTACAGACAACCTTGGCTTGCCAGGAGAGAGATCAAGCGTCAGAGTACAATGAAATAGGTTCCACCATATGGATAAAACAGGAAGAAGTGTGTGGTAAGAAATTCCATTAAGTTATGACATTTGCCAATTCAACCTTCATTAATTTAATACATTGTATATTCATCTAATAAACAGTAAATTTCGCACTTAGGGCCGAAAATGTCGGATTCATTAAAAAATTCAAGAGCCTGTAAATACATTTTCGCCCATGGTTCCAACTTTTTTCCGCCACACAATATCAATGCAAACAAAACTAATGGAAATTATCAGTTCCAAATAACAGCTAGACCAGATAACTTATACTAGCTTTGCCTAAGCGGAATTTGGAGTGGGCTTATAGCTGGAAATTTGCCTTACAAAACTATTGATTTAATCAATTAAATATTACTTTATTGCGTGATATAAATATCATAATATACGATTTTCATAGTCCAGAAACGTTTAAGCCCATAATGGTTTCTGTAAGATCATTCTAAATTGTACAACAGCAATTGAAACTTTTACAATTTGGACAATTACTTCCACTAATGCCGGGTTAATACGATTCCAATTGAAACGGCAATTGTCTTCTGAAGCATATAGCTAATGTAAAGAATCTATTGATTTCAAACATACATCTGTATGTATGTATGTCTGGCTTACCAGCTGGTTGCCAGTTTAAAATTCACTCTACTATACAGCCCGTCCAAGCCAAGAAGACACCCCGGCACGACGGGAAAACGGCCCCAGCCCGGCCAATACCGGCCCAAAAGCCATAGATTGTCAATCAGGACTCACAGTCCCCGAACCAACACTGGCCGAGCCGAAGCCGCCCCCTCCACCCCGCCAGAATTCCCCCCTCCCCCCGGCCGAACAGACAATACAGCAAGCAAATAATCATCAACCAGGATAGAGGTAACGTGTGGTTAGCACGTTGATCCTCTCAACCATAAGCCAGTCTCCGCAACCAATTGGCGGCGCAGAACACCTCTGAATAACTTGCAGTTAATCAGTTAGAGTGTAATGCAACAACTACTATTCCTCCAGAGACGGGAAACGACTGACTGTCTTAACTAACGACAGCAAATCTCCCAATTAGAGAAACAAACCATCATCTAGTCATGGCTAAATTAAAACTCTAATTGACAACATCAGTTGTAGGTTTCAATAGACGATTGTCAGAAGACAATTGACATTGTATCAACCCGGACCCAGTATTAGACTTGAAAATACTGCAGTTGCGTTATCTCCCCCTAGATGGCATTAACCAGCCAAACACAGAGTGATGATTTACTACAGACAATAATTTTGTTAAAGAATGGGTTTCACTTGCGCAATTTATTACTCAACAGATAATCAATACAAACAGTTTTAAACTTATTAAATTATCAGTTTTTATTTATTTATTTTTATAATTTTTTTGCAATTTTATATTTTCTAAAAGTGAATAGTGATTTTGGTGATCAAGTTTGTGTTTTGAACTTTCTCAAGTCTTAAATCAGAAGAACTTTCAAACATTTGAATCTCAGTGGATCATAGCTAGATATACCACAATTTCCGGTAAACAAACTTCCAAAACAGCTGACATTTAAGGTACGTTTTGGTTTGTGCGGCCACAGTCGATCAGCTGTAGCCAATCACTGCTCTTTCTTGTCTCTTGCCTTTAAGGCAGTTTCACACACTTTTTGGAACATTTTCCTGGAGACATTTCTCAAAGTTTTTTCATATGGATACTATTGAGCTATGAAAATGTAATTAATTTCATGTAGAAAAATGTTTTTTATTCAATTAGTTTGTGAGTTATGGGGTTCTCAAAGTTGAAACTTAAGGAACAGATATCCCATGATTGGTTGCAAATCAAGTCTTGAAATTTTGAGCATATCTGTTTGAAGGTATTTTTTATCAATCCCAATTAAAATTTCCAGAAAACACGAATTTTTGAAAAAGTTCATTTTTGAAAATCATTCTTTACAGAATAACCCATTGTCCAATCCAAGTGGAGAATGGAAGAATGAAATGTATCATGTCTCTACTTGTACTTGAGAAAGTATGTAAATTTCAAATCATTACACTAGAGAGATTTCGGTTCCATAAAAATTTAGTGACTAGTGATTTGCACAGTCACTGTCCGACTCTACCAACACACAGACATTTACTAACACAACCGTATTTTTACTAGCTCTTGCACCCATCGACGCGGTGGCCCTTGCCATGTTGTCAGATTGACTTGAATGAGGGTTGACTAGAATAACTCAGTATTGAAAAGAAACCGACTCACTTGAATGGGCCTTTCATTTCAAAGGTATGTTTGTATAGACCCACCCTCTCTCCTCCTATTATCTATTGTGTATTGTCTTCCACTCAGAAACTCTCTCTTGATGGAAAGATCATCTGTTTGGCAGTTCTGGTTTTACTTGGAAACTTACAGACATGTCCTCAATGGATTATGGCCAATTTATAATGAAATGCAATTGAGTTTTAATGAGGAGTAGTTAGTATAATAGTATTCACTACAATTTGATCTTTGCCAACAGTCCGAGAAGCGTTTTGAGATCTTTGAGTGCTAAAGTTTTGAACAAATAGTGAAAATTTTTTCCAAGTAGTAGAGTAATTTTTCCATACAAGAAGCCAGTATCACACCAGGCTTATAAATAGCTGCTAATTAATGATTGTTCTATCACATCAATCTCTTATCAGCTGGAGTAGCCAGGTGTGAAATTTGTCACCTATAAGTCTTTATACAATCTATTGTTATATTTGTATATTTGTAAATACTGTATATTTCTTATAATTATATTGTTGTCAAAAATAGTCAATATTAAATAAATTAGGCGACGAATGAAATCTAGTTCAATCAAATAATTTATTTATCAGTATTTATAAATAGCAAGCAGGCATATCCCTTCTACTCATTCTTCATCAAAATTTATAAATATTCTCATTCAAATATTCAAGACTCACGAAGTGGAGTGACCACTGTCAACAGGTAACTGCTGCTCAATGACACGAACTCACATTCTTGTCAGTGTGAGGGTGTGTATTATGTTTTTGTTATGACAAACGAGCTTTTATTCAAAACAATAGTGACGAATTTCTGTGACCTCGAATCTCAGCTGCAAATGGTGAGCAAGCAACCAAAAACCAACGCAGAGATTGCCTGAGGTGAATGTAAAACGTGCTTTCATCCACATTGCATATTATCCGCGATGTCTGTTGGATAAGACAAAATTCTTAAAAATTTAATAAAGTTACTAAATAAAAAATCGCAGTATAGGAATAGTTTTGCTTTTCAATGACATTCTATTACATTTTGTTATCAGGCATGTCCTTTTTTGTAGGTATCATTAACTTATTGAATATTGTACATGTCTATTTTAGCACTTGTTTGTTGTTTTTTAGTGCCTTTTTGGCCATCACCGGCACTATTCTGGCATATCCGCGGAATTCACGCCAGTCAAATTTGCGGACATCACTTTATTCAATTTATCCAATCTGATGTGAAGCAAAATGATAACGATGGCACAATTATTGTAATCTGTGCACATAAAACTTACAGCAAGATTTGTACTTATTCTTGGAAAATGTCTCAGACAGTACTTACCCTGTTTCAATACCGTATTTTAGTGATAAAGTTACAGTACTCAGACGCCAGTAACTTTCCTATTTTTCCTGTCTATGAGACGCTTTATACATAATTATAGGCTACCGTACTTATTGATAAATTTTTATTCAGTAATAGCCTATTATTTTCATCCACATTCCATATTGCTGTATCAACGATTTTAATAATTATTGGACTGGACTAAACCGTATTCATTTTTATTCATTCATTCTATTCATTGACATCATTACACGAATCATAAAAATATTATTTCAACTAGGCAAGAAAAACTAGGCATAGCCGCCTGAACTATTTCTTTCCTAAATTTTGATAGATAATAAATTCGAAACAAGAGAATGTACAAACACAGCACTTTGCTCAATAATTTTACGTCCAAAAATTTTTCATTCAAGTTAATTGACATTTAATCTGCCTCATTCTTTGAAAGACTGATAATACTTATTGTTTACTTTGGGTTCATCACTTGCACTTGGAAGAGTCTAGACAGAGCTTCCTCTTTAGAAATGAGGTGGAGAGAATGTCGAATACGGAAACCAACCCAGGCTTGTCAATGCCTGTAACAAAGGATTCCAAACCCCTAGTAGAGGTGTAGGGAGTGGGATTGGGACTTTGAAAACAAAAAATTGGCAACTCAGCAAAGTGGCACATTTTTTGCTGTTTTTCGAATTCGACACCAGATGGCAATAAAGTAAGCCCAAAATCTTGACTATTGTCACTCTTTCATTGTTCCAGTCATGACTCTCCCAGTTAGTGGAGTCATTCTGGCAAGGAAACGACCTTAATAACAAGGGTTGTGATTGGCTACAGCTGCAACTGCGGCCTACGGTCATTTGGTTCCACACAAACCAAAACATACCTTTAGCATAATCAAACTGGGATAGTACCCTTACATCAACACTGACCTTCAGTCAGTTGAAAGCAATCCATTGATCTACAACTGCTTGTGGAAAATGTATTTGAAGACTGAGAAGTTTTTGTAGGACCTTGAACATACAAGAGGACATTAGAGTTGCAAAATTTTCCACTTCCTGCCACTGTATTTTGTGCAAGGTTTCATATGGTAACTCTTCATTCTCAATGGCCTGTTGGCAGATGGGAACAATTGTAGTTTGTTCAGTTCTTATAAGATTGACATAAATAATCATGCCATTGAGTATTGGAAATGTTTAACACTCCTAATAATTATACAATAATGTATAAGTAGCTATTCTGATGCACCCTACCTAATTAGCATTTAGATACATGCAGTTGCAGGCTCTCCTTTTCCAGCCAAGCTCACACGCAATAGGGTCTGGCATTATTATTTGATTTTCAATTATATTTAATGAAATCAGTGTCTTCCAATATTGAGCTCATTTGTGTTCCTGACACGGCTGTCATGCTAATAACCCCATTTACACCTGGTATTTTCAGATTCCTATTTGATTGAAGAATGTGCTGTTGATGCAGGATTTGAAGACAGCAGGGACAGATTGAGTTTGATTTCTGCAGAAGGAGACAGCATTCAGTCTGAAAATGTCACAAATGAACAATTAGTGTGTGTTGAAAATACCAAACCGACAACAGCTCCCAAGAATAATCAGCCAACTGATCAAGATCTCCAGGATTCTCATAGATGTGCTCATTGTAGCTATCAATCTCCGATAATGAGTAGTTTGCTGAGACACATTAGAAGAACTCATTCTACCAAGGGAAAAAGTGATCTTTCTCACCACAACCACAATGACATTACATTCAACAAGGAACAAAAAAATGAGTTCTGTGATTACAAGACTTCTCATTCAAGCATTTTCATGACACACAAAGGGTACAAACCTCATATCTGTGAGTTTTGTGATTATAAGACCAATCAATCAAGTGCATTGAAGAGACATGTTATGATACATACCGGGGAGAAGCCTTACGTTTGTGAGTTTTGTGATTATAAGACCAATCAATCAAGTGCTTTAAAGACACATGTCATGTCACACACAGGGGACAAACCTCACAACTGTGAGTTTTGTGATTATAAGACCACTAAATCAAGTCATTTAAAGAGACATGTCATGTTACACACAGGGGAGAAAACTTACATCTGTGATTTTTGTGATTATAAGACCACTGAATCAAGTCATTTGAAGTTACATGTCATGACACACACAGGGGACAAACCATTTAAATGTGAGTTTTGTGATTATAAGACCACTACATCAAGTCATTTGAAGAGACATTTCATGACACACACAGGGGACAAACCTTACATGTGCAAGATTTGTGATTATAAGACCAATCAATCAAGTGCTTTAAAGACACATGTCATGACACACACAGGGGAAAAACCTCACAACTGTGAGTTTTGTGATTATAAGACCACTAAATCAAGTCATCTGAAGAGACATGTCATGACACACACAGGAGAGAAAACTTATGTATGTGTTTTTTGTGATTATAAGACCACTACATCATGTTATTTGAAGAGACATGTCATGACACACACAGGGAAGAAAACATACATCTGCGATTTCTGTGATTATAGGACCACTACATCAAATGCTTTGAAAATACATGCCAGGACACACACAGGTGACAAACCTTATATTTGTGAGTTTTGTGGTCACAAGACCACTAAATCAAGTAATTTGAAGATACATATCAGGACACACACAGGGGACAAACCTTACAAATGTGAGTATTGTGATTATAGGACCATTACATCAAGTCATTTAAAGAGACATCTCATCAGGTCACATGCAAAGAGCCATTCTTAAACTCTCACTATTTGATGGTCTATTCTTACAAGCAGTTCATTCCCTGCTGATATTTCCCACAATGGAATGTTTTTGAATTGCATCATTTAGCCGCGTATCGACAGTGCGAGGCATGTGCCGCAAATGCCTCAAGGTACAGTTTGTTCCGGTAAAGAAGAGTCTTTCTCCGGTCTCCAGCTCGGTCAATATTGGTTCAAAAATGATTGACTTGGTCTTAGATTGAAGATCGAAATGTTTCCTATAATTGAGACTAGATCAATAACGATTGAACCAATATTGTCTGAGCTGGAGACTGGAGTAAGACCCTTCTTTGCGTGAACAGACTGTACCTTGAGGCATTCGCGGCACATGCCTCGCACTGTCGATACGCGGCTTAATACTAGTACTATTAATACCTAATACTACTATGTAGGAAAGGAATGGCAGGCATGATTTTTATTGATATGAATAAAGTTCCATTTATACACCTCCTTTGCGTCCTCTCTCATTAAAAAAACAATGCATAGTAAACCAAAAAAGACTGATGCCCGGTTTTGCCAAGCACATTCAAATTTGAGGGACCCTCAAGTTTACTACACTTTACTACATTTCCTATACTTATCATAGAAAATGTCAGCTGTTCATTAAAATTTGAGGGTCCCTCAACTTTGAGTGTGCTTGGAAAAACCTGGCATGGGAGTTATAATTGATTCCTCATAAAATTTCCCATTTTCATGGGGTTTATAATTATTATTGATTCCTCAAATAATTTCCTATTTTTTAGAATTTTTCCAACCTTTCTCAACCGTCACAAATTTCAAGATTATTGAATTGTGATTTTTTCAAACTGTGCAACATCAAATAAATTCGATTATTCTGGAGCTTGTAGTGAAAATGTTATAATGTTCCATGTTATGAAAATGCACTGGAATCCAGGAAATGAACTGAGGAATGGATTAAAAATAGTTTCAAGTCTGTTAAGATACGTAGTTTTAAAAAAATAACTGTTTTAATGAAGAAATTGTAGGCTACTGTACAACTTATTAGATGACCTGCTATTATTATTCTGACGATGGTCAATTATATCGATATACATCTAAAATACTGATTATCAATATATCAACACTGAACGCAGAACATTTAAAATGCTTTTTCCTGTGATATTCTTACGATTTTTTTCCAATTTTCATCTATTATAAAATACGGTACATTTGAGGTCACAAAACATTTAAAATTGATGCAAACTGAACTGAGGAATCAAATAAAAAAGGGTTTATGCCCAGTTTTTCCAAGCACACTCAAATTTGAGGGACCCTCAAGTTTACTACATTTCCTATACTTATCATAAAATGTCAGCTGTTCATTAAATTTGAGGGTCCCTCAACGATAACCATCTATCAATTGAGAAATGATAGATGGTTATGCCTCAACTTTGATGCCCGGTTTTTCCAAGCACACTCAAAGTTGAGGGACCCTCAAATTTTGATGAACAGCTGACATTTTCTATGATAAGTATAGGATATGTAGTAAAGTGTAGCTTGTGTGCTACACTGCTAAATGTATGAGTGTGCTTGGAAAAACCGGGCATGACTGTGCTTGGAAAAACCCAACATCAGAGTCTTAAATTCACATGGAAATAATGAAATAATACATGGAAATAATGCAATTACGGATAGAATTTTTTATTTATATACAATTTTATATACTGTATTACAATTGTTTTTGAAATTGTAAATAAAAATTTGAATGATTGATATATAGATATTCTGTTACTGAGAGCCTTTTCTTTTTTTGCCTGAAAAAGGATGAAGGAGTCGTTCGATTTTATTTAATAACAAACTTGACCTGTATTGAAGTTCGAAGAATATGTCTCCGGAATTGGGAGTTGATAAATACAGGCGTTCGCAAGTTATTGTCGAACATAAAAAACGGACAACGACTTCTACGTTGAGTCAAAAGTAGGAACTCGCTTTGCTCGTTCAATAACAAGTAAGAAGCAATAGAATAAAACTATGGCATAATCTAGTTAGAGGACACGCACTTTATTTAATATTCTACAGTATTATAAAATGCAATATGTACAATATCAACTTATTCACTTCAATACAATTTAGCATCGAAGAACGAAATAAATTAAGTTCACTCATATTTATAGCAGTGTTCATGGAAAATATAAAGATAACTTTAATTGGACAAAACCGTTCTCAATTTTCAGTTGAAATTCAATGTGAAATATTCACAGTAGTCCTTCCATTTCTTTCATAAACTGTTGATAGGCGTCATCCTTCGATATTTGTGTTTTGGATATCTGGATAGTTGCTTCCGGTTTAGATGGAATATCTGTTGCTGATGCTTTAGTTTGTGCCTTATCATCTCCTCTTTTCACTCTTAAAGCCGTGGGAACAAACCTGGTAATATCGGCACTGAGATTCCTGAAATATAAAATGAAAACTATTGAAATATAAAATTATAAACGTACAAATTATATATTTTTTTATTAATGCAAGTGAAATTGTTTTACTTTGAACTTTGTTCAATTGGAGATGGTGCATATGGTCCTTAGTGTATAGTCTTGTCGACATTTCTTCAAAATGGCAGCTGTTCAATGCTGCCAGTAGTCGAACTGAAAGAAGTCCCATCTGCCTCTCATCACATCTCACCAGCGATACGTTGGCAAAAGTGATTTTACAATGAAATTTTCAGATTTGCGCATGCGTAGTTACACTCACAGCCGTTATGAAGGAATGTCTTCTTTGCTCAACAAGACTATAGTAATTATTTAACATTTTTGTAATGACTTGATTTATAATACATGGAACTGTAATAACATTTCAAATACGAATATTAGAATACACGGTAAGGATCATGAGCAAGATGCGCGATGTAGTCTGTGAAAAATGTGAATGGGCCGTTAGTATGAAACCGATAAATATGTCACTCATATAATGTCTGATAATGGAACGCCTATCCAAATTTGTACCAGATTCTGTCAGTAATCCCTACTGTGTATTCTATTATCTGTAATTCTGAAGTACCAAATACAACAACATGCAATATCAACATCATGAATTCATCTTGAAAAATGAAATTAACAAGTACCTACAATATTCATCAAAACAATTAATTATTCAAGGAAATTTAATCTGTTGAAGGTTTTTCTAAAGACTGGGTCCTTCGAAACATGTTAAAAAACTCAATCTAATGAGGCTACAAAGAGTAGAAAGCATGATAGATTGAATCAGTTCCAATCACTGGATAAACAGAGTTTATATAAATCAATGTAGGGAAAATTGAAAAAGCGATTTTTTATGTTGTTCAATTGTGAATAAATCTAACCTTATCAGCATGAATTCATGATTTCTACATATCCAATGATAGAGGAGCTTATGCTCTACAATTTAAGCCCAAATCCAAATTTTTACTATTAATGGCTTCCAAGATAGACACATTTTAACACAAATAGTAGCTTTTTTCCCGGTAGATGTGAATGAACTCAAAGTACTCAAGGTCGTAAAATTATTCAATTTTGATCGAATTTAACAAATAATATATGCATTTGAACCGCCTTGATGAGTTGAAAACAATGAGCTATAGTTTGTCCTTAATTTATAATCCTTAAAGAGTCCTTCTAACTGGAAATAGCCTGAATTGAGGACGGTATAGTGGGTATTATATTGAACTATGATCTAACAAAAAATATTCTGGTAGAAAACTCCAATACAAGGTTATAGAGATTTATTTTGGTCATTATTGTTGAAAATATTGTATTTTTTGTTGCACAAGGAAATATGTTGAGAGCACAAAAAATATACAAGATAGAAAGTTCTACTTTGTCTTCAATTGTACAGGATAAAATTATCCCCAGAGGGATTTTGAATTTCACATTTCTAATGAAGATATAAGCAATCAGAAATTGAAAATTGTCAAATTTCAATTTCTCTCAAAAAATACAGAATTTTGAAAAATTCATAACTCGTTTGCCGCTTATCACAGAGGGTTGGATTTGATATCAATCGCTCAAGAATTTTATTTACTAAAACATTATAATTACAAATTTTTCTGTCCGACGCTTGGGTTTGACGTGAGTTGCAAAAAACTAGAAAATGAACAAATTTTCCGTAGTTTTTTGGGCAACCTGTATTATGCGCCACTCAGAAAGCGTTGCTAACTCATATCAAACTTATTTGGGATGCCCACAGTGGTTTAAGATCATTTCCAGCCATCCATCATTTTTTAGGTGCTAGGCCCTTTTTTAGTTTAATTTGCCTGGGCTATCAATTTCTTTGTTACAAAATGAATTCCATGTTTTTTCATAATGTTGATAATAAAGAATATCAACACCTACCATATTGAGTTTGCTTCTATCACTTGAACAGAGTTCATATTATTTATCACTTTTAATGAGAGGTGAATAAAGTTTAACCCAGTTACTGACCGAAGTTGCGCTTTGGCCTCAATGGTGGCGCCCTTCTGAGATCCATCTTTTCCGCCGTCGTCTTTCGAAGAGCGGTTGATAAGCTGAGGGGCGGCACTGACCACGTTGGGGGTGGGGGCGGCAGCCGTCGCCGCCATTTGGGGCATGCCCATTAGCCGGGGCGGAATGCCAGGAGGTGGGCCCGGAGGCAGGCGGATGCCCATGAGCCGCGGAGGCAGTCCGGGAGGCGGACCCGGGGGCAGTGTGGGCGGTCGTCCGGGGGGTGGGCCTGGGGGCAGGCGAAGTCCTCCCATCGGCAGTCGCATCATCGGTGGTCTGAACATCATTGGAGGTGGTACTCCTAGTGGAGGAGCTGAAATGTGAAAATAATTTTGGTGTAACAACATTGAATAAACTGTGTTGGGTGTACCACAGATTGAATACTTGAATAAATTTTCAAAAAGTCTACAATAGTGCAATAGTGAGAATACTTGCAAAAGTTTTATAAGTGAGAGTTCACTGACGTTTGTTTATATTACATTTTGATGTTATGCGATGGCCAAAAAGGTACTATGTGGAAGAATATCACTATTAATATCTATCAGCATCTTTGTTTTTAAAAATGAAAATATAATGTCGTTACTGAGTTACAATAAGAAATAATCTATTTAGCTGAATGGAGGGAGGAACGAGCAATATTACAACAATAATAGCAATTTTATAATGTTAAATACTCTGTATTCAATATGTATAGGGTAATAATCAATATCATCCTTGATTCAAGAGATTAAAATAAAAAAGGATTGAAACACATAAGAAGTCTAAAACGTCTATACATCAACGATTGATACCCACTAACTTCTACTAGCATTGATGTATAATCTGTAGATGGACTAATTTCCTATCAATGACTTGGAAAATGTTTTGAACAAAGTAAATAGGAGTTATGGTTAGTCTCAAGTTCTAATAATTATTTTCTGAAATAATTGAAGACGAAATAGCATAACTGACCTGGCGGTAGTTGAGTGGGCATTTGTCCAGATGGGGGAGGAACAGGCAGAGGTATCATTGTTGGAGGCAATTGTATTGCATCTAGCATAGGATGTAATTTAGCACCTCCCATCGCATCAATCTGCATCTGCTCGGCTTCGCTCTTCTTCTGTACTTCTTCAATCTGTGAAAATATTAAAACACATCATTCGATGGGTTCAGTTATAAGTTGAGTTGAGAATTTGCTATATTTTATAATTATAATTAGTTTATATCTGTGCGTATTTGTCAATATAACAGGCGCCAAAGTTGAGGCGGTTGACGTTTATTAATACTCAACTCAATCAGGACAGTCTGAAAACTGTTCAAGAGCAAAACGGTTTGCTGAGGCTGCTCTAGACTTGACATGTCCTTGCATGCCGCTCGCCAAATGTCCTAAGAGAGCTAAGCATTGATAAAAGCCATTTGCCAAACGTCTTTATTTTTAGTCAGCTATACAAAAAGAATAAAATCAAGCATTGATATGATAGCTTGAAAATATTGCTCAACTATTTACTAGCCTAGTTAAATGCTGGGATAGGAGGTAAAATTCTTGTACAAAAATTTAATATGACGTCTCTAAATCTAATAAATTATACTTATAATCTAAATCAAAATCTGGAATTTTACTGTATACGATCGTTTGATTGAATAACACACCTAATTCCTATTCTGAATTGTACTTATCTGCGTTAAATAGGAATGGAAGATAGTGATCAATTCAGATAATAGGTACTAATTACTTTAGCGAGACCATAACGTCAGAGTAACATAACATATTATAAACGGTTATCTTGGGATAATCCGAAATGTTCACTATTCAATGCTGTTCTGAAAACAATTTTTTAAAAATTTGATTGAAATACTTCGCAAGTATATGAAGATTAACCTATTGAAAGTCCTACCTCTTTCATGAACGCATCCAAATCTTGACCAGCAACAGAGCGTTTTTTGTCCTTAGATTTATAGGCTCTTGTCATATCATCATCGCTGTCATCGTCATCATGTTCGTCGTCTTCGTCATCAAGATCATCATCATCTTCATCATTCTTTCTCCTCTCTTCACCATCGTAATCTCCATCCTCACTTTCTGAATCGCTATTCAATATGCCTTCTTCTGCAAATCTAATAGTCCGCTGTCTTATCCGTGCCACCTCTTCAGCTGTAAAAACCATCGAACATTTGATAAAATTCTCATTGGAAAAAACCAATACGAAATAAAAAATGTAATTATGACTTTTATTATGATTTTACATGACGCAGAATATCCAAGCTAACTTAACACCGCCATAATCGACAGATTGGACCAATATATAGCTAGCTAGCTAGGTAGTCTAGGATTAAGTCAATTCAAGATTTAAATCTTTCACTTATAAATTATATAAAATCTCAAGGTACAATTCCCAAGCGGCTCTAAATTCGCTGCTAGCGCTACCCAGCTCTAGCTGTGCTCCTCTAGCCATCACAACTCTATTCACATAACAATATTAAAGATGTTTACTCTGTTATTAGGGCTACTAATGTATACTAAATCAATATAATATAGTAAAATTCACACTTTTCAAGTATTTTCAAGTCATTTTCAAGTGAATTTCACTATTTATTGATTTAGTATAAATTGGTAGCCCTAATAACATAGCACCATAAGTTACATCTTCAATATAGTTATGTGAATAGAGTTGTGATGGGTAGAGCAGCGCAGCTAGAATTGGACAGCTCTAGCAGCGAATTTAGACTAAGGTTTTCAAGGAGAATTTGACTACATTTCATTTTTATTAAATGTCTTTCACAATAATAATTTACTGTAAATTCCCTCTACAAAACGAATTCCATGAGCAGACCACGGTTACATGTAGGAAATAATAAAATGTAATTATAAAATACAAAAATACAAATAATAAACAAAAAAAAATGAAATACAAAAATTCAAAAAATCATCATCATGTTTGATTTCATTTATACATTCACATATTGATTTTTTTTTCAAATGAATGGTCAAAACTAGCTAGCTTACAAAATATGAATCATTCAGATCAAATTATATCAATGAGAGTAACAGAAATGGTCCGTCAATAAACTTGCTATGATAAAATAGTCAACTTAATATGATTGTGGTTAAATACAATAAACCTACCAAAATTGTCGAAATCTGCTTCATCCTCACTTTCGAGATCAGGTGGAGGACCAGGAGGCACCCCGGGAGGAATCTTTGGTCGCAAAGGTGGGCTGTAAATGTAATTCACAATCCATAAATAATGAAAGAGGTTTTACATTTAAGAACCTTCAAACATTACAGTGTACGGGATTCTTTGGTGTATTGTCATTGACTTGACACATGCACACTCTGTATAAATAATTTATCTTATGCTCTTAGAACTGCTTGTTAGATCGATGGATGGAAGCTTTCGAGTTCTATTGTATTCCAAGAAATGAACTGAAAATTAATTGGGACAATTCTCGGAGACAAAAATTTATCTGATGCGATTCTCACCTGTAGGCCGATCGTTTCCTGAGTATACCAGCGGGAGTGGGCATTCCCCCAGCTGTGGGCATTCGAGGAAGAGGCAACTGCAGCGGCAGAGGCAAGTCGGTGGGCAGTGGAATCTGTGACGTCAGACCGGTCAGCGCCGCAATGCTTTCAGGCGGAAGCTGGTTGATAGGAAGCGGAATGTCGTCCACTTGCACTTGTTGTGCATGCCTTACTGCCTCATAGTAGGTTGACATGGTGAACCGGCGTTTCTCATAGTCTGCCTCGGCCCTCTTCAGCTCCTCCCATTTGTCGGGGTCATCTTTCACCTGAAAAATACATTAGATTATTCACTTTAGGCAATTAGATTACAAAATTTATCGGCCTATCATAAAATCATAGAAAACGATAATTCGAAATACTAGATTATGATCATTTAAAATGATAATTCTTAATTAGGCCTCAACTGTTGGAGTGAATGAAAAGAATATCGAGTAAGTTATGTAGAGGCTTAAATCCTAGATTTCTATAATTTAGAATGAAATTAATATTACACTATTGGATTGACTGAAAAAATATGTACGAATGTGTCGTGTAATTGGAAATTTATCAAATTAATATAAATTTTATTAATATAATATTTATTTAATAATATTTTCATTTAATATTTTCTAGTAATGAGTTATTTATATCAATATAATTACATGCATAAAATTACACATTTATCGGATTCAATAATATGCTGAATGTAAAATGATAATGATGAACTACATGAAATGGCGGAGTTTGGACATAAAAGTCAATTCTTGGAGAAGGATATCCAACCCTTTAACACTCAACCGTTTAAAAGATTCATTACATTATTGGATTGAATTAAATAATATGCAGAGCATGCAAATCTATCAAATTGCACATGTATTCAATAATATGCTGACTGTAATATGATTGTGATGTATCTACATGAAATGGCGGAGTTTGGACATGAATGTCCATTCTTGAAGAAGGGTATCCTTCCTATCAACACTCAACCAAACGACAAGAGTCATGATACTGAAAAATCATTGTAAAAGTAGATTGATCATGCTGCAGAGATATATTAAGAAAGAGAATGGATAATAAGAAACAATGCGAAAGATTATAATGAAGCAGAATAGAGTACAGAGGCAGATGCTTGTTGGGATGAAAGGAAGAGCCAAAATAGAAACCAAGCCGATTTGGAACCCGCTGACTTCAGGATGTGGAAAGAGATCTGACATGCTTAGGAGTGAGGAGCTGAAAGCCAGAGGGATGAATGGGGGTGATTTATCGAGGAGGCCAAGATCCACACTGGACTGTATTGGATGAAAAATGACAATCATGCCCAAAAATTTATTTCTTCAATGGAAAACTTCTCAAAGTAGGTTTATATTAGCCTATGATTTTTTGAGCAGAGTTTCTAAGGATATTTCGTGATACTTACATACATCTTCATTACTCTCTCTAACGTGTCCTTTAGTTTCTTTCTTTTGTCTTTCAAAACTTTTTCATTCAGAGGCGATGGTTGAAGAACATTATATTCTGTAAAAACACAAAAAGACCAAACATTAGAAATATTAGCATTGAGTATATATAAGTCACTGTAAGAGTTCATCTATCTTATTAAAAATATCTAATAATAATAACCTCTAGTAAATCCCTTATATAAGCGCATAACCACGACACTAGAAGACGGGATTAAATTGGCTTGCTTCATGCCAGAAACACGGTCACATAGAAGTTTCTCGGTTCATGCACTGAACATTCATAATGCCAGTGAATTTCCGTGTACAGTAAAAAATGTATTTGAAAGAACAGGCCTACTTTGGGCGAGAGAACTAAATTATAGAATATATTTAGATCATCGATCCAAACAGTCCAAGAGTAGAAAATTATTTTTAAATGGGATTTTTATTCATTTCATTATTTTTACTATACTTTGAATGAATGACTTACTTGAAATGACTTACCCATTTGGTCTATTTTTTCCATTTCTGCCAAAATTTGAATAGGATCTTTTCCCTTCAGTACTGCAGCCCTTACCATTTGACGTTGTCGCTTATTCTTCTTCAATTCTTTTTTTCTTGCTTCCTTACCTAGAAATTACAATTAGATGGAAACTTAGATTTGGAAGGATAACATACTTCAAGTTTCAGTGGAGTAATATTCTGCTGGGTAAAATTTGAGTTTTCAGAGTATGAAAGTCAAAGTTTCTTTATTTACGTGCAATAAGTTCAATCTGTAAATGGCTCATCATTTTCAATACCACAAAAAGTAGTTGACGATTTTCTTTAGCATTGATAACATTGAGAATTGGATTTTCAAGTAGTAAGGCTTTGCCAAATTTGATTCCGGTTGACAAATGTAATTAATTGTAACATCATTGGTATTATTCTGAAGCCATTTTACATATTGTATAAGACTTAGGTACAAATCATTAGAAAAATAATCTTGGAGTTGATCAGCAGTTGGTTAGCAATATTATAAAAATTTAAAATATAAGAAATTATTATAATAAAACAAAATTCAACTCGACATGATAACCTAAAAATACTTACGTGCTTGATCAGTGGGATTCATGTATTTACCACTTTTAGTGGTATTTATTGAACGTCGACCCATTTTTAAATAGGTTTTACTTTCTAATCACTCGAAATTCAGTTAATAAAACCTAGATTAGAACAAAATATCAATAACATAATTTCATTTTTGTATGTTGCAGTAGATTATCGATGTTGTTTTTGTTGTGGGGGAGAACAGAACGGTACAATGCCATCAAGATGTCTTTGTCGCTTTTTTCTTGAATAATTTGCATTTTCAATTTCAAAAACCTGATCCTAATCGATAATCATATTATTTTATCCCATTAGATAAGATTTGAATGGGTTTTCTAATATTATAATTTTATTGTTCAAAAATATTTAATATTATTGTGCTCTCTGCAGATCCTTGGCAGATCGGTCTGGCAGTGGCAGCAGAACGCAGCAGAACCGATGAGCGCTTCACTTTGTAAACGGAACATACTTATTTGTAGAAGGTAATAATTTATTACATTACTCATTGAAATTTTATAGTTTTTTTAATAAATAGAAATTTATTTATTGTTTTGATGCATCAAGATCCGTAAACTATTCATCATACACTCTTTATAGCAGAAGTTGCATCTAAAAGTTACAACTTCTTTCTCGTTTTTTTCTAAATTTTTAAATCACACTTTTAAATTCTAACTTCTTTACATTGAAATAAGTTTTATAAATAAAATTATGATATTGTTGTCACCAAAGTACTTAAATTCTATGACATTCGGTATAAAAAAATATTGTTAACTTGGGCTAAAAGCCTAAAAGTAGGTAAGTTATATAGTCCGCGCGCTGAGAATGATTGGAATAATTTCATCTCCGTCGCAGTTCCATCCACAATAATTAAAAGTTTGTTCCACTTACTTCATATTTCAATAGTGAGAGTATCAATATGAAAACTAGTGAAATGAGAACTAGAATTCTGTCATGACAATGAATTCCTGTTGTTTATTAGACCGGGCCAAACTTCAATATTCACCATCTATAGGCCTACCGGTTCTTTAGAAGTTGCCGTAAGTTGTACTTATTTGTTTTGCTAAGTTATTGATACTTGATGTCATCACCTTTGACCAGCAAGACTTAATCGATTGCTTTATGGGTGGGCTGGATTCTCATAAATTGTCCTTCAAATACTACTTTCAGTGTAGCTGTATAAATTTAATCTATATTTGCCGTGATATGCTTCTCTACCATTGAGCCAGGACTTGCTGTTATCATCCAGCCATTTCACTGCAGCTGATGGCCTATCATTGTATATCTTGAAAGTAGGTTGGGAAAATAATCCTTGTTTTAATTCGGTACCTAGTACATGGGAGGTTTAGATGGATGTCATATCTACCTATCTAATTGTTTAAAGTCTTCAGTACGAGAGGTTTAGTTATATAGTTATACTATTAAATTTATAAGTTAAGCGTTGATTATAATTGAATGATAATTAGCCCACTTTATGATTTTTTTTTAAAGATCTATCTGTTTCACTTCAACATGGCATCACCCGGAGTTCAGCGAATGTACTTGCGAGAAATTCTACCTAGCACCGCCAATCTTGATAATATTTTTGTAGTAGCAATTATTATAGCGAAACAGCCGCCCCGCACATTTCCTGCAAAAAATAATGGTAAGCATTAAGATATTTTTCCATTATTAAGCTACACCGTGGTCTCAATAATATTTGAATTTAATTCACTTATTTTATTTATGCATTATAACATTACATCATACTTCGAGTTCAACTCATTTGATATATGACTTGTCAAATTGCTACAGCTTCTACATACAATATAATGCATATTTTCTGAAATTACATGAACTATAGACTATGTATTACATATAGATTTGGTACAATCTAAAAATCGACATTTATGGAGCACTTTGAATTGACGATGGAAGTTTTATTTATTTATGAAAGTTGATAAAATTCTGAGATAGTGTATAGGCTTTTCTTGATCAACATTTTTTTGACTGCATGTTTGAATGAAATGACTGAGTGTAAATTTCGAATGGCTTTTGGCAGCCTATTAAAAACCTCGTTCCGAAATAAATGGTGTTTTTCAAATGCTACATTATTCCTATGTACTGGATATTGAATTATGTTTCAATCATCTTCATTAAAATGTACAAAGTTTTAGAATTATAGTCTATAAGTTTCTAATATTTAACTTGAGCTATTTATATAATATCAGGATATTTCATTTAAAAAAGAACAATTTGATTTGTTTCAATATATTGAGAAATATAATATGTGATTATGTTCAACTGATGATTACGGTACTTAGTTTTATATAAATATAACACAAAACCAAAAATTTCTCAATTATTTCTCCTGAAACGTCAACTACAGTAGATGAATGAGCAATCAGGCTTATTCAGATTAGATAAATTGAATCATTCAACATTGAATTTGTTTCAGAGCCACCTCGTTGTGTTTTCAATTTCACTGTGCGTGATTCTCCAACACATTATGCCAACGTTGCTGTTTGGGGCACTGAGACTTATTCGACTCTCATATCTTCAAGCTTACATATAGGAGATGTTGGTGAGTGGAATACATACCTAAATGATTTTCAAAATAATTTTTACTCCCCTTTGTTCTTTCAATTTTGATTTTTAAGTATAAAAAATGCAGATAAATTATATTTTTTAAAATTTTGATTGAATTATTTCCTTTGTCAGATTTGAACAATGTATAGGCTACTGGATATTATTCATTATTATATTACTACTCAAACTCAAGTGAAGACCCCCTTAATGCGCGCTCTTTTTATAATTGACAGTTGATCTCATCAATGCGAAACCAATTTTCAAGAAAGCGAATGAAAGGGAGAACCTATTCCAACCAATGGTTACATGGTAAGATTTTTCTATTTTTATTTATTTCTCTCACATTTTAATATTTCATCCTCTCACATTTATATTCTTTCACAGAAAATCTTCTGCAATAATGTTTTCAATCTTTTAATAGGTTTGAAAGTTGAAAAATTCATTTTAAAGTCGAGTCAATATCCAATAAAGCTTTTATGTTTCGGCGTACAAGTTTTCTTTTTGTCGAGCACAAAGATGTAGGCTACTTTTGATTGAATTGTATTTTGTATATATTTTTGTACAATAATGATAAACTATTTGATAAATATTTTTCCCAAAATTTCTATATATCCATCATCCATAATAAATTAATCTTGAATAAATTATGATAAGTGCAGGTAATTGAGTCAACTATATAGCACTATGTAGGTAATTTTTCGCATTGAATTATTGAATACCTTAGCAGTAAAGGTAATTTACCTGATTTCTTTCTTATTGAATATAAATACTTTTGTGCTTTTCTATTACAATCCTCTTAAAATGTGTACCGTAATATAATTATAAGAAATTCACATTTTTGAAACAAAGTAAATTAAATTGTCTGTACACCTCCAGAACGAGAGTAGTCATGTTTTCTTGTACTTTTTTCTAAATTGCGATACATTGTAAATCTTTTTGTATTCAACAGTCAATTCCAGTTGACAATCAGTGAAAGGACATCAGATATCAAACTGCACAATGCCAGTGACTGCACGCAGTTCCAGCCACTCTTGAGATTACCCACGCAGCCTTCAAGTGAAGTCACTCTGCTCCAGGATATCCATTCCAACAATCAAGTTCTTCGTGGAAAGTTTGTGAATGTACTGGTAGCGGTTCACAATGTAAGAAATTAATCAATAAAATTATGTACCATCTTTAGCTTAAGGTCCGTCGACATCCACTGTCAGTTCGAACTGACAGTTCGATCGTCCACAGCTGATTGTTCAACGATTGGACTGCCGGTTTATAGCTATTTGGACTGTCGATTTCTCCATCTACTTACAGTTTTTGGATGTCACAGTCCAAACTGACAGTGGATGTGGACCCTTATAATTTACTAGTGTATATTAAAATGTGTGTATAACAATGTCCAAATTGTTGATTTTGAACCAATCAAAATTACCTTCCTACAGAGAAATTTTTCAACTCTGAAGTTTTGTCTGTCGTAACTTTTTCGTAAATAATTCAAGTGAAAGTACCGTAACGTTTAAGATAGGAAAATGCAGAAAAGGGACTTTAAATTTTGATCTCGTTCTATCTCATCCCTTAGGCAACGTACTAATCAGTAATATACAGCAGATATTAGAACCAGATTATACAGATTATTACCTATATACAGATTATACCAACAATAGTAAATCGTATTCCAATGGAAATAAAAAAAAGTTAATATTAATAGGTTTAAAAGAAAAATGAAACATTGGTTATTTAGCATAGGGATTTATCATAGTGAGGAACTTAATAGTGCATAGGTTTTAGATGTAAGTAGATTCACTTCAGGAACTGATAGTAGTAATAGGGTTTTCATTTTATTTTCACTACAATAGGTGATGGTTATGGGCAATAAATATAGTTTTAGGAACTAGTTATTATCAAGTTTTTTTCAATTATATTGTCTTAATACCGATGATTACCCTGACACATATTTAATTATAGTGGGGAATCATTTTTTTATTATATTTATAGAGGCTAACTATAATATTGCATGTATCTGTATCTGAAATTCGCATGTATTATGTAATGATTTGACTGACAGATAAAAATCAACCAACTTTGTATTATCATAATTATGATGATTGAAGAATACACACATGGGTGAGTGCAACAGGCTCAAAATCGCTCCTCTAATTAATACCACTTAGTATTGAAGATATGCTTTACAATATGTATAGTAGAAATAGTAGTAGTGCAATATATGTATAGTTTATGAGTAGTAGATAGTTTGGTAAGTATTGGGAATAATTCTCACTAAAATTAATGAGTTTATCAATTGGAGAAGTTTATCAGTCGTTTCCCGTCTCTGGAGGAATAGTAATTGTTGCCTTACACTCTAACTGATTAACTGCATGTTATTCAGAGGTGTTCTGCGCCACCAAATGGTTGCGGAGACTGGCTTATGGTTGAGAGGATCAACGTGCTAACCACACGTCACCTCTATCCTGGTTGATGATTATGTGCTTGCTGTATGGTTTGTCCGGCCGGGGGGGGGGAATTCTGGCGGGGTGGAGGGGGCGGCTTCGGCTCGGCCGGTGTTGGTTCGGGGACTGTGGGTTCTGATTAAGAATTCATGGCTTTTGGGCCGGTATTGGCCGGGCTGGCGCCGTTTGCCGTCTTGCCGGGGTGTCTCCTTGGCTTGGACGGGCTGTATAGTAGAGTGAATTTGAAACTGGCAACCAGCTGGTAGGCCTAGGCCCTTCATGGGCTGTTGAGCCAGACATATAACTTATACATCAATTGGATGAAAAGAGAAAGTATTTCTGGTTTACCAGAGATTGATAATGCTGAAGCAACCAAAATCGGTATCTAATTGTTTTTTAATAACTCTGTGATTTGAAAATATCTTGTCTTTTCATTCATCATGGATAACTACTAATATCAACATCACAACTACTCAATATGCTAATCAATTGTACCTTTAAAATATGGTTGAATAAAATTTTGAATTCATTTTTCAGGTTTATCCGATAAGACAGATCAAGTCTAGGGACGGCCGTGATTTGGAAACCCGTGAAGTCGTCGTGATCGATGAGAGCTGCTCCAAGCTGTCAGTGCAACTATGGGACATAGACAACGTTTACAGAGTTGAAAGTTGGATTCCGCACGAAACCGGTAGGCTACACACACAAATCTTAATCAATATTATTTTCTTCTTTTGCCTTCATCCAACTTGAACTGTTGATGATAATAAGCTTAAAAACTTAGTACATACTAATGACTTTTACTTTTACATCAGTACTCACGATTTTGTTGCTTGTCGGACGCGTTTCGTGGCACTCAGCCACATCTTCAGCCTACAAGGAGTAACTGGATATTGTACTATCAGAATACGAAATCTACAAACACAACAAGACACAACCCAACAACATACTAAATAGCCAACTCCAATACCAATCCCACAACCTTTTTGATATTATAATTTAAACTTTTAGTTTGAATCTTCCCGTCCAAAGCCTTCCCCAGTCCCTGTCATACCTCTCCTAATCCCCCTTCCACCAATCGAACTCCTTCCCCCACCAGTCACTTTCCACATATCCCAAATTCTCAGACCTGCAAGACCTCAGTATCTATTACTCCTTGTACGCTGAAGATGTGGCTCAGTGCCACAATACGCGTCCGACAAGCAACAAAATCGTAAAAAGTCATTACTATTCACTATGTTTTTAAGCTCAATATTATTTCTTTAGTCAAGATTGAAATCAGACAATATATATGGCATAAAAATTCTATTATGTATTATGTTTTATTGTCAATTAAATGTACAGTGGAACCCCCGTTCAACAAATTTATTTCAAATTGACTTGAATACTACAACTCAATATATGCTGGTGGATGCGATTCTAAAAATATAACGAATAAAACTAAATTTACGTGATTTGCAATGTATACTTTTATAAAAATATTGTTTGATAAAAACAAGTTTATAATTTCAGAAAACATTGTTGAAAGTAGAATTCTAGAGGAAAGAGATGTCCATCATAGAATTCATGGGCGTATCCAGGCAGGGGCAGGGGGGGCAGCTGCCCCCCCTCCCTAGAAGTTGACTGATTTTTTGTCATTTATGAAAAAAATTCACAGTTAAAATAAATAAAATGAAATTGAATAAATATCATAGAATAAGGTAATGAATTATTATTATCAATAAAATTTAATAAATTCACAACTAAATTGAGATGATTGCGAAGTCACAGACTCGCAGGAGTAGCCTAAAACTTCCATCTGAGTCTCCAATTGAATCCTGGAGAAGATCATTGATGATTGATAACTCCTAATCTTGACTCTCCAAACATTTATTGGAAGTCAGATTTTCTAATAAGAATACTCTTGCTTTTTGACACTTCTCCATCCTTTAGGGTTAGCCAGTTAAACGGAAAAATTCAAGTAAGTAACCAATTCTTGAAGAAAATAAATTTTTATACTTTTTTCTCTAGTTACTCTGTCCGGTGACAAACTTCTAACGTGCCATGGGCGTATGCAGGCAGAGGCAGGGGGGCAGCTAAAATTTGAAATTTGGGGGCAGATGAAATTTTTTTATATTTTCAACTAAGTTAAATAATGAAGATTTTGAAATTTGAGACTCAGAAGTTATCCTCCATCTGGGTATGCAATACACCAATTGAATACTGGAGAAGTTCAATGATAATTCCTTATTTTGACTCTCCTTAATCAGTCTTTGGAAGTCATATTTCAAATAGGTACTCTTGCTTTCTCTTTTTTCACTTTTCCATACTTCATTTCATATAAATTGGAACTCCAGAGAATTAAAAAAAATTCGCTCCGGCAGCTGGTCGGAAAGAGTGCATTTCAAATGCAATTCTATGATGGCTCAAATCATATGAATTATAATGAGCTATTTAGGGTATGAATTCAAAGGTGCCGTTTTCGAAAAACCCATAAAAACACAATTTTCGGCATATTATTCGCCATTTTTGATTGGATTTTTTTCGTTGATGGCTCAAATTGTACATTGTAGGGCATAGTAAGGGTATTATACACACCAATTTTCAAAACGATCAAGTAATTGGTCGATTATTTGTAGTGATTTTTCAAAATTTTCATCCCCTAATTTCACCCCCTTCCCTTGGACCAATTTGGCTGGTTAACGAACTTGAACGAGATATTAACACTAATGATTTTTGTGCAAAATTTGGTCGCTCTCCGACAAGCCCTTCGGGAGTTATCGTGTTAACAAGAATCTGTACATATATAAATATGAATTTGAACGGACATCAGATTCGTGTTCTAGGGGCTCGGAAACGTGTAAAGAATATATCACATCATAAATTTTCGATTGTCAGTGCATTTTTTCGAATGAAATGCACTAAAAATATTCTGAATCTTCCATATGAAGTTTTATGAGATAGAATCCATGACTGTGGAATTGGAGCAGTGGTATAATGTAAGTTACATATTTGTTGGAATTAAAGAATAGGTGAGTTGAAGGAAATTGAAGTAGCTTTTTCAAGCTCTAGGCATTGTCTGCTCATTCTAAGTGTTTTTCATCAACAACAGCGACTGTTAAGAAACCATTTAGTACCCTACATAGGGTACAGATATGGCTCAAGAGCTGAATGGCAGAGGAAATATTGACGGGGGTTATGGTTAATGGGTATCCATCGTGAATTTTTGAATGAAAACAATTAAGGACCAGATAAAAAAGAGTGTAATAAATGAGTTCTCAGCAAAACCATCAAGAATGGTTTCAACCTACTGTAGTTTAACTATATCTATTAAATTTTACCTTGATTGATCTATAAATTTACTGTGGATTTTGTACTTGCTGAAATTTTTTTCAAAACGTTCTTTTTTTACAAATAAAATTTATTTGTAATACCTTATTAATAAGGTAAATAAATAAGTAAAATAATATTCTTCAACTTAAGAAAATACATGGACTTGAAATTATTTACCAAGCAAATAATTTTAACAAATGTTATTGTTTAGATAATAATTAAAAACTTGTTTTCATTCTCCATTTTCATAATAAAATGCAGGGCTCAAATTGTGACGGTACGCCACGCCGTCCCAGAACTTCTGAATCTGAGTACTTACTAATCCTGTAGTAGGCCAAAATTATTAAAATTTCTTAATAAAAATGATGGTAATAATACTCAATTAGAAGCTTCAAAATAACTCTAAAAATGAGTTTTGAGAGGTTGGAATTCCATTTTTTTTCCGGGGAAGGACCCCGGACCCCCCTCTCCAACCGATTTTCCGCCTTTGTACCAGAACCATAAATTTTACAAATTAAGCACTGATAAAATATATTATTTTTCACTATTTGAACTGAACAATATTATGGCTTACAACCTCCCCCCCCCCTTCACTGGAGAGAGGGAAAAGGGGCAACTTTCTTTTATTTTGCGGGAACAAAAAACTGGCCTGCCCCCCCCCCCCCTAGAAAAAACCCTGGATACGCCCTTGATAGAATTGCTAAGTTCTGAGAACTTACTGCATTCCAAGAAATATTGTTATCAAATTTATGTGATGAAAAGATGAAGAAATGCATTATGAATCATGTAACAAACTGATATAAATCTATAAAGGTATCCTAGACATATTTAGAATGAATAAAAAACCTCAAGTAATATTATTATTCCAATTGAATATTAGGTAAATCTGAATTGAGTAAATTGAATGGTAACTTGAAATATTTGTGCTAACTTTTCATTACCTTTTTCCAGTCTTGTTCATAGCGCATCTGAAAGTCGATTGGAATGCTTTCAAAGTTGCCATGACGGGAAATATTTCTTCGCGCACTGTTGTCACCGAGAATCCAGCTATCATTGAAGCACAGAGCTTGAAGACCTTTGTGCAAAAAGTGCCTCGCAAACCAAGAGCTTTCATTGACCAGCTTGCATCAAACTGTCCTGATCGTTAGTATAAATTCTATTCAATTATCATTATTCCCAAAAAATACTTTTTGCCGGAAAGGGAAGCAGCAACTTTTAATTAGGCCTATTTTCTAAAAAAGCAAAATAATTAATACATTTTGATGATTCTTGGATATTAGACAAGCTAATGACAATTTTTGAATATGGAATTTTCTAAATTTTATAAAGCACATGTACTTCTATTTCGTATTTTGAATAAATGATTCAATACACAACTATTAAAAAGTAAATGGAATAGAAAAATAAAATTTTTCATCAATTTATCCTTTCAACTACCTATTGATAATGCTTGAAAATGTGTTTGGTTTTCGTCCAAATTTTCCAATATAAAATATCTGCATAAAAACTAACATAAGAATGAAATAGGCTTCTTATATTGATACTTTCTCAATTTCAAGCTTTATCCCAGAAGTAAGATATAAGGCTTAATTTGAACAAATACGACTTTTCCAGTCAATACCATAACAAATGTGATGTCCTGCAAAGCGATAACTGATAAGGCAGCAGCTGGTGGATTTGAAAATATGACAGCGCTAATATACGCTTCGCTCCATGACTTCGACATTGACGGCTCAACACCGATCTCTGTTACCAAGTGGTGAGAAAAATATTCATTTATATTAAATCAGTTGCCAAAAATTTGATCATGGAAAAATGCAGTTAGTGACAATGTTTTATAATATTAGGAAGTTGTAAAGGTTGATGAGCGTTTTCGTGTCAAATAAGGAAGATTTTAACTCAATTGACAATTTTGTTAATCAAGTATCAATTGATAATGTCAATTCTACCGTTTATTTTGGTATAGTTTTTTTAAGAACTGTCAACTATTGTGGATTGCAAGAAATAAAAATAGTTGGAAACTTGAAAATTACAGTTCCTTTCCTCTTCCTTCTCATAATATTTGAGGAGTATGGCTCTGATACTAACTTTTTAACTGTAATTTGTAATAAACATAGTTTTACTAACTTAATGTAAAAGTTGTCAAATTCTGACTGTTCATTAAGGCTGGTGGCGTTGTGACATTCAGTGATTTTATGTAGGGTATTTCCTTACTTCCAACTCATTTGACAGTCTTCCTTTTTCACTCATATGTAGGAGATCGATATCTTTGGTATCATCGAATTTGTGTCCTGCTTCAATTGAATGGTCTGCAAAATTTGAGGTGCTCTTCTCTTTCCTTCATGCTGACTTGTGTTCTGATCATGAATGTTTGACACTTTGGTACCGCTTTCTGCATTTGGTACAATACATAAAACCTCCTTTTTTCATTTCTCTATTTTGATGAGAGAATTTACATTAGCAGCGTGTTTATCACATTATGGAACAATTCTACAACATCAACAATAGCTCGGTCGAAATTTTAATTTTGATATTGTTGAAAAAATTGGAAATTGGAAATATTCACTTTCAATAATGAACGTTTCAGCACGAGTTGTGGAATGCAGGTGCCCGAGGATACGTTTACATGCAAGGATCCAGAGTGCCAAACCACTTCAGAAACGAAGGTCATCTCGTGTGAAACTGTATTCAATCTGAAAGTTTCACTGGTCGACCATACCGGGTCTTTGCGAGATTGCCGGCTCACTTCGAATGCTGCTCAAAATCTACTTGGATGTTCGGTTAGTTGTTTGTTTGTTTTTAAGGGTGAAGCCAACATGAGCTTATAGTCTTGTGTGTGGGTAATGAGGTGAATGATGAGAGATGACTACTTTTTAGGTAGTCGGGACCAGTGGCGTATTCTCTAGGCTAGCTAGGCTAGCTGCGAAGCCCAACCAGTTTTTATAAAAAAAATTTATTTAGATTATATATTCGAGACGTTTTAATATTTGAAAAAAGTACTAGCGTTAAAGTATTATTTCAAATTTCGCGCGAGTGCTGCAGCGCGACGAGTCCAAGTGACGTACACAACGCAAGTTCTCCAATCAAACAAGCTAAGGCTAGCGCGGTAGTCAAACAGCCCATATAAGTAATGTTAAAGTCGTGTATGGAAGAGAGAGGTGGGGTGGGAGTGAGCACGGTATCTACTGCAGTGGAAATGGCTCAACGCTAGCTCAATTGACAGAGCTCGCTTGCCCGAACGGGTTACGACCACAGCCGACTGCAGCCGAAGCGAATTGGCGGCAAATTGTCGGGTGGCTACCGTTACATCGAAAAACATAAACATCGAAACTGAGGCTCTCTATGAATCTTGCCTCTATGCACCTTTACTCTAGAAACTTAGTAAGGTAGAGTGGCGTTGTAAAAGTCGAGCTTCTGGTTTGAAGCCGGCTGCTTATTCTTCTGCATTTCTAGGTTAGTTCAGACGTTGAGCATGGACGACACGTGCAATGTCAATCGGTAATTCTTGTTTGGTGTTACGGTTCGGTTCATTTCATCACGGTATTTTCGCGTTCTCCAACGTTGATTAATATGAATTTGCGTTTAATTTCAGTTGAATTTATTAGTAAAAGCACATTTAATAAATTTAAGTAATCAGTTGTGTGTGTACGTTTGACGGTTTGGTAGCCTATCTTTCAGCACAGTGTGTTTGCGTTTTGCAAGGAGAGCTAGCCTGATGTAAGTTTTGAGACTACGCCTCTGGTCGGGACCGACAGCTCATCGTCTCCTCCGAAAGAAGCCAACAAAACTAGTGGTTGGCGAATGACTCTTGTTAATGCTAAGCTCTTTCAGGAAAATCGTAGAGTGCATATTAAATCAAAAGCAACCTCAGACCTTTATCTCTTACAGACTGCTTTCAGAATTCAGACTGTCATGAGAATTTTCAACAGTCATTCTCCTACTAAACACCGCCAGATTCGTTGGCTTCTACTATAACAATCTCAATTTATGTTAATTTGGTTTGAAATGTTCAAGAAACCTAAATTTAATTCTATTATTATTAAATTTGAAAATAATCTAACGCTAAATATACAGCAGCATATTTAAAACTTTGAATATTTACAATTAAAGTACCCTTTTTGAAAAAAAGATTTCTATTTTACACTAAATGTTTCAGCAATATAGCCATTTTCAAGTGTAAATAACAGTAAACAACATTAATCTATTGTATTTATACTCTATTCTAATTAAACATATGTGTTTGATTTTAGCATAAATGTTTTATTAGAATAGAGTATAAATACAATAGATTAATATTGTTTACTGTTATTTACACTTGAAAATGGCTGTATCGCCAAAACATGTAGTGTAAAATACATATATTAAAATAATATATTTAAAAAAGAGTACTTTAATTGTAATTATTTTAAGTTTTAACTAATACAATAGCCCTGAAAGAAAATAAGTATTAGCAGTATATTTCTATAACTCAATTGATACATGGTTACAGTGTATCATGTACATTCCTGTACATACAAAAAAAATCACGTTTCAACTGACTTTCATCTTTTCCCACTTGGTGAATTAAAAGAAAATCTTGAAAATGTTCAACAAAAATTGGGATATTACTTGGAACAATTATCTGTTTCTTCACTATTGTTTTTTCTACAGCGTGAAAGCCATAGATATGTACAACTGCTGCCACTTTTTGCTCTCATGCGACTCAATAATATTCTACTGCAGGAATTGACATTCTTGTTGCAATGAAATTTAGCTGTTGTCAAAAAGTTAGGCGGTTTCCTAGCTGATGTAACGCACTAACTAACAGCTGATATAAAAGATCTATTGTATCTTTTGATTCTAACATAATCTAGGCAAAGCTAAATGACATCATCAGCTGCTGCAAGGGCGTAACGTTTCCAAACCGGGCCCCCCCGCAAAAACAAAAATCCGGGCCCCTTTATCTGAAATCATACCCCTTTCACCTCCCCCTATTCTCAACCCTTCTTCACCCTTAATTTCAATATTTCAACTTTCTAAAAATGAAAAACGTACATATTTTATGTTTGAAAGACATAGGCAACCTATACAATATTTATAATTATGAAGAATCATGTTCTAAGGGAGGAAAATAGGATCAAGCCTTTACTTAGGATCAAGGATTTAACTTCAGGATCAAGTTAGTCTCTAGTCTTTTGATTAAGTAATCTAAAAAGAATGAAGATAATAATTTATAAAAACCTTATACTTAAGGTCCTCTACACTCTATAGGTCTCCAAGTTAAGCAATCAATGCTTTCTGAATTGCACGTTAGCACCATGTCTCCATTCTCCCGGGAATCTAACTTCTCACGTGTATTTCCATTGCTTGCTCGTGCACTTGTATTAAGTAAGTAGCTTTAGCTCTAACGATGTTTTTAAGGTTATTATTTATAGCTTGATTGATAATAGGCCTATTATTCAAAAGATAATTTAATTATGGAAAATTTAAAGAAAAGAAAATTTATTGAGAAGAAATGGTACCTTCCAAATCTACTCAAATGGTGTAGGGCTTTATTATAATTCGGTCAAATAAAATAGAATTATTCAATAGACAATTAACCTTAGCTAGGTACTCAACTAAATAGAAACAACTAATAGGGAGTAGCAAGTATGACAAAGGCAGTACTGTAGGCCTACCGTAACTTCTTATAATAGTACTAACTTGAAGTTACCGGTACTGAATAATTGGAGTCGCAAATGAAATTCCTAAAATACCTGATGAATTGTGTGAGCTATATCTACTTCATAATTTATTTCGAAATATAATGTCGCCTCTGCCACACTATACGCTGAGGAATTCAATGAGAGTGTACTGTACGGTAGGGTACTTTATTTCCTCTTATGTTAACTCAAAGAAAAGAATGAGGAGATAACGAACTACTCTGACAATAACCGGATCAATAGTCTAGTCTGAGTCTGGACACCGGATGTCTCAATTTTAATGATTTGCAAACAACATTCCTAATTTTGCAATAATAATAATATGAACTTGCTAATATAGCAGACAATAATTGAACGATAAAAAGTAGATTTAAACAACACTAGGTCACCAACATCACGTTTTGTGGATGCATAATTTCTTTTCAGATTATTAATCACACTACATTAGTTCTTTTGGATGTATTATTGCCAGAATAGATATCATGTTCTCTTAATAAATCATTACTTCAATTTTATCTCTTTAGAAATGATGTAAGATATCATTTCGGGCCCAAGTACTTCATTTTTCAGGAAACCAATATTTTATAAACCTATGGGCCCAATTACATCATTTATCAGTCAACCTATATTTTATATACCTACGGGCCCAAGTACTTAATTTTTCAGGAAACCTATATTTTATATACCTATGGGCCCAAGTAGCCTACTTCATTTTTCAGGAAACCTATATTTTATATACCCACGGGCCCAAATACTTCATTTTTCAGGAAACCAATATTTTATATAGCCTACCTATGGGCCCAAGTACTTCATTTTCCAGGAAACCAATATTTTATATAGGCTACCTACGGGCCCAAGTTGCCTACTTCATTTTTCAGGAAACCTATATTTTATATTTGGGCCCCAGCCCGGGCCCCCCCGCACCGCGGGGGCTGCGGGGGTGTACGTTACGCCACTGAGCTGCTGGAGCGCACAAGGAGCAGAAGAAACCGAGTAACTTTTTGGCGTCACCTGAGTGAGCTAGATTCCCATGACATAATTCAGGCGTAGAATCTCTCTAGGATGATCTATTGTGGTGGGTTTCTCTCTCAAGATAACCATCCATAAGTCTAGAAAAATTAATATTTAACCACGTTTTCGTGTGTTCAATCAATGACATCAACTTTTTTGTAACTCAATAATTTCAACAGGTGATTCAATTCGAGAGCTTGCCAGAAGAAAAGAAGACCGAACTGAAATGGGAATATCTGATGAGACAGTGCAAGGCTCGCCTTCTTATTTTGCCAGCGTCTCGTGATTTTTCACGTCCAATTATTTCTATACTGAGCATTGAGAAAGTAACTGACTACAGAGAGTTAGCTGCCAATCTACCGATGTTCTAATCAGTAATATGATAGCTAGATTCAAATAATCACACTACTGATATTAGTAACAGTAGGAATTGTATGTATAATTATTCAAGATATAGATAATTAGTGTAAATAACCTCAAGTGTATATTCTGATGAGATAGAAGAAATCTAATGATAAGAAGTATTCATTAAAGACATAACTGTGAGTGTATATGATATAGTATTATCAAGTAAGGATTGAAGAATTCTATAATCTGTCACTATGTAAGGAAGTTCATTCCTTAGTACTGTAGCAATTAATTCTTCGATACATCTCACGTATTTTTATAGAAGTTTCGAAGCAATGCGTATATATTAATCATTCAAAAACATTATTGTAAATATTATGTACAGATTTCAGTATTATAATTTCTGTTTCATTTAACATTTGACAAGTTAACACGTGTAAAGTAAGACATCAAGAGTTGTTTGTAAAATTTAATAAATATGTTTGAGCTGAAAATTTGTTGTTGATACTGTAAAGTATTCAGGGTTTAGATATTAATTTAAAATGATTTGAAACTCTTTTCTGTTTAAAATAGTAATTTACTTTAATATCTGGTACTTTGGTAGAGTACATTAGGATTGTACATAGGTTGTAGAGGATTACAAAATTCAACACATACTTCTACAGAATAATTCTATTATTATAATTATTATTTCAGTAAACTGGTTCTCCTCAATATCAATGAGTTCTAGTATTTAATCTCATAGAATGAATAGAATTCAAAATTGATTCAAGACAGTTGAACAGATTTCTAGTTATTGTACTCTGTATTGTAATGTGAATAGGATATTGAGATAGCTCAACTTGACTTGATTTTGAACGAATACTGAGTGGGAAAACGCGAATGGATAGTACAATTTTAAGATATAAGTACTATTTTATTTTAAAAGTCATAGTGGAAAACATATACTGTAATATAAAAAACAAGGTAAAATGATAAAGAAGTAACTTATACTAAGAGCCTCTCGATTTCATCTTGTATCGCAGTTATTTGAGGTTTGAGTTGTGATCCTTCATTCATGGTGACAGAGCAGGCAACCACCGGCCTCGAAACACCGCATGCACGGCCCAAAGCTGTAAAAAATTAATACATTTTTTTAGGACAGGATAGAAAACATACAAGAGGGTTGAGACCTATTAAAATTTCAATTTAATATTGAAATGTTTTATTCCTGTAAAACATTGAAAAAGGCGGACACTCAACATTATTGCAATGAATCTCAATTTAATAGTTCAAATTTCCTGTGTTGAAAGACATTGATTTTATGACATTGTCTACAGATCTATTATAAAATTCAAAGCGATTGATGATTCATAGTATTGACCAACAATGCTACTAGAAAAAATAATCGAAAAAGTATTATTCTTTACAAGTTTTGAAATTATTTACAAAATTCAATTGGATTCTAAAGATAATTTTTAAAAAAATTTCTAATACTTGGTTAATCGCAGTGAGAAACTTAATCATCTCTAAGGAGTTCTAAACTAGACGGATCTCTCTAACTCCCATCTTTCTATATCTCTCTGAGCTTTTCTATGACAGTGACAGTATAAGTAACTTATATGTAAGTTTATAATTCTTCCTAAAACATCAAGGTAGACTTCAATGATTATTTTTCAAGTGTGAATTGTTAAATAACTTGAGCTTTGCTGTCTAATGAAAAAAAATCCAAAGAATAACCATCTATTGCCATATTTGAAAGATTTATAGACTACGTACTAGTAAGTAATATTACTTACTTTGTGTATATTCATATATTCACAGATGTATTAAGAATGTATTCATTAATACGTACCCTGACGCGATCTTACAAACACGTAAGGAACATTTTTGTCTTCACACAGAAGTGGTAGGTGGAGCAAAATCTCTAAAGGTTCAGCATCTGCCGCCATTACAATGAACTCTGACAACCCTCTGTTCAGCGTTTTTGTAGCTGAAAACAAAAATTGGATGTCAGTTAAGATAGTAACATTGAGTAAAAAAGAACTCTGAAAAACTTTAATGAAATGAAAAAGCCATAGTTCAGTACATTGATGATTCCATACATAGATGAGTATAATAAACAGTACAGTATTAAGCTTTGAGAATTTCGAATATCATGAAAATGGATCACTAATCTTTATAAAACGGGGTAACCTAAAAAATTCAACTCTATTCATCATGCTCTAAGACTGAAGTAACATGATTAAAAAACATGTAACTCGTGTTACAATGAATAATTTCAGAGTAAGGCCCATTCTACACGGGCGTAGGAAACTCGGCGTTAACGTCGCGTCGGCAACGCGTGCTCGACAGAACACATTGTGTTAAATGGGCTTGTCTACACGAGAGAAATAATCACGCGTTTTCACAGCGTCAGCGGGCGTCAACGCGTTGCCAACGTCGAGGTCGGCGTTAGCTGGACGTTAGCAACGCGTTGAGAACGCGTGATTATTTCGCTCGTGTAGATAAGACTATTCAACACAATGTGTTCTGTTGAGCGCGCGTTGATCAGCTGGGTTTTGTATCACTTTTTCTAGGTTAGGTTCATCAGCCATTTTGATTGTCTCTTCACGCGTTTGCTACGCCTCGTGTAGTTTGCAAAAAATTTGGACGCGTTAACGCCGCGTTTCCTACGCCCATGTAGAATGGGCCTAAACCTGAATAATCATGAATATGTATGCAACAGCTAGCAATTATAAATGACTACAGATAAGTTATTGGAAAATGGAACAACATAAGTGTCGAGTATTTATGAAATGAGTTAGGCCTACTATAATAAATAATACTTGGTAAATGAGAAATCACACGTCACACCTGTTGAATGGGTTATCTACGTATAATAATTAACTTGATACTTTTCATAAATTAAAATAAGTCATTATGAGAAAAATCACCTTCATTTGCACCTTTCCGCAATTGTTTGTAGTTCATAGCTTGTTGAATGAGGTTGAATATCTTTGTCGATAAAGCTGGGTCTGCAAGAGGATAAGCTTTTGGATTAACTTCATCACCCTGTAAAATAAATAGTTGATATTGTTTTAAAATAGTTTCAGTAAATTCAGATCATTTCACGAATAAATGTTATAACAATATAAATTATCCATATCTTCTAACTCAGTAAAGAGCACTGTATCCTAAATTTACGTTCTATGTTAGCCTGATGCACGCTTAGAAGAAATTAAAATTTTGATAGAAAATAAGCCGAAGTGAACATTTGGCTTAGATTAAATTGAATTCCTATAACTTGCTAAACGTTGATTAGCCCGCTTGAAATATGATTATAAATACAGAGTTTAATAAGAAATATAACCATCGATGAATTTGTGAAATGGAGTTCACTCATTTAAAAAAATCATTCTTTTATTCATGTAGAGAGAATAATGACAAGAAATTTTCAACAATTTACTAAGAGAAAGAATAAGAAACAAATAAAATACAAGGTACATAATCATAACTCAGTTTTTAAAAGAACTTATAAATATTTGTTTGTGTATGTATCAAACATAACCTCAAAACATGAAAATCATCCTAAATAATATCCAAGAACATCATCATACTAAATTGAACCTTTAGTTTAGGTCGAGTATAGATTTTAAAAGGTTTTTCAATAACAATATTTTACACAAATATTATACAATATAAAATAGGTAATTTACATAATAAGCATGCTCAACTAGACGCTACATTACACACCAATTATTACTATTATATTGTTGGAAATGTATAAATACCATGTTGTTAATGAGAGAAAAATCGTTAATAAGAAATTATTATTTATTCAACGCAGTTGAAACGTAGATGAAACACTAAATTACTATAAAAGTTTATAAGCTAAACAGAATAAACAGCACGTGAGTAAATCGGCAAAACGTTTCTGAACAAACAATAAGACAATGCCATCTTAATCAGAAATAGGTTATCGGAAATGGATTTGGTTGTGTACATTGTGAGGGTGATGACAGTAAAAATTTTGGGAGCAATGTAAGCCATACTTTTTCAAGAAAATTAAACATTCATAATGACAATTTTGAAAAATTTTGAATAATTATTTTTTGTCGTTGAATTAGATATAACACACACAACAATGTGAAGTTGTGCTTTTTTGTAATAGTGGTTGAGAAGAAGATGATACAAATGTGTACCACCGACAATCTGTACCATTCCTAAAACAAAAATCTGTGATAATTTTTTTCCGCTCTCGACATTCTGTACCACATTCCTGAGCTATCTCAATCTGTCGTTTGCGTGCAACGATATTCTGTACCAATTCAAATTCCTACACTACCCGACAGAATGTACCAACGACATTCTGTACCACATTCCTGAGCTATCACAATCTGTCGTTTGCGTGCAGCGAAATTCTGTACCATTTTCAATTCCTTCACTACCCGACAAAATGTACCATCGTCATTCTGTTCCAAATTTTTGAGCTGTCATAGACTGTCGTTTGCGTGCAGCGACATTCTGTTCAACGATTATCTGTACTATTTTTCAACTAAAAGTGGTACAGAATGTCGTTGGTACCAGATGTCGGTGATATAAAATGTCACCGTCCCGAGAGAAGAGATGGAGAGAAATGGATAATTCTCCAAGAAAGGAGAGAGATGGATGATAGACATTTAAAAACATAACCTGAAAATTAAATGCCATTGCCAAACGGCAAGCTCAGTGTCAGCGCGCAGATCATGGAAAAGTCCGCAAACTTTGTTTTGATTTCATTAATCCAATTTTAATCTACATAATTCTACTCATAAATATAAGTCAGAAATCTATCGACATTATCATAATGAATTTCTATTCATTATTTTTTATTAATAAAAACCAGCGCTCATTTGAGAAATTAATTTGCAGACAGACTTTCTTGATGTCAGACTAATTCTACTTATCTAGTAATTACTTGACAATTTAATTCTGTATAAATAATTGATGGATGAAGATGCAACTCTGGTTTTACATTATACGTTACGGTGAGCCTTCATCAATTGATTTTTTACAACAAAGTATAATATTCATACTTGTAAACCCGAATTGAGTTGACTTATCTTCATTTTTATTTGCCCATGCAAATTAGAATACCTCCTAAATGATAAGTCAATAACATTAAGGTCGTATGTGAAAATAAAATTAGAGGCTTGACTCAAAATCAATAATTTGTGCTAAAAACATTTGTCCAACAAGTTGGTGAAGTTTTAAGTTTTTTCTGAAACGTGTTTTTTTCTGTTTGTCAATGGCTCAACAGCCCAAGATGGGCCAAGGCCTACCAGCTGGTTGCCAGTTTCATATTCACTCCACTATTCAGTCCGTACAAGCAAAGAAGACACCCCGGCAAGAGGGGAAAACAACTCCAGCTCGGCCCAAAAGCGGAAAAGCCATAAATTCTCAAACAGAACCCACAGTCCCCGAAACAACACCGACTGAGCTGAAGCCACCCCCCATTTCAAACGTGTGTATTTTTTGAAGATGTCTGTTAGGTGTGCATAATATCATAGAGGAAGAGGAGTGATATAAGGATTTCCAATAATTTCTCTTGAATGACAAGATAATTACTTCGGTACATTTCTATTCTGTTCTTAGCTTTTTTATAATTTACGCCGAAACGATTTTTTTTTAATTTTGCTAAAACAATTTTAGAGATTTTTATTAAATTCAATTTCTGTGTTGAATGAGTAAGCCTATTGAGTTATTGTTTTCATTAAAGTGGTATTTTTTCAAATAAATGAAAATTATAGTTTTCTAAGATTTTTTTATTGTTTATATATTTTGTCTAATGTGTTATAAATGTGTATTTTCAACAAACTATGTCTATGCCATTGCGTGGTTTCAGTAGGCCTTCTTGGAGAGGGTGATTAAATGTAGGGACGTGGGAGTTGTATTTGGCAGTTCGTTAACTTTCTCAGCTCATTTTAAACACATTAAACTCTTTCCCCTTTGAATATTGTCCTAAGACTCTTAAATAGAGTGGGCTAGAGAATCGATATTCAGTGATCTGTGAGAGTGGTTAGAAGGTGTGGTTTGTTCTCTTATGTGACAGGATGCTTCAGTTCTTATCTTCGTTAGAAAAATTAAGGGCACCCCAATAGTCTTTCCAATCAAAGAATACATTCTGGCTAGATGGAAAAATGACTCCAGCTTGGTCAAATATTGTAGAAAACATTCTGCTATACACTTTAAGACCAAATTTACAATTTCTGAACCAATATTGACCTATGACCTATTTACTAGTTACTGTTGTTTGTCCTTACACACTTTATTACCTTGAATTCTCTCTCACATTGAGTCTGTTCGAACAACGAATACATTCTGGCTAGATGGAAAAATGACTTCAGCTCGATCAATATTGTTTAAAAAATTACAAATGCGGTCCCAAATTGTAGGAAACATTCTGATCTACAATTTGAGACCAAATGTATAATTTTTGAACCAATACTGACCGAGCTGGAGTCATTTTCCCATCTTGTCAGAATGTCTTCTTTGCTTGGAAACTTAGACAGACTATGCCTCGGATTCATTGCAGATAATAGGAGATATCTCCTAGTGCCATCATCTACTACAGCTTTAAGTAGTATTAGTAGTTAGTCACACTTACTACAGTAGGCTGTTAGTAGCTGACACTTACACCTAATACATAGTAACACCTTCTAATAGTATTAGAGGGAGGAGGAAGTTATCGGTTGCTAGGAGCATTGAGCATGAGCAGTACTCAGTGGTTGCTAGGTAAACAAAATGCTCCTTGGCAAATTACATTTGAACGATCTGATAATTTTGACGCCTTGGAACCGTGCTAGGTACCAGGGTTCGTGTTTCAAACTTTGTTGAATGTTTTAATCAGTTCTAAAATAACTTTTAAACTGACAAACTTCTGAGTGGAATATTTATTTTGAGATCAGTTTATTTTTTAGATTGAAGCTCATAGGTAAGTACTGCTAAATAAAATAATGTAGTTAATTATGTTGAAGTTATGTAAATAAATGCATAACTTGATGATCTATCAATATTATCATGATTACTGATTTATGGTTTATTTTCAGTTTTTTAAAATTTTCATATAAATACGGTATTAAACTGATGTTAAAATATTTATCTCAGGGCTACTTTTATCACTGTTTTTTTATTTTGAATGATAGTCGCAGTACCTTTTTCAATCATTTGGTCGAAACATGTAATGCATTAAAAAATAATTGAATAAGCGTAGGTACTGTGATTATTTTTTAAAATTAAAAACAATTACGGTATTGTATTTTATTTTATAATTTATTACATAATGTCATAATATTTTATAGTTTTTCAACTGTATTCTACGACGTCCCACTAAATACGTTATAAGTCATACAAGTATGTCAGGGGACATTTAATGACCAATGTTAGTAGTAGGCTACTAAATTATTTTAGAAATTAAAAAAATGAATCAACGTTTCTAGAGTCTGAATTGTTATAGACACACTTTTTGGTTCACTTGAAGTGTATTTTTAATAAATTCTTCTTTTTTTACTGCCCACAAGAGCATTTGCGTGGATAATGAGAAGGTTATTGATGACTCATATTCATCAACTCTAGATTCTCTCATGATGAGAGATCCATTCAAATTATGCAGTAGGTATAATTAACAATTCATAAAAATTATTGACAATAATATTCTCCAATTGAAAATTCATATAAATGATGACTGTATGTACTATTAGAGAAGGGGAAAGCTTTGGGGTAGGGTCCTGTTGTGTTTAGAGGCACTTTTTTGAATACCATCAAATCAAAAAATTATAACCATTAATAATTGTTATAGATTAGATTATCATCATATGGTAGTATTGGGGAAAATATATTTTCAAATCAATTGAATGATTTCATTCTTTATAAGCCTAATTTTATTTTTCAGGTCTCTAATGTGATTTGAAACACCATAAAAATGGCGGATATTGGCGAAGAAGATGCGGTCGAAAGTGATCCTCGACTGCTCTTCATTTACAATTATTTATCAAAAACTGTCAAATTCAAGGTCGATAAATGGCAGAAAATGATGGGAAACGAGGAGTACAAGGTGAAAACTTATTTTATAAGGTTCAATACATAGATATGAATGTACCATTCAGCTATACGTATTATAATACTTTACTTATATATGGCATACCTTTTATAGATTGAAAAAGTTTTACAATAATATTTTATTATTCAATATCCATAATTGATAATAATGGGCTATGCTTGTTCTTTCTTACCAATGTGTTTTAGCCAATAGATAAATAAATGAATATGAATATAATTTGGTTGATTTAAATAATACTCAGTTTATTATTTTGAAAGTCTGAACATGCAGTGTTAACACTACAGTATTCGCGTGGGGTACTCCAGTACCCCGGACGCCTTAGTTTTGTGTGTGCTTTTTGTTGACTCAACTGCATGATCTTGATATTCTTAGTACCTTTTTCCAAATATTGCTGAGTATGCTATAGTTGCATCAATTTTCATTCTCTTCAACCAGTCAAGTCAGTTTTCCAAACCTGAACTGATAAGTTCGATGACATTTTTTCAATGACAAAATGCATGAAACACTTGGTCAGTAATGTTGAATAGTACAAGGTGGGCGACTTTTGCATCGGATTATTGTATATAATAGACTATATTTATTAAAAAACGTTTCTCACCTCACCTGATTTATGAAATCAATATTTTAATTCATAAAAATAATTGAAACATTAAAATATTGATACTATAAATCAGGAGGTAAACGCTGGGAAACGTTTTTTAATAAATATAGTCTATTATATACAATAATCCAATGCAAAAGTCGTGCACCTTGTACTATTCAACATTACTGACCAAGTGTTTCATGCATTTTGTCATTGAAAAAATGTCATCAAACTTATCAGTTCAGGTTTGGAAAACATTGGCTAGGAAGAGAAGACAGATATAACGAGTCTGCCAAATGGTAATAGTTTATAATCACCAAGTCTTCACAATACTTTGTTAAAATATATTATACTCATAATAATGCATTCAAATTATATTGGCATGAAGATTTGAATACTGAGTGGGGTGCCCTGGCACCCCAGGCGAGAATTCACGTTAGGATAAGAGGTGCGAGTACTGGATTGTTAATCAATATTCACTGGTTACATTTATCTCATCACCCTGCTTGACAAGTCTTTGAACATTCCTCTCCAAAAAGTAGACATTTATATTTCTAAACTCTGCCATTTCATGTAGGTACAGCAAAAATTATTATTACCGTTAGCTTATTAAATCGCACATCCATTTTACGAGTACTACTTTCCATAGAAACAGCTCGGTAGTTCCATAAAAACAGCTAAGTGTAGCGAACTATAGTGAGAAATTATTAAGTGAAAGTGGACATTGTGGATAGACATAATAACCTACATCTTAAACCTTCATCATCATTATTCATCATCACTCATTCATCCTTTGCTTAAAATACTTGAAAATCAAGTCGCAATTGTAAAGAAAGAATAAAGAAAAAACTGTTATAGTATGCCCAAGCAAAAGTGAAGACATTATGGCAAGATTGTAAAATGGCTCCATCTCGGCCAATATTGGGTCAAAAATTATAAATTTGGTCTCAAATTGTAGAAAACATCCTGCTCTAAAATTGGAGGCCACATTTATAATTTTTGAACCAATATTGACCGAGCTGGAGTTATTTTCCCATCTTGCCAAAATGTCTTCTTTGCTTGGACAGACTAGAGCGATTCCATGATTACACTCAAGCGAACTGTGTAATTGATCTCATTTTTCTCTCATGGCATAGAATTTAAGCCGATACGTATGTAATGTAATCTATAATCTACACGAATAAAGTGAATCTGATCGAGCTTTTTAGCTTTTCAAAATCATGGTTATCTATCTTTTTCTGATTTGTTTCAGACAATCATAATGGATTTCTTCAATAAAACATACATCAATATGCTAGTGGTGCGTTTGACGCAAGCGGGTCTACTAATGCCGTCTCACACATTTCCTCCTGGAAGCAAGGTCAAAATGTCCTACTTTGTCCGATGTCGGGAAGAAGTCATCACTCCAGAGAATTTCAAAGAACTAATTGTCTATGGAGATGTGGCGCCAAAACCTATTGATGAGCTTGCTGTGTTGGTGGAAGAGGTGGATATAGTTAACTATTGCATGATACCTAAATTATTTTAATAAACTTCAGATTTCTAGCAATATTATTTACTTGTTATATATGCTCTCATATTTTGCAGTAGCTCATTTGAAAACATTTAGAAGCTAAATGTAGCAATCGAATTGGATTAGGAATTCCGATTCGGTTGCTACATTTGATAAATTTATCTACTTGTGTATCTTAATGAAAGTGAATTGAATCATGAACACCTCACTTGACGCTTTTCCATTACAGAGTGTGAATGTGTACACGGTAACTGCATTGTTTCATCAATTGTAGCAATCTAATCGGAGTTCCCATTCGATTGTTACTTGAGTTTAATACATGTAGCTTCTTGGTGGAAAAATTGAATCGATTACACGTGGATTCTCAAAAGTAGGTTTCATTATAATAGTAAAAATATTTATATTAATAAATATATCCCAATATTTTATGATATTTCATCCATACTTTGAGCGTTCAGTGCCAAGATATTGTGGTCTAGTGGAAGCCTCGACTTCGTCTTCAACACTTTTTGTAATAAAGTTGAAAAGAAAACCATCTCTACTGAATATTTTATTCGCTGCAAACCGCCTGTCATCTTCTATATTTTAATTTAATGTTTTTTAATGTTTGTACATTTTCTGAATTAATCATCAATCTGTAATTCAATTATGTTCCAGGTAATGATGCCCCTCTAACAAATCCATCAAACCATACGAACTGGCCACAAGTGGTGGTCCACGATGTCAAAAAGCATGTCACCGACTTGAAAAACATTGTCTACAAGGTGCGAGGCGAAATCAACGGACAAACTCTGTTGCCTCTGCCCGATGGAATCGATAAAGTCTATGAAGTCGAGAGCAGAATTATTGAAAGGTAAAGCAGTATGTACATTCTCATCTCAATTCAATAACTGCAAAGTCATTTTCATAATTTCCTCGAGTAGACATATCAACAAATCTTGAAAAAAATTATTCTAGAATTCTACCAATTTCAAAGTACGAGTGATTCTTATGATTTCTATCCAAGATTAACTAATTTCCAGAATTTTTCCCCTTTAAGTGAACTATTTTTACTGAATCACTGATTAGCAAGTATTTTATCTCTTCTGCAATTCAACCAATTCTCATGTATTTTTCATGATTTCTACCCAATTGATTAGATATGAGTTAACTGCTTGTATCCAATCTTTCAAAGAATCGAATTTACCAAATTAATTTTATAATTCAACTACTAAAAATTCATTAAATATTTCATATTAAATCATAAAAAGGCTCCTATCTATTGCAGTTGAAAGTGCCAAAATTAACTGGCTTCACAAGAAAGGTATTACTGATATAGTGATATTGATACTTAAATTAGTATAACTTATTTTAGTCTTCTTTTTCTTCTTCTTTAACTCTCCTTAATCTGCCATTATGGTCTCAGTCAATTTCTTCCATGTTTCTCTTTCCATCGTCAATCTCATCATTTCTAGAACTGTTTTTATAATTTCCTCAATTAGACTTGAGTAATCCTCAATTAGACTTGATAATTTTCTTAAATTATCAAGAAATCTTGGAAAAATTCTTCTAAAATTTTCTCTTCTACTTTCTATCTTCTCAGTATATTCAAGTGATATTCTTAATTCCTATTCAATATTTCAGTAATGGAGAGGACGTAGATTTGAAGTTGAAGAGCGCTTTGGAAGGTGCCGTGATCAAGTGGGCCACACAGGTCAACAACATTATCAAGCAGACTTCGAATCAGGTGTTCCAAGCTGAAAGGCATCCCGTACCACAAGCAGGTAGATTTTAGCAGTATTTCTCCTACTAAATTTGATGTTATACTTGAACAATAGTCACCTTATTTTTGAAATATGAATAGTGAATATGCAGTAAGTTAATCAATCACACAATAAGATGGATTGAATGGTATTCTTGTGCATTGTTTTTGGTCCTATACTATTGCATTGTAAAACGTTTGTATTATATTATATTGTGTGATTGATATACTAATCTCTTGGACTATCTATTCAAATACCCGCAGACTAAGTATCTGTTACAATAATTAAACTCTTTTGTACTGATTTGTCATTCTTATTTTAGAATTTGAATTTTGGAAATCGCGAGCTAGCAACTTGGAGAGTGTATATGAACAACTGTCTGATCCTCGAGTCAAGACTATGGCATCAATACTCCAGCTAAGTGACAGCGCCTATCTTCCTTGCTTCAAAACAATATTCAGGAATGTGGTTGCAGGTAAGCATAAAACCTTGTGACCTCTTCTAATTGGAAAACATTTAGTAATGCATTCAATTCAAATTCAAATTTTTATTGGTCACATCATCAATTATAAATATACATTTTCGATCAATTTCACCACACACATAAAAATATCTAGAATTTACATTGTATAAAATACACAATGGAACTTAACATAGCAAATTATAAACTTATCAGTTACTGCTGAGGAAGATTGAATACCAACTTACTTATTTTAAACAACCTGAAATTCAACTGTTTTCTTAATTTAATCTACAGAAGATAAATGGTGCATGATCATTATTTTATACAAAGCGATGTAGCCAATGAATACTGTTCACAAAAAGACTCACGTAGAGTCCTTGTCCGTGAACAGGAACAATAAAACCACTACTTTCTATGCATAACTTATCAACACTTTTAGATAAAATTCTGTTTAGATTTCCAACAATCATTTTGAAAATATACCGTAAGTACCAGGTAACTTATCTACGAATCTCACTTATTGTATGCAAAGAGTTATCCAATACAATTACATTATTTCCAACTATCACTTAGAAAATATTAGTAATTTATCCTCAAATCTTACTTGTTAAGTGCAAAGAATGAATAATATAATAGAATAATGACAATACAATGTATTTGGGCCTACATGAAAAGGAGATGTTTAAATGTATAAAATTCTACAACAGAATTAAGAATTCAAGGTTGTTGAATATCTTAGGATTACAAACATAGTTACCGATTTTGTACTTATTAATCAAATTAGACTGATCAGGAACACAGTACACTGATCGTAGTGTATTAATTCTGCTAGAAACTTGATAGACATTTGGCTTGACATTCATGAATCAGTATCAATGAACAATTATTTAAAAATGTATTTCAACTCAACTCGAACTGCTTATTTTCAGGGGTTCATGAGGCTCGAGAAATAGACAAATTCTTGAAACCGTTGCAAAAACAAATAAATGCGATAGAGAATGCCGAGTTCAATGAAATCGCTCCTCTGCTCTCACCAATGTTACATGTACTGTGCCTGACTTGGGTACATTGCAAGTATTATTGCTCTTCAACAAAAGTCATTACTGTACTGAAAGAAATTTGCAACTTGCTTATTCTGCAGGTAATAAATGCTTATGATTCTATTATATTTAGCTCATCGTCTAATTCAAACAACTATTGAATTTTATTGAGTAGGCCAACTTGAAGTTACTAAGAAATTGGAATTGTTGGTTTCAATTAGACGTTAACAAAGGCTTAAATTTGTTTCTTATTCTTGTCAGTAACTTGATCAAAAATTTATTTTAAAGGTCAAACATTCTTTCGAGAATTTGTATATTTCACTAGCATATGTTTTTCACTTGGCTCTTTTTATTCTTATCGATGATTGTTATCGTATTGAAAAAAATCACACTCAAAGCCTTAACAGGCACAAAAGGTTGGATAGAGAAGAAGAAGAAATAATTACAATCATTGAATGAACTGATTCAGTGATATCATTCTCTATGACAGATGAGCTTTGATCCAAACAATGTGATGATCATCAAAACAACTGAAGGCTCAAAACGTGTTTTATGAAAATTTGAAAAATGTTATTGAATTTTTTTGAGAGATTCCAGACAATGTAGTGATGTGCTCCAAATTTTTCCCTCCCAATTAAAATAGGTGTATCGATGTATGAATAAAGAATAAATGTTTATGTTTATGCTTCACATAAATTCAATATTTATAAAGAAGTTGAAGTTGGGTTTACTTGATCAAGGATTGATCAAATTTTGTATATTTTATATTCAACTTTGATGTGTAATATTGCAGGCAAATAAATATCTGGACCCTGAATCTATATTTCAAGGCGAAGTTGATGAGACAATACCCCGTTTGAAATCCGTTATCAATATTCTGAATGACTTCAAGTATGGAGAAAATTTAATATTATCACAGAATCATTGCTTTTTTGATATTAGTATGCACAAGTAGTACAATATATACAGTATTTGAGTGTTGTAAATATTAGGCCTATAATCGATTATTATATGATCACATGTTATGTAATATTCACTTGATTAATTATTTTATATTTACAAGTAACATTAGTTTATGAAATAAGGTGACTGTGGAAAAGAAGGTCATAAATTTTGTGAAATTGAATGGATTAATTGATATTTTTATCGTTGATTGTATTAAAATACCATATGATTGCATATTATTCCGTAATTTCCAATATATTGATTAATTTATAGAAATTTCTGATGTGGTAAAGCGCACATTAGTAACTTCACCAATTTTACTTTGGTACTTTGGCAATTGATGTGTTCTACTTAGTGGAATAAGTTATTTACTGATATTTTTCAGACAACTGTTTGAAAACGCTCGCGTGCATCTTCTGACTCTGTTTCCATCGGATGCGACGGTTGTTCCATGGGAGTTTCACTCCAACCTCATCTTCGATCATCTGAACACCTACTTGAAGCGTCTTGGTGTAATCGATGTAAGCGTTTCAATTTAAACCTTTATGGGCATCACCTCCAAAATAACTACTTATTATTAACATATCAAACTTTACTAAACTTGACAATACAAAGTAATAAAAATTAGCTGAATTTTGATGAGCTCCGTGTTGTGGCAAGGCAATTCCAAATACATTAGCCCTCATAATCTTCAAATCTCAATTTCTCATATGTTTGTGATATCAAAGCAATTGACTCCCACGTAGCTTATTTGACTCTATTTCAAAGTGCTTTTCTGTTGGAAGGAAAGGAAATAATATCAACGGGAGGAAAGTGAACTTTCAGATCTTATACGCCTCTCTTTAATTTTAAAAATAAAGTTAAAAATCACACTTAAATAAATTATTGTTTATATTTCACATCTACTAAACCTAAAAAAATCAATCTTAGCACCGAAATTCAATTAATGCCTAAATAATGGAATTAGACTCTTTTTAAGCCTGCCTTTTTCTGCGCTCAGTGAAATGATTTTCGGACTTTTCTTAGTACAAAACTGAACGCTTCTATAAGTGATTGATCAGCGTGAAAAAGTGATTGTTAGGAGTTTATAAATTGATGAAGTTCCTGGTTTCCGTCACCTCAATTGATTAGATAGGTAGAATTATGTAACTCTGAACTTCATTCTATATTCATTGTTGAAATTATCGAGAAGAGACTTTCCCGAGAAAATCCTATTTATGTGAGTTGTCAGTTGTCATCAATCATGTTTGATATATAAATCATATAATTCAATGTACAATCAATTTATAATTGTTGATAATTTTGTTTATGTTTGAACATCAACAGGAATTCTTCAAAATAGTAGTCGAGTACTCGAAACTGGAGAAGGTTGAAATCGGTGGCCTTAATGGTCGCAGTCTGGGCACAAAAGTGGCGCAAATATTTGACGAGTTCTCAATGGCGTTCAACGTTCTGCAGTCGGTGCATTACAATCCGGCCGATCCCGAGGATCCCTCCTTCATTGAAGACTACGACTGTTTTGTTAAGAAAATACTCGACTTGGACAGAAGGATGGCGGCCATTGCTTCACTGGCTTTCGACGAGTGTCACAATCTGGAGCAGATATTCAAGGTATTCTAATATTTATTTCTAATAGACATTTAAATGAATAATATAGAATAATGTAAGATAATGAAAGTGGATGATATTGAAGTGAATAATAAGATATAAAAGGATACAAAAATAATTAATATAGAATAATATATGTTAATGAAGTGGATAATAATATCTTAAAGTGTGGTGGCTATTGCTTCACTTCCTATTTATGAGTGTCACAATCTGGAGCAGATATTCAAGGTGTTCTAATACTGATTTTTAATAGATTATAAGATGATAAAAGTGGAATAGACAATTTCTTTCTGTATTCTAATTTATTGCATTTTAATACAATTTGTAGGATATCAATACTTTAATGAATACTATATAATGCTATAGTTGTAGGGATTTGTTGTGACCCAAATATTTATAATATCAATTGGTAGGTTATTGGTTTGCTAATATGATTAGATAGAATTTCACTGCCAAATAGGCTTCATTTCATGTAGATATGTTGAGAACTAGAAAAATACATTTGCAACTGTTAAAACATTCAATTTTGTTCTATATTGTCTATTGATTTCTCTAATACTGTAGTTGATTAGTGTCATCAATTGATAGAGTAGAATAGAGTAGAATAAAATTGATTGAGAATGGGCTTAGCTCCCGAAACATGTATGTGTTTTTTATAATTTTAAAGTTTTCAAAAAAGGGTGTTTGATTTTTATTTATTTTTCAATTAGAATAAACTAGCTTATAATAGAGTGTTATGATCCTGTCTAAAGTAATAATTTTTACATATGTAGAGTAGAGAATTAGAGTGTTCCTAAATTTTGAAAGAAAAGATCACGATTGAATTTACAGAGAAGAGAATTAGACATAGAAGAGTAGACAATCTTATGAATAGTCGGTAATTATCTTGAAGCAAGTTTTATCTTGTAATAAAATCAATTATAATAATGCTTCAATAGGTGTCAGTATCCTCCATTGGTATCTCCAAATTGTAATTTTCATTATTTTTCAGATGCTGTATGTGATGGGATCAATATTGGAAAGGCCAATAATAAGCGTTGAAGTCTCTCCCAAATATCCTCGAATCATACGTCTTCTGAATGAGGAAGTTGATTCAGTAAAGGTAAATGCAACATTCAAATTTAAATGGTAGAATCAATTGAAATTTTTCACTGTGGTGAAAATGCTACCTGGGTTGCAGGGTGATAAATATCAGAAAACTCATTAATATTATGATCATAATGAATTTTGTAGGCTATAAGAATGATTTATGATGTGAGCTTTGACTGGTATGATAAGCACTACTGTCTTCAAGTTCAATGAAAATTATGTTGAAAGTATGATTAGAGTATCTATAGAATTCTATCAACGGTTTCATGTCTGTCAAGGTTCATATTAAATGAATTTAATTTCAATTCAATTAATAATTACATCCTAAACATCTGTTCATTAGACAAGGGATGAGTCAATCACTCAACGAGGATGATTTGTTGATCATTATTTAATTCTATTGTTAATTTGTTGAATTTTTTCCAAGTTTCCCTGTTATTTTTCAGAATCTGTTTGATTCCCAAGCAAATACATTGAGAGAAAACAGCAAAATATTGGCTGGAGCCCACTGGCCGCCAGTTGCTGGGAGTCTTGTTTGGATTTCAAATTTAAGAGCTCGTATAACGAATCCTGTCGAAACTTTCAAAGCTTTTGATAATCCGTGAGTATTATTCCTGCATCATTTGTATTGTATTGATAGGCTACCTGTATAAATTTGAAAATGAGTTGAAAAATTAAACCTGCTTTCGGATTAATGTATTGTATTATGTATCGAGCCGTATGTCTTCATATGTATCCTTATTATAACATATATTGATTATGATCTTGAATATTCAATATATGTGTCATTATAGATAAAAATTTCAAAACATGAGGATCTATTCATGATACAATGCATGTATGTGAAAGCAGGCGCTAAGCCAGTATTATGATTTCACTATATGATGCCAATTTAATTCTGTCCTCTTATGAGAGAGGATTATTAGGTGGTTGAATAACTAACAAAGGAAGAAAATGTCGTTTCAATAACAATCAATGTGTACTTTTATGCCTATTGAGTACTGGTGAAGTGAAAATATGATCTTCTATCACATTTTTCTTAACTTTATATCAAAAAGATGAAATTTATACTGACTCTTGAGTTCAAGTGATGAATTAAATGTGTTGTCATTTTATCGATATTGATATACCTTCAGTAAACTCAAATACGGTAATATGTTTTAATTTTGTAATAGGATTACCCAAACTGCAGAAGCTGAGAGAGTACTTGAAAAGTTTGAGAACATGATATCATTGCTTGATGACTTGGAAATTGAACTGATCGACCGCTGGGTTAACAGAGTGCCCGGCGAGTGCGAACAAAATTTGGAAAAATCATTGATCATCATCAACAACGATAAATTGTTGAATCTAAATTTCGACGCTAAGGTTGGTATTTCTCAACCTTTTGTTTTATTTTCATCATTTAGAAAATTATTTTAGATTCCATAGGATTGATCATCGACATGCATTCCATTATTTTTACAGTAATAAAACTGTTAGCCTAGTTATACTTTCTGGAGGGCAAAAATGTTTTCTTACTGTAAAAATAATGGACTGCATAGTGCATTTCGGTGATTAATCCTAGTGAATGTTACACACAGCAGTTGTTCGTCATGGATCAAGAAAACAACATTTTTCATTAATGATGAAAGACTTGTAAATCATTGAAAAATAAATGAAAATCAAACACCCTTTAAAAACTGCACATTAGGCCATTATCAATGTGGATAAAAGATACAATATTATTGTATCCACATTGATGAAACATGTCTGTGTTTTAATAATTTTAAAGTTTTTTAAAAGGGTGTTTGATTTTCATTTATTTTTCAATTATTTTAAACAGCCCTAAGTTTTAAAGTCACTTGTAAATCAATACAGTTCCCAGCTGCATGATCAGTTTACGCTTTCAATATTAAGGAAAATTGAAAAACACAATTGAGTTCGAATACAAAACATACTGAGTTTGAATTAGTTTTAAACAATTTTTTATGAATACTATTGCTATCTAGTCTTGAGACCAATGAGCAAATTTTATCTAATAACCTTTCTTATTATCATTATATTACGCAGAGGAATGCTCATAAGAATCTCTTACTGTATGCTATTAATAATTATTATGTACACATAGGCTATTAACTTTCTAACTTTTTAGATTTTCACCGATATGCAATGTTTTCAGAATCAATCCTATTATGATTTTTTCTAGCTGCTCATTAAATTCATCACTGAATTTAATCACAATAATGTTTTTGAGAACTAATAACTCTTGAAGAAGAATTTGAATGTCTTTAAAGGCTCCCATTATTTATCCCATTATTTCTTCTTATTCTCCAGCTTGCTGCAGCGCTGAAAGAAGTTCGCTATCTGACTATGATTGGCAAGGGCGATTATATTCCTCAAGCAGCCATTGATCTGTTCAGCAGGAGTGATGAATTGTTCGAATTCACTTTCAATCTCAATTTGATGATTAAAGCGTGAGTGTGATTCAATACCCATCATTAAAATTTATTAAAATATCTCTAAGAATAGCATCTTAAACCGTAGGAATTGGTCCTTGTTTTGAACTGTGGAATGTTTTATAAATTGGTACATGACCAGTTTTGGCCATCCCCATTACCTTGTTGCACTCACCTATCTATGTAATTATTGAATAACTCTTTATATGATTATTGAAATGATTGAGCTCCTTTTTATAATTATTGAAATGATTGAACTCCCTTTATCTCCAATACATTGCTCAAAGGGCAACCTAGAAATATCTACCAATAGAATTTTTTCAAAATTTGCTACTGACTGAACATTTCTCAATCCTATTCCAATATCATTTTTGAGCTTGAAAGCAATATTGTTACTTTTTTAATTAAGTTTACTTTTCCAAGTGAAAGGAATAGTAAAGGCTCAAGCCAGTTTCTTCTTTACTATATTATGTGGGTTTCTAAATTGTATATAAATAGATAAATGAATGATGATAATAACGTGTTGTTGGCTTCCACTAATTCTGATTTTAGAATATTCTATACAATATCAGAAATGTACATCATTAAAAAATCCATTTTATTTATTGAATTTTAATGTTCCAGGTATAATAGAATGCGTAAGCGTAGCCGACCTCAGGAATTTGCTCTGGTGTCCAGTGAAATTGCCGAAATCGATGATTTACTAGAAGAGGCCCAGTCAAGTTTGAACTGGAATTCAGAAGGCAAGTTGAATGTGTTGCAGTAAATATAATATTCATGTTGCAGATGAACTCTCTTCAGGTGGTGATATCCATGAATAACATTCCCAATTAACGATTGATTATTTTGATCAAGTTATTTAAAATTCTCCTTACAACTTCTGATTTTATCTCATTTATTAAGAAAGTATTTCTCTATTACCCGTAAAATTGAGTAAGGGAAGCTCATACAACAATAAATCTTATTGAAACATTCAATAAAAGAATGAATTATTACCGATTTAGATTTCAGAGATCATGAATTTATCATATGATTATGAATTTTATCATCTTCTGCTCGAGAAAGCGAGATTATCTTTTCTTGAAAAGCACAAAATCTTTCTAATTCAATCTTAGTTTAGTTACATGGTTTACTGCTTTCTAATGTTTTAATAATTTCAGTGTATATTGTTCGATGGGAAATGGTTCTGATCTTGTTTTGAAGTTGTTCAATTAGTCATTATGCCAGCTTGCTCAATGCTCATACTTATGCCAGCGAATCGTAATACATTTCTAAATTGAACATATGCTTGAAAACTGATAGCTGTCTGATTAGTGAGCCTTTAGTCAAAAAGTAACCGAATTTAATTTTCTTTTCAACAGGTGATTGGGACTACATAGTGAAAATTCGAGATCTTGTTGAAAAACTTGCTAAACGCGTTGATCACAGTCAAGACAACTTGGAGAAAATAATCAAGCTTATCAACTCTTGGAACTTTCTACCTTTACATAACCGTTCACATGGAACTCAAGATACTCTGCTCGACCTTGAAGGCGGCCCAGAAAGAGTTGCTAAAAGGTAACAAACTCATTTTATTTCAGAAATAATCCAATTTAAAGTATTTCATTCATGCTTGGCGAAAATCACTTCTTTGATGAAAATATGAAAATGGGTGACGTTAGTGAAATAAGTATCATTTTTAAAATTACACTCTGTCACCAATTTTGGCATTAATAAGATGTATTTCAATCCACATCATAATGGGATATTGATCACGTCTTAGAGAAGATTATCAAGCTCATCAATTCTTGGAATTTTCGACCTTGACATAACCACCTTCAACTTTTCACCTCATCTTAGATTCCAAGTATACGAGAATACAGCTTATTCACTTCGCAAATTGTGCACTTGAGTCCATATCCGTGTTACAAGTATTTACATCACTTCTGTATAGAATTGTAACTGAAATCAATATTGATTTAATTTATAAAAATTATAGTTATTTGAAAATAGAAATTAATTATTGATAGCTTCGAATGTGAAGACAAGACAAGACAAGATGTTGTCAAACCACTGATTTATTAGAAAAACGAGATACCGGTTTCAGTTGCTACACCATTATCAATCTCTGGTAAACTAAAACTTGAAGTACAGAGCAGCAGTATTGATACTAACGGTGAAGCACCGCTATTGGTAGACGCTTGAGCCAATGACCGTGAACGTCTGCCATTGGCCTAGACAAGCTCCTCCCCGATTAGCCCGAAACCGGTATCTCGATTTTCTAATAAATCAGTGGTTTGACAACATCTTGTCTTTTCATTTATCGTTAAATTACCTTCGTTTGTGAAATATTAAACTGTTCTCAAACACTCACCCATCCTGTATAATCACGAGTATTTTTAGAAGAAATACCGTAATTAATTCTAGTTCAGGGTAACATTAAAAAGCTCAATGCTGATAACTTTTCCTTTAGATTCTTCATCATAGAGCGTTGTATTTTCTTATGCATCACTTAATTTATATCTTCCACTGAAGATTACTTACTTTTTATTTTGTACTTTTTTCTTATTTTAATGCTTTGCAAGTGTCTGTTGAAATTGCACTATATCTTTGTAATCTTGAGAATCTATGTACCTATACTAGTTTTAAACCTCAGATTGAACCACACAGTCACATGGCAATACATTTTCTCATATGAATAGAAGCGCACTGTTGCCGATTATAAGCTTTATTTGCTTATCACATCAATATGATCTCCGCTTTCTCTCTCACACACAAGTAGCAGCATTGTATAGACTGTCCAAGCTAAGAAGACATTCTGGCAAGGTGGAAAAATGACTCCAGCTCAGTCAATATTGATTCAAAAATTATAAATTTGGTCTCGAATTTTAGGAAACATTATGATCTACAATTGAAACCAATTTTATTATTTTTGAGTCAACATTGACCGAGCTGGAGTCATTTTCCCATCTTGCCAGAATGTCTTCTTTGCTTGGACAGACAATACTACATAAGCGCAATGGTGCAATTTAAGGTTTGAAGTATGTTATTTCATTCTATCTTATTTCTTTAAGGTACAACGAAATTTCCAACGCAGCTATCGCAATAACAAAACTGGTGAAAGAGAACTTCTACCTGTACCACAACATTCCGCTCCCGGAGCCTCCTGAGCCTCCCAAAAAGTCAATCTCCGAGGAAGAAGAAGAACCGGTCATGTTCGATGAAATGGCCGAGCAGCTCGCCTTGCAGGAAGCAGAGGATGGAGGCGATTCCGACGATGACCTTGACGCGTTCAGAAAATCTCAAAAAGTCAAAGCTGACTCGGAACAGGGTACTTCTATTTTGAACAAGACGGATTCTGAAGACCAGGATGCGAAAGACACAGACGAACAACAAAAATCTCTTGATAAAGAAACCAGCCATTTATCAAAATCCGGAAGTTTGGATCAGACACGTGTTTCAAAATCATCAGTAAAAAGATCCCTAGATCTAGACAAATTAACACGTGCATCTTCCAAGTCAGAAGCTGTCACCATTGACGAAAAAGAGACTGATAAAAAGGAGGAAACAACGTCGAAAGCTAGTTTTGGCAAAAAAGGGACGGTGCAGAAGGGTAGCCCGAAGAAGAGAGCACTTAGTGGAAAGGCAAAGAAGAAGGGGAAGAAGGAAGAAGAAGAACAACCAAAGGAGATTGAAGAACCGGAGCCGGAACCGGCTGAACCTCAGCTCACTTTCTCTGTAAGTTTCTCAAGTTCTGAAAGTTCATCATTTGGATTTTACATACTTTTATATCACGATTTTAAATTCAAATCATTCTTGGGGGAAAACTCTATGAGTACATGAGGTTGTATTTTCATTGCAGGCTACTTCTATGTAAAATTTCTTCATGGTTGGTCATATCCAAGGTTAGTAAATCTACCTGTTTAATGGTAGATTTACTAGCCTTGATATGACCTATCAATGTATCTTGAGGGCTCAGCTGGACTTGTACTGGAAATAATAATTATTCTGTTATAATAATTATTTGATTGCATTAGTATTGATTATTACAGAAAACAGGATAGTTTTCCATGTTTATGTATTTCAGTACTCAGAATCTTCTGAAATTGCAAATTGGATCTGAAACTTATATCAATTACCAATAAACATTAAGAACCCATTTTTGGAAGCAATAAAACACTCTTTCTTGTTGCTACTGTTCATGCTCAGTATGAAATCATTGACACCTGTATGAATCATTATATTTCGCTATCAAGGATATTATCCAGCACATACAATAATAACGCTTTCCTCAAAATAAGGAAAGAACCATTTTACTGTCGTAGTTTTTATTGTCGACAACATGCATAACTCCGACATAGTTTCCATTTTCACTAATTTACTTCCCTCATTAATCCTTCTTACTGAATTTATCCTAATGGTTGAATGCAGTTTGGGTTTAAAATTATGAGATTCACAGTTTTACCATTGTTCTATTTCAGCAAGAGAAATTTCTTCAAGTAGAAGAGGACGAAGAGCTCAGAAATCGTTGGTACAATTATTTGGACATGGTCGATGAAATCATGCTGGAAGGATTGCTGCATTGCGTCGGTTGTAGGTGAGTGCTATTCTCTTTTCACTTTGAGATGTGATACTTCAACCAGTTTTAAATTGTGAAGCATTTTAATTGGGACGTTGCTGCTTGGAGACTCTCATCACATATACGAAGATACGATAATAACCATCTATACAAAACCCTTTCAAATGTACGAAAGTGGAAAAATATTAGCATGTACATGTACTAATGAAGCATTGTGAGAAATTATCTTACACGCAATTCTTTCTACATGCTAATAAATTGTGTGGCACGTTCTTATAATTTTTATTTCCATATTTATTGTGTATTTGTAATTTATTGAGCAGAAGAAAATTGAGATAGACCTAAATTAAATAAATGATTTTTTTTGTTCTCTATCTCCTCTCATACTAAACACATTGTTTTGTGTTATTTTGGCTTAATATTAACCTTTCATGATTCAAAATTGATCGTTTATCATTTCTTGAAGTATTATAACCTGAAAATTTGGACTATTTATAAGGTGACTAAACCAGGAATTGAGGAGGTTTTCCTTATTTCGTATATTTGTACTTTAATAAATAAATATTTTGTTTTTGCTTGCAGCCTTGGACTGATAAACGACAATATGAACCCAGCCAAAGTGCCTTCTCCATTGTTCTCGGTCCGTCTGGAACTGGTAGAGCCTGAAATAGTTTTCATTCCGCCGCTCGATTTCGATTCGGACGATCCCAATTCGTTTGTCAACATTGTCACCAATGTTATGCATGACATCAATTTTCAGGCGTCACTTGCTCCCCGCATTTCGAAGCGCCACGCTGATGAGGATTATTTGGTGAGTGGATTTCACAATTTGAGCAGGATTATTTTTTAGAAGTATTGTAATAATAGTTCAAAACACATCTACTAACATAGTAGTAGTTCAGTACCGTAAAGAATAATTAACTTTTAGAATCTATCTGGATCTGTTCACTATTTAGTATTTCAATGGGTATAAATGTATACGTATGAATTTTAGAGGTACGTATGTAGACTTTCAACTAAATTTAGCTCTCAATTAACACACTATACATAGTAGTGTTGTTTATTATCGTAAAGAATAATACTTTTAGAATCCTTCTAGATCTCTTCTTCATTTAGTATTCCAGTGGGTATAAATGTAGGCGTATGAATGTTGAAGGAACGTTTGTAGAGTTTTATCTGAATTGAGCTCTCAATCAACAGATTTCAAAATCTTACTGTATCAGAATAATGTCTTGTAATAATATTCCAAAACACACTTCATAGTAGTTATTCAGTACCTTGAAGAGTAATAGAATAATTACCTTGAAGAGTAACTTTTATATTCTCTCAAAATCTCTTCACTATTTAGTATTTCAGTGCGTATAAATTTAGACGTATGAATGTAAGAGTATTGTAAGTATATAGATTTTCAACTGAATTGAGATCTCAATAAACATATTTTAAAATCGTATTGTTTCAGAATAACGTTGTCAATCACGAAGATATCAGTGACATGAAGAATGAGACCATCATGAGAGTGAATTTGGCCATAAATGAGGTACGGTACCTATTGAAAAAAGCTAGACATACCTAGTTTTGAAGATTACGGTAAATCATGCTTATTTATTAAAAATAGAGCTATTATTGAATGATCTTATCCAATGGAAATAATTTTCTCGCGAATTGAATTTTATAGTGCCTGTATGTTGTCTATAAGTGTGTTCTATATAATCTTCTATGTTTTCAAACATACTGGACTCCCATTATTTTTTTCAGAAGTGTTTTGATCCCTTCACTATAATTATATAAAATCAAAATCATAATGTTTGATCAATCCAGCACAGACAATGCATATTGTCAGATGTCTAAACTTCTAGGCTTTTCAACGGTAAATAATCATTATTAGAGTGTTGTTTTGCATTCTAATCAAATGAGTTTAGTTAGAATGAAACTATTTTTTTCATTCTTTTTACAGGCTATTAAGTATTGCTCAGCCTTTGAACAGTACAGCTACCTATGGCTGGATGACAGGGATCTCTTCTTGAAGCAGTTTCTCACCTACGGCCACCCCTTGACCCCCGAGGAATGTGATATGGAAGGAAAGCTGGATGATGAGGGTCTTCCATTACTCAAGGAGTGTCCTCCTAAGCTGGAAGCGTTCAAAACTCAGGTTAGAAACATTCACATCTTATCCTGTTTGTCCCAACAACTCACAGATAATTTATTCGATCAATTGGAAATTAGGAAATCCAGAAACAGAATATAAAATAGCATTTTGGATGAATTGAAGTTTAATAAGAAATTACAACATAAATCTTCTGCTTCCTTCAATATTAGTTTCCATTGCTACAAAAGTCACTCGGGCACATGCTCCTAAGATGCAATAGAAACTGTGATAAATACACATCACTTGAGTTTAAAAATTATATACCATTTCATCAGAGATCAATTATTGAAAGAATTCAGACTGACTGTTATTCAAATCAGTTTATATTGTATTCAATAAAAAACGTTCGAATTATAGTAAACATGATATATCCTATATTATGTAAACATTGGCTCACCGAGGGCATGAACGTGGAGTGACCATGAGGGTCACGTTCTAGCCTTAGGCCAGGCGTATGCTGGGACGCATTTAGGCACACGCACGCAAGCCAGCCAATCACAGCTCTTGTCTTGTCCTCAACAAGAGCTGTGATTGGCTGGCTTGCGTGCGTGTACATGAATGCGTCCCAGCAAACGCCTGGCCTAAGACTTTTCCGTTTATAAACTACAAATTTTTGGGTTGATTGTTATTGTTCTTGTTCGTCTGTTAGTGTTCATATTCCGTTCTTAGACAGTCACGTCTCCCTGTCTGATTTAGGCTACTTTCTGGACAGTTGTATTCCTTGATATCACAGGCTACCACAGTCCGGGTAGGATAACTCTGTGTGTCAAGGGAACAACACTGGAAAGAGTAGTACCTTTTCGGACAGGTATTTGTATTTTTAATTAATTTTCGGACAGGTATTTGTATTTTTAATTAATTATTAAAGTCGCGGAAAAAGTGTTATCAACATGAAGAGTAAAGTAAGCAAATGTTTCTAGATTAACCACTAGACTTCCCCCCCCCCTTACATATTTGGTGGAGGCGCCAGGTAACGATCCCGGTACCTCTCGCAAATTTTATAGAGCAACATCCGAAGTTTTATAGAGCAACACCCACTGTTCAGCTGATCTTTTTTTAATTTTTTGAATTTTGAAGGGTTGATCCGAAAAACACAGAAATAATAGCAGAAATAATTTTATTTATCATTTTCCACTGAAATACAAATTTCCCCCATGGCCTAGTTGCCTATCTGGGAACTATATTTCTCACTTTTTCATTTCATTTCCACTTTTTTCATGATTCTTGTTTGATTTCCAGATTGACATCTACGAGCAGCTTTACACTGAAGTTGATAAAATCGAAATGCAAAAGGTGTTCTTCTATTGGTTCGTCATCGATATCAGACCTTTCAAGCAAGCACTCCTGAACACAGTTTGCAAGTGGAGTATGATGTTCAAGCAACACCTTATCAATCATGTTGTTAACAGGTAATTTTTAGGGACATTTTTCACTTTTTTTCAATTTTATTGTAATTGAATTCTTCAGTTTATGCTATAACGTAAATAATTGAGTTCTTCAATGCGTGTCATCGGTTCAATCTCCATTCAGAGAAAAGAAAGTATAAAACAGCTCCCACGTATGCATGATATGGTACATATTTACATGCATCAAATTATACAATCAAAATCAAACATTAAATACGAATAATTATATAAATCCTCCCAATCCAATTGTTTAATTTGATGAATTTATCATCTTGTGTATCTCCAGAAAAGGAAATAAACTGTGGACACACAGGTTTAACAGCTTTGAACTAATTTAAATTAGTTTTTTCAATAATGTAGACTTGAAGGCGACATTATAAAAAAGTTACTTTAAATATATTTTTGAAAGCCAAGGCAGACTAGTATCAGTGATCTCTCGTTCAAGTATAGTCTGGTCGAGCAAAGAACGCATTCCATTTCAAAATGGCAGCTGTTCAATGCTGCCAACAGTCGAAATAAAAATAGTCCTACTCTTACCACTTGTCTCTCATCACATCCAATCAACGGTAAAGTGATTTTACACGAACATCTTTAGATATGCGCACGGGTAGTTACACTCTCAATTGATTTGGCCATTTTGAAGGAATGTCTTCTTTGCTCGACCAGACTATATACTTTACTTGTTATTCTCAAGTCTTGAAATTCCCTCACATTATTTCTCCAAATTCTTTGATACCATTTTTTATTTTCTGCATGTTCTATTTCAGTCTCAACGAACTGGCTAAATTCGTGGAGGAAGCCGATGTAGGCCTGATGAAGCCGTTGACTGAAGGAGACTACGACGGACTGGTGACAGTTATGGGCTACCTGATGCAAGTCAAGGAACGCCAGATGACCACTGACTACATGTTTGAGCCACTGCGAGACATCATCGAGCTGGTCAAAACCTACGATCTAGAATTTCCCGAAGAGACCTATGTACTTCTACAGGTGAGAATATTATTTAAGTTATTAAATCATATGATTCATTTCATAACATTTAATCAGCGATTAAATAATGTGCTAATCAAGTACCTATGTACTTCATGTGTACTTCAAGAATATGATTGAAACCGTGATTAAATCGTTCACTTCAAAATAATTTTCTGACAAAAGCAGTAAATTCATTCATTGTGGTGTGATTGGCTATTCGTTGATTAATTATGAGGTCAAGTCATCCACTTGAATCACTTTTTTTAATTATTCTAAAATAACGTTTTATTCACGTGTCAAAATATTAAAGTCTTATTCCTGGATTGAAAATTATTTGTTGAATCAATTTTTTTAACTGTTAGTATGAATAAATAGATTTTAATGATTTATAAATCTATAATTGAAAAGTAGCTTCTTTTTATTGCTTTATACCATCCAATATGGGATTGATAGGCATGATTCTTAATAACTTGAGCTGTTTTGTTGGGCTCCTCCCCATCCTGTTCTCATTTCAGAAACATTTAAATTTTTGTGTGTGTTCAAGGATCTGCCGGACCGCTGGAATAACACAAAGAAAACGGCAATCGCTGTCAAGGCAGCTGTTATGCCTTTGATGCAAGCTGAGGCCAACACTGTACGCAAACGTCTTGTTTTGTTCGACATACGACAAGGGCTGTTCAGAGATACGTTCAGAAGGAGCTCATTCTTCAGGTACGGTACACTACTCCTCATTCAGGATGACTTAGACAGAATAAACAAACCAAATAAGTTTACAAACTGGGCGGTTACTATTGCAATGTCAAACAAAAAATAATAATGACACATATGCATTGCCAATGCTATGTGTTGTGTCCACTCTACGTCATTAATTATGGTTTGTAAGGTAGCCACTCCATTCTGAGTCTTACCCACACACACACGCAAAAGGTTTCTTCATTTTGTCTCAAGTTATCGTGAATAGAGTAAAGTATAGACACTGTAATATAATCAAAGGGTGGACATTGGACGATTCAATTTTGATTTTCTACCCTCTAATATTATTTGAAAACAACATATCTACCGAATTGGATAACAAAATCCGTAGCATTCCTACTTTTTCCAATCAATCCTTGCAATGCTGCATTATCCTTGCTGTGCATCTCATGTCAACTTGACAATCAAGTCATCTTACTCAACCATGAACATAGCTTCCTCTGTAACAATGATAAAATTATGGATTTTAGTCACAAAGACGCCATAGTTTTACAAGATTTTAGCATAACACCATATGGTGATGGTGATGTGTGTGGAGATAATGTGCTAGTGGTGTGTCAATAAAATTCGATTTGATATTAGTTTATATATGTAATCTGATTTTTTACAGATGGGAATGCGAAGAGGTGTACAAGGAAATAGATAAAACTCATTTCGAAATGATGGAGTTGGAACAGTTGACAGAGAAATTGACACAGCAGGCTACACTTTTCGAAGTCATTGTACCCGAATTCAAACTTGTCAAGCAGTTGCGTAAAGAACTGAAAATGGTCAAGGTGAGTTTAACTTTACCTCATTGATGAAAATAATAATGTAAATTGAAGGAACCATGAATATAGCTCCTATAATACAGAAAGGAAGATTAGGTACTTATTGTAAATATCAGTATATTGCTTGCTGATTAGTTGTGAAGGTGATACAGTAGTTATAAGTTGTTATATTAAGTGGTTATATGATATAGTGTATCCATAATAAGATACAGTAGACTCTCGATAATACAAACATTCGATAATACGAAACTCTTGATAATACTAAATCCCTGGTCCCTTGAAAAACTCTTGATAATTCGAACTAACTCAATGCATTTAGGTACTCTCGATAGTACGAATCAAAATACAGAGCCTGATCCGACTGCAACACGCGATAATTCGAACTTCTTTACAAAAACTCTCGATAATACGAACTTCTATTGAACATGAACATGTTCAAACCTGTATAAAATTCACAAAACATTATCAAACACGCATAAAATTCAGCGAAGCAAAAAAAATTACAGCCTTTTCCATCAGAAAATAATAATCTTTTTTTGACTAAATGTACAATAATATTGTTTTTCCTTGAAAAATTGCAGACTTTTTCATGAAAAAAATATAATCTACTTTCGATTGATTTCACAAAACTGTAATTATTGTATTTGTTAAAATCAATTTATCAACATCCAATTCCTCTATTTCTAGTTCCTTAATTAAATTTCTCAATTCTTGATAATTTTTATTTTTACAGAACTGCGTTTAAAAATTTGAACATTCAATAAACTACAATATTAAACAATATTTCTTCCTATAGCAGCAATTTTGCTATATAAAGTCATTTTTCCTCTTCCATCCAACTTTTGATCATACGAACTCTCGATAATTCGAACTTTTTCTCTGGTCCCTCCAAATTCGCATTAACGAGAGTCGACTTTATTGTCTTTCCATTTTATCAGTGTGTTGATTTTTTATTGTTTATGGTTTAATGTTGTGTTGGTAGGGTTTCTTGAGTAAGATATACAGTTTGAAGCATTTTTGTTGTGAACTTGTAACCATGACTTGAAAACTTATTTTTATTTTTTGCAGATACTATGGGATTATATTCTCGTTGTCCGATCTTGGATTTCTGACTGGGAGGGCACTCAATGGAAAAAGATTGATTCTGAAACTATGGACATGGAACTCAAAAAATTCTCAAAGGAAATACGAAGTAAGCTATTAATTGAAGAGGATAACTAGATTATTAGATTTGATCACGAATTTAGTCGAAGCAATCATTATAGGTAGTTTTTAAGTACATGAGAAGAAATCAATTATTAGATATCGGTTTATTAATTCAAACAATTCAATCATAAATATTTGTTTAGTTCAATTTTTGTTCCCTGAAATATGTTCCATACGTCATTCTGCCCAGCTTCAGTACACTATGAACTCTATTAGAAGATGAAATGATTCAATACAATTTTGAAAAATTAGCAAAATGAATTAAGTAACTCAGTAAGAAAAATAAGAAAACTTAGTAACAAAAATAATTAAGACAAAGTAAAAATAAAATAATTTGATTTTTTCAGCCTTGGACAAGGAAATGCGAGGCTGGGATATTTATGTGCAACTTGAATCTGTTATCAAGAACATGATAACTGCTTTGAGAGCTGTTACTGAATTACAGAATCCCGCTATCAGAGAACGCCACTGGAAACAACTGATGGCTGCTACAAAGGTTTGTCCAATTTTGCTATGCCTATTTTTTAAAGCTGATTTTGGCTACGTACGTTTATTAATTGTGCTTTGGTATAAGGAAAATACGATATAATACAAAAAACTTATCAAACAATGGGAATCGAACCGTAATGGGTTTAAGAGATTGTATTTGAGACGCTCCAGGCCACTATCTTCAATAATTATATAGCTACGTTAAATTCCTAGGCCCTTTGTGGGCTGTTGAGCCATTGACAAAAACAACAGAAAACGTTACATTCCAATTGATTCTTATTTGGTTATTTGTATATTTCCAAAGTGAAATTCTTGAATTTAAGAAGTTTGTCTCATAAGAATACATTTTTTCTCAATAGGCCTATAAGAATAAAAAATATTTCTAGTATCACTCACATTCGGTCGTCCAGTTAATTTCTATAATTACTCTTTCAAAATACAGTAGCATTGTCCCTGAGTTTTTGACATCATTTCAGATAATTTCTCTGATTCTTGATATGAATAAGGATTTTAAAAGCATGTAAACTTACTTTTCATTTTAATTAATGCTGCTATGAACTATATTCCATTCACGATGGCTTGAGACGAGATAAACAAAAGCTCTGCATGTGTGTGTGTGTGTGCGACTGGGTGGCTTCGTTTTAGCCACGACATAAGCAAGTCACAGCTATGCCGAAATCCCGAATTTCGTTGTCGGGACTGTAACCAAAGCATTGGCACAAAAACTTTTATTATAATTGTTTGTTAATTTTAGGTTCATGCAGTCGAGAGAGAGAACCGAAACAAGTAATTTCCCAATGTGTATCTATAAAAAAGATTACTCAAAGATACTTATTCTGAATTGCCTACAACAAAATTTGGAATTTCGGCGTTGCTGTGACTTGTTCATGTCGCGGCTAAAAGGAAGCCACTCCAGTCGCACACACACACACACATGCAGAGCTTTTGTTTATCTCGTCTCAAGCCATCGTGAATGGACTATAGGCTTATTATTTCTAATTCTAGTGAATCTCCCTTGAGCTGAATGAAAATATGTAGCCGATTTTCAGCTTTCCAGATGAACATTTCAGAATGCTTGAAGAAAAAAAGTAGCATTGTCCCAGTTATTCATATTTCATGTCAATTTCCTTTTCAGTTTGAATTGATGCTGCCAAGAGCTAGGATTATTTCTCATTCACGTGATTAACCCTTGAGCTGTATGAAATGATGCAGCAGATTTTCTGGTTTCAGTTTTCAGAACTCTTTCAAAATACAGTAGCATTGTCCCTGTGTTTTTGACATTATTCCAGGTTCAATTCACCGAATGCAAGAGCTTCACCCAGTGGGGTGGTGGAGGTGGAGAGGGGGGTAGCATCGAGGTCTGGATATATTTGAATTGCAAATTTCCTTTTAGCAGCACTTCCAAATTAGCTCACTATTTTGACATGCCTTGTACATAATTGCATAAACTTCGAACTTGGAATTTCGGAGCTAACCATGCACGAGGAATAATATAATAGAAAAATTTCATGTTCTATTGGTTATTTGAAAAATTTCGTTTCAGCTCGAGACAGAAATGTTATCAATGATATTCATGTATATCAATTCCGATAGTATTTCAAGCAAAAAGGCTCCTCAATATAATACTGTTTCAGTCATGCAATGTATTGAATCAATACTTCCCTTACTACCTATGATACAAGGGCAAGGGAATCAATATAGAAAACTATGTAGAGACCTATAAAGACTAATAATTATTTAGATTGAATTGTAGAATGTAAATATCACATTTAGATGGAAATTTTAGTGTTGTATATTTCACCATCAAATTAGAATTGCAATTCTAAAGCTCTGAGATTGTATAAATACTTATCTAAAAGTAGGTTTCTATTACTACATGTCGGGCACAAGATGCAATAGAAACACGTGATTGTTTGGAGCAACGCAAGTAAAGATTTAACCGACCAGTGTGTGTTGCTCTATACAACTATTGCTGTAACGTTGCTACGTGTTTCTTGTGCCCGACAAGTGACCTTGTTTTGTAGTAATGGAAATCTACCTTGAGTTAATTTTATCCTTGGTGAGACCAAGGGTTCAGTCATATTCCCAAAAAACATAAACTAATGTAAATGTTATTCCCTTACAGGTTAAGTTTGTGATAGGTGAAAGCACCACTCTAGCAGAACTGCTGGCATTGAACCTGTACAAGTATGAGGAGGAGGTGAAGACAATTGTCGATAAGTCGGTGAAGGAAATGTCGATGGAGAAGACTCTCAACGAAATGAACCAGACCTGGTCGACTATGGAGTTCGAGTATGAGCCACATCCCAGGACTGGATGCAAGGTGCTCAGGGTGTCTGAAGAACTTATCGAAATACTCGAGGATAATCAGGTAATGTTCTTAGGATGATGAACTTATGAACATTATGTATGGGCAATTATGATTAGTTCATGTATTGTGACAAATGGTTCATGAGGTCGAATAACTATTAGGTCAAGTGGTCTCGCGTTTTTCACGATTTCGAAAAAATGGGTCAAGTGGGAGTTGGGTCAGTTGGTATACCACCTGTAATTGGAAGAATACCAATGAGAGGATAATTCAAGAACACAAGATGTGTATCAATTTTCTTCAGCTTGAAATTCTTTTTCAACCTGTGAAAGTATATTAGAAGCAGAATCCATTAGGAGCATCAATAGATTTATTTGAATACGGATTATTTCCTTGATCCATTTGTATTCATTTAAGAGACTCATTCAAGTTGTATACGTTACTTGTTCAACTTTTATCCCGTACTTTGAGAAATTTTCAACAATTTATCATCCACTTTTAAGTTTAAAATGCAGTACAATATAGATCACAATATACATGCTTCCTTTACTACTAGTACCTATATTCACTTGATTATATTTCTGGCTTTAAATTCTGTCATCTTCAAACACTCTGAAGATTCTTTTCATTATTTCTTCTTTTGGGGGGCGTGAGACCCACACCAGCTCTAGGCTTCTGCATTGGTATGATGAGAAGATCCTGTGAAAGATGGGATTTGCAGTTTGTTGTCGGTTCTTTAAACGTGCTGGATATCAAAATATTATGAAATATATAATATTGTATTTCAAAAATTTATAAATTAACCTTCTATGCATTTAATCTACTAACTGTTGACAATAGAATGTAAGAGTTAGATGATAATAATATAGTTTGATTTTAACTAGTTTGTCTGAAGGTATTAAATTTCTTATACTGTTCACTGTCTTCTAGGTTAATTTTCTCACAAATATTTAAATTCGTTTCAGGTCCAACTGCAGAACATGATGAGCTCGAAATTCATAGCATACTTCTTGGAGGAAGTGTCCGATTGGCAGAAGAAACTGTCCAATGCTGATCAAGTCATTCATATTTGGATTGAGGTGCAGAGAACGTGGATGCACCTTGAGTCGATTTTCATTGGCTCTGAAGATATTCGTCGACAGCTGCCTGATGATTCCAAACGTTTCGATTACATTGATAAGGAGTTCAGGGTAGAACAGCTGATTTATTACTACTTGCTTCCAAGCTCTGAAACCCTGTCAGCTGGAGAGGAGAGATAGAAAGTAATACAAACCAGTTTCAGTGTAAATAAGCCATTTTAAAGAATACTCACAATCACACACGCACTCTCAATTACATTCCTGGCAGGGTTTCAGGGCTTGGACGCGAACATTGAGTTACAATGCATGTAGAAACTTTACATCATGGGAAGGTAAACTAATGATAACAATACAGTAAAAATAGAAGAGTTTGAAGTTGTATTCTTGTTTTCTTTTCAATTGGTTTTCAAATTAGGAAAGTCACTTGTTTCAATGGTTTTTCCGAACCTTCAATAAGATAATTTATATGTCTGTAGTACCCACCAAAACTGCCACTTTCTAGAAAATGTTGTCGATAATAATGATACACATGGTTTTTGTGATCAATATCTTTTTTACCTTTCTAAAGCTATAAAAATTTGGTCAAAGATTATTTTGAAGTACAGTGTATACTGTTTTTGAAATTTCTTTATCTGCTCTCAGACAAATGCTTACTTGAAAAACACATTTAAAACTTATAATGGATGTCTTCTCTTATCCTGAACCAATTTTAAAATCAATTTACCTACTGTTTCACACATTACTCGTAGTAGTTTGATGCAATACTTCCAAGTATATAAATTAGTTACTAAACTACAGAATAATATTATTCATCATTTGCAATATTCTATTTCTATTACTCACAACCATTTTTTACTCTTTTTCTCGATTTATAGATCCTACTGGATGAAATTGCGAAAACTCCAAATGTAATCAAAGCCACTAATAAGCCGAAACTGTTTGAAAAACTCGAACTTCTACAGAGCGAACTGATAAAATGTGAGAAGGCACTGGCTGAATACTTGGAAACAAAGCGGCTGGCTTATCCTCGCTTCTATTTCGTTTCTTCTGCAGATCTGCTAGACATTTTATCGAATGGCAACCAACCCGAACTGGTTTGCAGGTGAAGATACAGATTATTCTATTATTTATATTGTTTTAATATTATTGTAGTATTATAGCCTGGTCGAGCAAAGAAGACATATTCCTTCAAAATGGCCAATTGAAGTAAGAGTGCAACTACGCATGCGCAGATCTAAAAAAAATTATGTATGAATAATCACTTCTGCCAACGTACCGCTGGTGAGATGTGATGGGAGACAGATGGTAAGATTGGGAGTAACTACTTCCATTTCGACTGCTGGTAGCATTGAAGAAATGTCTTCTTTGATATATTATTGCTCTTAATGAATGTGTTCATGATAATTCACATTATGAGATGAAAAATGAGTTTAATATGATTTTTAATGGTTGAGAGAAAATTACAGGTTTGTTCCACCTCACCAACATGTACTCGGTCAAATACTTTTCGTGACCCAACTTCACGATTACTTAGTAGCCACTCTCAGCGAGTGGCCAATACCCATTATGAGATTGTGTTCGAATATTAAAAATGTTTGAAAGTTTAATGTTTAAAAACTCTTTGGAAAAATCTAATAAAAAAGTTTGAATGTTTAAAATCTATCATTTAAAATGTCTGTTCTAGGCATCTTACAAAACTGTACGACTCTATAGCAAGGTTGAGATTCCAGCAAGAAAACAATAAAAATACGAAAATTGCAAAAGGTATGTTCGCCAAGGATGGTGAATACGTTGAGTTCAGCATTGATTGCGACTGCAGTGGACAAGTGAGTCATCTAAAGTAATATAATAACTTGATTAAAAATATGCTCAATTGGTGTATTCAATCTTTTCACGAGTAGATAACGAGAAGAACCTCTTCGTATATTTCATGTATTAGATAAATTACTTTGAAATTGAGTACAAAAATTAAACTAATTCGAACTTATTTCCTTTATTTTGATGTAAGGAAGCACCTCACGAAGTTTTTCAGAAACTGCCTGTATATTTGAATCAATTTTTGTGTCAACAGGTAGAGAAATGGCTGAACAACGTGACGGACGCTATGCGCATTTCGGGCCGCCACTACTTCAGCGAGGCGGTGGTAACCTACGACGAGAAGCCGCGCGAACAGTGGCTGTTCGACTACCCGGCGCAGTGCGCACTCTGCGGCACACAGATCTGGTGGACCACCGAGGTCAACCTCGCCTTCGCCCGGCTCGAGGAGGGCTATGAGAACGCGCTCAAGGACTATCAGAAGAAACAGGTACTATAGACAACTTGATTATAGATAGATAGATATCTGTATATCTATCTTGAATAGATTATAGTCTTATAGATATGATTAATAGTCTTATTTATTCAATCTCTGTTGCTATGCTCGTGAGGCATTGAATTAGCAAATGTGGTAGAGCTGACAACATTAATTGAAACTAAAAAGAATTTGTTTTTAAGAGATCTGATGTACATGGACACAATACCAGAAGTCTGCACAGGCTTGATGTTCCATTCTGTTGGTTAAGCAAAATGACCAAATGCCATTAAATCCTTGGCAAGAAAAAGTTTAATAAGTTAACAACTTCCTTTAGAAGTATCAAATGTTTTAAATATTTTAAATTTATATTGAATAACTGTATGATGAGCATTCCTTTGTATTATTCATTTATTCATTCATTTAATGATTATTTTTACTGTGATTAAAATTTTGAAAATTGTGCTAATATTTATAGCCTGTCACTGACTATGTCGTGATGAATTTGTATGTTTTCGAACAGTGAATTATATTCTAATCTATCCTATTTATTTATGGAGTGTTTGAATAAATGAAAACATTTTTCAAGCTATCAGTAATCCAATTTTTATATTTTCCAGATATCTCAGTTGAGCACTCTGATTACTCTCTTGCTTGGTGAACTAACAGCAGGTGATAGGCAGAAGATCATGACAATCTGTACAATAGACGTTCACTCGAGAGATGTTGTCTCGAAGCTCATCTTGTCCAAAGTTGAAAACAGTTCAGCTTTTCAATGGCAGTCACAACTGAGACACAGGTATTTTCACAATATCAACTCAAATTCTCCGTGTTGTATTGGTTCTTATATAGTTTCAGCTATTTTACAAGAGTAAAACTTCATGAGAAGTGAAAGCGGATCATTCTAAACACAAACTTCAGGCCATTTTAAATATTCCTTGAAATTTGGGAAAAACGTTTTCGACTTAATTGTCTGTGTTTTATCTTTCAAACTAATGAATTATAGTTACTGTATATATTTTTCTCATTCATTTTTCCATCTTTGCAGATGGGATACTGACATCAAAGACTGCTTTGCCAACATTTGTGATGCGCAATTCCGATACGACTACGAGTACTTGGGAAACACACCCCGTCTGGTTATCACACCGCTCACTGACCGATGTTACATAACACTTACTCAGGTGTGTAATATAGTCTACTATGATGATGAAAGATTAACGTGATGATGTTAACAAAGTTTTCAATAAATGTAAATCTTAGTACCCTTTTTTAAAATAATTATTTCGAAAAAGGGTTCTGAGATCTACATTTATTGAAAACTGATAAGTACGGTAGAAAAAGGAAAAATGAGAAAAGGAAGAAGGAAATAATGATAATTATTATCCCTAAGAAAAAGGAAATAATGATAATATTAGATTATAGATTAGATAACATAGATTTGACTTTTATTTAATGAAAATACAAGATATTGTCAAACCACAGATTTATTGAAAATCGAGATACCGGTTTCGGTTGCTACACCATTATCAATCTCTGGTAAACTGACTTTTATATCTTGTTTTTAGAAAGACATCACAGGATGGGATATCAAAGGAAGTTACTCTCGTGAAGTTAAATTCAATTCATAAGGAATTAATCTCTGTAAAATATTTCTCTGAATAATTTACTATTGGTTCCATCTTATTTTTTGGAGCATTCCAACTATTTCAATTTACGTTTAAATTTACATCTAATATTGTAAATTGTTTTTATTCTGAACCGTAGTTGAATAAAACAATAATACATAATCCTACTCTTTATGTTAATAGATGAAAATCAAAATCACAGTACCCTTTTTAAGTATTTTTATTCAAACAAATTCTGTTTCGCTCTCCTGAGGGTACTTTGATTATGATGTTTATCTATAATAATACATTAATAGTAGCCCTAGACAAATAGGAAACATTGAAGATGGCTTATACTTCTCATTACTATGATTTTGTTAATTTAGTTTTCGTTTCTCAATATTGTGTATATTCCTATTAATTTGAAATTGTGTATTTCAATTTCAGTCACTGCATTTGGTGATGGGAGGAGCCCCTGCAGGACCGGCGGGTACGGGCAAAACTGAAACAACAAAGGACTTGGGCAAGGCCATCGGTATCATGGTCTATGTATTTAACTGCTCCGAGCAAATGGATTATAAGGTAGGCTATTATTTCTAACCTTTAGGCTGAGGCCGCACTGCCGGTGGGTAGAGCCTGGAGGGTGGAGGGTAGTTGGTAAATCTATAGAACACACCATCCACAGTAATACATCGTATGAATGGTATGATGTCATTCGGTTTTTTGAGGTTATGTTGTCCATATTTAAGAATTTCAAGATGGCGGCTGAACACATACCATTCATACGATGTATTCTGTGAATGGTGTGTGTGTTCTATAGGTTTACCAACTACCCTCCACCCTCCAGGCTCTACCCACCGGCAGTACGGCCTCAGCCTTATGGCTAAACAAATAGCTCCCAATGATGCTAGACTAGTTTCTAGAAGTTAAATCTATGAATAATAAAAATATCTTATTTGAATAATTTATACTTGGTTGTCATGAGCACAGAGAACGGAATATAGTTATCTTTCTCCGTTCCAAATAATGCTGAAGTAGTTTCAAGAAGTTAAATCGTCACGAATAAGAAAAATCTTATTTGAACTTTGGGTAATTCTGTTTGTTGTCATGAGCACAAAGAACGGAATCCACTCTTTCTCCTTTAACCTTTCTGTCATGAGGTAACATCTACGACAGATTTGTGTAAACGGTAAAACCGACTGCCAGCATTGACAACTTACTTACCCACCCGTAATACCTTCATTTTCTAAAAAGGTAATACCCTAGAAGCAATTCCTGCATAGAATTTTACTAAGTTCTTAAGTCTTGACGTGTTGCATGCTGCAACAGCCCTACTCAATCGGCTAAACCCAACAAATTCATAAAACCACTACTTATTTTTCATTTTTGTTATACTTGAACATGAAAGAAGGATTTAAATTATGAATTGTTGAGTTTAAAGTCATGGTAACATTTACAAGGGAGAAGGGACTGGTTCAAACCTTCCACTTAGGGTTCACTTTCACTGTCAGTTCGGACTTCATTTTCACTGATATACTTTATCAAATAAATTTACCAATTTTGTATTATGTTTTGTGCAGTCGTGCGGCAACATTTACAAGGGACTGGCGCAGACTGGAGCCTGGGGCTGTTTCGACGAGTTTAATCGTATCAGCGTGGAGGTGCTCTCGGTGGTTGCAGTGCAGGTCAAGACTGTACTAGACGCCATCAAAGCCAAGAAGTCGATGTTCATGTTCCTGGGTGAACTCATATCGCTGGTTCCCACAGTCGGCATGTTCATCACTATGAATCCCGGATATGCCGGTCGAGCTGAGCTGCCTGAAAATTTGAAGGCACTTTTCAGGTGAGTTGTCGTGTTTTGATATTAAATAACATTAGCTAACATAATTTAACCATTAGTTTTTTTAATTGGTAATATGGTGGCTTTTTATGGTCTTGAAGTTAGCATTTATAATAATAGCTGACTACTAATATCAATACAATTTTGTCACTACGAAGAGTGTTTGACTGGTCGTTTACTAGGAACCTTACTTCTTACTAAGTTACTTTAGTAACTTACATTACTTGAGTGAAACGCATGAAAATAGTCCAGTGAGAGGCGATGCATCGTTGCCAATTCAGATGGTTAGGTATAAATAAAAATTAATTTATGTTTTCATAATACACCTGAAGAAATGGCAACGTCTATGGCGACGGGCGGTTTTATCTGCTGTTCCAGTTTCCATTGGACTATTTTCATGCGTTTTGCTCTAGTAACCTACCAATTTATTTAGCAGACTGAACCCTCCATTATACCTTCAACCCTTCCATTTGAGTTTTGAGAATATGCGTACCATTGTATAAATAATAAGATTTAGGTTTACCATTCATTATTGTTATTGTTGTTTCAAGTGTTATTTTAAATTTCCAAGAAAATTTGCACAAAATTAATTCTTCTTGGCTGTATGGTTGTGGTGTTTGTAATATGGGGGCTTGACATCACTTTGAATTCAACCTCCGTTGATACAGATGATTTAGTGATTATATGAAACAAAAATCATTGTATAATGAAATAATAAGGAACATACATTAATTTGATGATTGATTCATTATCAAATAAGTCTGCTCATGATTACCACTCAGTCTTGAATAATTTTCATTTCTGTTTTATTTCAATCAATCAATTATTTTAATCAATTTATTTCTGTCTAGGCCTTGCGCTATGGTTGTCCCTGATTTCGAGCTGATCTGTGAAATCATGTTAGTAGCCGAAGGATTCCAGGAAGCTCGTCTCTTAGCGAGAAAATTCATCACACTCTACTCACTGTGCAGAGAATTGCTCTCCAAACAGGATCACTACGATTGGGGCTTGCGTGCCATCAAGTCTGTGCTGGTTGTTGCTGGCTCCCTCAAGGTGAGTCTATTACTGTCTTGTCTCTTCTACATAATAACTGAATCCCCTGAAAATCCACCCAAAACAGCCTTCCCCCACTCACAACACTTCCCAACTTCTGCCCCAAAGCACCTCACTTGATTTGAAGCAACTCATTACTCAGGCCAAGCTAGGAGCGTCGAAGATGAGTACCACTACTCGAAACGCGTCCGCAACTCAAAACAGTAAGTGAACTAGATAGCTAGATAGATAAAAGTCTTCATTTTTAGTACATTACACATGTAATGTGGGCGAAGTCGAGGCACAAAGCCCCACTTCAAAGCTTCCACTTCCAAAGCTTCCACTTGACCCACAGTATTAACTACATAGCAAGTAAAAAGTAAACTTTTTGATAATATTTTAGTGTCATATTATTGTAATGTGTATTCTATTGTGGAATAAAGAATATGATATTTGATTTGAACAGCGAGGCGACAAACAACGCCCCGAGGACCAAGTGCTGATGCGCGCCTTGCGAGACTTCAACATTCCGAAAATAGTGACCGACGACATGTCCATCTTTATGGGTCTGATCGGCGACCTCTTCCCAGCTCTGGACGTTCCGCGCAAACGAGATCTCGACTTTGAAAAGCAGGTGAAGCAGGCCGCTGTCGACCTACATCTGCAGCCTGAGGAGAATTTCATCCTGAAAGTAAGTTGGATTATGATGATAAACTTCAAATATACATCGATCTATACCATTTTGGAATAGGTTACTATTTAAATTTACGTTGGTTAAGCAATCATATAGTCTGTCCAAGCAAAGAAGTCCCTCTGGCAAGATGGGAAAATGACTCCAGCTCGGTCAATATTGGTTTAAAAATTATTGATTTGGTCTCAATATGTGTGTGCCTGGACCTCCTATTAAAGGGAGCTATGTTATAGTCTGTCCAAGCAGAGAAGACCCTCTGGCAAGATGAGAAAATGACTCCAGCTCGCTCAATATTGGTTCAAAAAATATTGATTTGGTCTTGTTGATCAGTATGTTTCCTACGATTGAGACCAAATCAATAATTTTTAAACCAATTTTGACCGAGCTGGAGTCATTTTCTCATCTCAGCATGCTGACTTGAATTGTCTCTCTTTTAAGCGTAATTTTCATGAAATATGATGATGAAACTTCACTCAGGTATGTGTTTTCCGTACTGGATAATGATAGAAATTACCCTAAATTATGTCTTGAAATTGATATGATTTGTAGCATAGCTTCCTTTAATAGATGGCCCTGCCCTAATAATATGGCAACGTCGCACCGTAGACATAGTCTTTTCATATGAAATCATTAAGTACAGATACAAATCATGCATGTTGACTTGGTTTTTCTCTCTTTGAGCATAATTTCCATGGAAAATGTTCCTTAAACTCTTCGTATAGAATTCCTTTTGTGTTTTTTTGTAATTGGCTGTGATAGATATTAGCAAGAAAGATTAAGAATAGACAGTTATTTATTAAAATAGCTTATGCTTTGTAGCAAGTCAAGTGTGAGAACGCACACAAGAAACGCATCCATTAGAACAGCTGATTGTAAAATGATTTTAATGCTTTTAAATGGACCCAATTACCTACTCTACATAGTTGCCAATTTTTAGGCCATGGCCTTAATTCTATGGAAGGAAGCTATGTTTGTAGCAAGTCAAATGTGAGAACGCACACAAGAAACGCATCCGTTGAAACAGCTGATATAGAAATGAATACAATGCTCTCCCACTCTACTTAAGCCGCGTATCGACAGTCCGAGGCATGTGCCACAAATGCCTCGCAGTACAGTCTGGTGACGCAAAAAGTATAAACTCATGGCTGAGGCATATGTGTGAATATAATCTGCAATAATAAAAAATAATTATAATTATAGTATAGTATATAGTATATAATTATGATGAAAATAGTTATAATAAAAAATCTGCATTTTTTGTAACAAAAAATGCGAGCACCTGAAGAAATTGACTAGCGCCATCAAGCGGGAGACAAAGCAACTAAGCTCTGACAATTGATAATTTGGACTTTGGAGGTTAGTTTTTGCTCAATTAGTAGATAAAAATTCAAGGCAATGCTTATTATTGCCTATTAGAACCTTCTGCACCCAAATAGAATTCTTAATCACAAAAATGCATAGGAATGTGGTACAATTTTGAGGTTAGTTTGTAGAATTGTTCGGTGTGCGTTGCGAGGCAACAGGCACTGCTCGCTGCGAATTGTGTGCAGCGTTTGCCTCGCTGCTAGCAAACCCGGTATCGACAGTCCGAGGCATGTGTGGCACATGTCTCGGACTGTCGATACGCGGTAGATAGTAGACTAGTAGTAGTACTCTTTTTTTGTGTCAACAGACTGTACAGCTAGGCTTTCGTAGCACATGCCTCGGACTGTCGATACGCGGCTTAAGTTGCCACTTTTAAGGTCATAGCTTCATTAAAGGTAGCTATGATCATACAGTTCAATCTAGGCTCAATCTTCAAACTAAAAGGAATATTGAAATCCATCACCGTGATCCATTCGTTTTTGAAAGAATTTCATTTATTTAAACGTTTTGTTTAGTATTCATTAATCAATGATTCATGACATACTTGAAAGATTCCATACTCAATTAAAGCTGAATACTCAGTTCAATGCTCAAACATGAAAGCTGTGACTCAATCCAAACTTCATTTTTTTCTCAGGTTGTCCAACTGCAAGAGTTATTTGCCGTTCGTCATTCAGTGTTCATAGTTGGCAACGCTGGAACTGGGAAGTCTATGGTTTGGAAAACCTTGTACCGAACTTACCAAAATCAGAAACGAAAGCCGGTTTATTTCGATTTGGAACCTAAGGCTGTCACAAATGACGAATTATTCGGAATTATCAATCCGTCAACTCGTGAATGGAAAGATGGTAAAACATTCATTCATATGTAGCATATTTACTTCTTCTAGTAATTCACACCATCTCCATACCAATGAATACAGCAAGTAGGCTACTCAATAATTCTGAATTCCATGTAAGTTATCATAATCCATAATATGTTTAATTCATACGAGTGTATTGGTAGGTTGATACTAATCGTTTTTCACTATTGAATTGATTTAAAAAAATTTGTAGTGAGATTACTTATGATCATGAATTATATTTTGTGTGTGTTATAACTTCTTTTAGTTCTATATAATATAGAATAGTACTACTGAATTTTAAATATAGGTCATAATTTCACTCGAAAGTCTTTATGTTCTTTTAATTAGAGTATATTGGTATATTTCTTGATCAACAATACAACCACTACCAAAATAAGACGTTGAATTTCTAAGTCACATTGTGATTTACAGGTTTATTCTCTGTACTAATAAGAGAGCAAGCGAACATGGCTGGAGATGGTCCAAAATGGATGGTCTTAGATGGTGATATTGATCCTATGTGGATTGAATCGCTTAATACTGTTATGGATGATAATAAGGTATGTATTGAACAGAGGACGGATAATTTTTTAAATACATTTATCAAATGGAGTGAATATGAAACTGGCAACTAGCTGCCAGGGGCTAGTAGGCCCTTCGTGGGCTGTTGAGCCATTGGTAAACAAACATTTATCAAATATCCCGACAGTCAAAGTAGAGCTATTTTTGAAACTGTTTATTGTTACTACTGCATCCATGATCGATTTTTCATGTAAAAAACATATAAGTTGGCTTATTATCTTCACCAGACTAACTGACTTTCAACAGGACAGTACTCAATTGTCAAGCAAAACAAAGTCCATCAATTCTAATAAAGAAGTTGATTTATAACAACAAATAGGCCTAATGTTTTGCTCTGTTCTATTTTTTGTATGAAGTTCCACTACATAAATAGAAATTCTCAAGTGTTTTCTCTAGAAATGGAGTTCCTCATCATCATTGAAAATTCTATAATGTATTCTTCAATAATGGTGTTCCTCAACGTTAATTGTTTTCTTTCATAGTTGAGATCCTAAACCACAATAAAAATTCCATAGTGTTCTAAAGGGGGTAGTAAAGAAGTGGCATTTATAACAACAAATAGTGTTATGCTCTGTTCTATTTTTTTAAAGTTTCACACTACATCAATATGAATTCTTCAATGTTCTCTTTAATTATGGATTTCCCATCATCAATAAAAATTCTGTCATTTATTTATCAATAACAGTAAATTTATTCGTATTCTTCAACGTTTTTAAAATTTCTTTGTTGTTTTCTTTCACAATAAAGTTCCAAAATCAATAGAAATTCTAATTTTATTTTTCTTAATGGTTTTCCACAAAATCAATGGAAATACTAGAAATAATAAGATTCATCACTTTAAATCACATCTGATGTTTCACTCACAGGTGCTGACTTTAGCCAGCAACGAGCGTATCGCTTTGACGCCTTCCATGCGACTTTTGTTTGAAATCTCCAACCTTCGCACAGCCACCCCTGCGACCGTGTCTCGTGCCGGCATACTCTACATCAACCCGCAAGACTTGGGCTGGAACCCCTATGTGGCCAGCTGGATCGACAGTCAGGACGAGTCGAAGAAAGCCATCCTCATGGTGCTATTCGACAAATACATTCCACCCTGCCTGGAGGCGTCAAGGACCAAGTTCAAGAAAATCACTCCGATCCCCGAGATCGCACATATACAAATGCTGTGCACGTTGCTGGACTCGCTACTGATACCTTCCAATGTGCCCAATGATTGTCCCAAGGAGTGGTATGAAATCTACTTTGTGTTCGCTTGTGTTTGGGCGTTCGGTTCCTGTACTTTTCAAGATCAGGTAATCAATTTTACAAATCAAATCAATCTATAAGCTTTCAAACTAGTAAAAATTTACAAACTGCAGAATTATACACCATATTTTTAATATAGCTGACGCCAAAAAGTTGAGCCGTTTCGTCTATTCCTTGAACGCTCCAACAGCTGATGTCAATTTATTAGAGTTGTCATTTAGCTAGGCCCATATAATTTTTTTGTAATCAAAAGAGGAAATAAATGCTTTACATCAGCTAGGTTAGTTGGTTACATCTCGTACAAGACTCTCATACAACTGTCTAACTTTTTGGCGACAGCTATATCACTTAATTACACTATAAAGTATGTTGTACAATTTTGCAGTTTTTAAACCATACTCAGAATACATATGACTTGTTAACTTGAAAGTGGGTTTTCCTAATTTATGGGAAAAGGTTCTAAATCATGAATTAGAAGATATTAATTATTCATTTAGTAATAGGCCTGCATAATGGATACTGAAGGGACGGTGCAAAAGGCTATCGCCTATTTTGTTTATCTTCATGTACTTGAATAATTGTTTCTGTAACACTAATTTACTTTCGTCATCCAAATACCAAAAAGATTGCGAATTTTGAAATTATAATTTGATACTGTAATTCTATCCAAAATTACAATAATTCAGTTCAAGTCTATTCATACATAATTCCATTTGTTCAATTGAAGCCTCATGTAGGGCATATACTAAATAATAACGTACCGGTATTTATCACGCAATTTCTAATAAAACAGTCAAGGTATTGGTTATTGTTTCCGATAATTTATAAAGCTTCTCAGTATTTATATATGATTTACTCGAAGACTTTTTCCTCAATTCAATTTACATTTGACTTTCATTCATTCATTCATTCACTTTCATTATTCCAGCTTGTTGATTGGAGAAATGAATTCACAAAGTGGTGGACAAATGAATTCAAAACGGTTAAATTTCCGGGCACTGGTCACGTTTTCAACTACTTCATTGACAATGATACAAAACGCTTTGTGCCCTGGAGTGAACGAGTTCAAAAGTTTGATCTCGATCATGATATACCACTTCAAGTAAGTTTAATTTGTATTTTGTACCTTTATTCTTGGTTGCTCAGTCACCGAACCAGATTTAATGAGGATTAATTATTTGATCCATTCGAATTGATACTGAACTAGATAATTTGATTCAACTGAATTTAGTTGTGGCAACATTATCTTGGAGAGCACACATTTATCGAGAAAATATTTATGAAATGTTATTCTCTATTTGATTTATTACAATATAATATTGAACTTGATCAATGATAAAGTAAACAACCTATAGTACTGTTTAGGATTAGTTTGATCCAAAACATTAATCCAATTCGGTAACTGAGCAGCTGAGCGTCGTTATTCATTTGTTTATCTTGAGCATTTTTCAATTTCCTTCAAGAATATACAAAAGTTCATGAAATTTGATACGACACAAGACGTTTCATGTGATACAACACAAAGATTGTATTCAAGACTATTCACTTTTTAAATCCACATTCTTCTATTTTATTCACTTATGAATAGTAGGAAATGAAATTACTTATTGATAAAGCTTTGAATGTGTCTTACTGATATTTGAATAATATTTAAAAATAAGCTCCCATTGTTCAGTTTCTTAATAATCATTCATAATCATTATGTATCCAATTATTCATGAAGAAGAGTGGCTTTTGTCCAAAACTCCTAATTTATACAAACTTCCCAAAAGCAGTAGTCACCACTAAAATTCAGTTGAATGTATGATAAGATATATGGAATAGAAGTCCCTATATTAGAGGATATTCTACTGTATTATAAATTTTGAGATTAGGCCTCAGGTTTAAGATAGGTAGAGAGCGTCTAATCGGTGAGATTAGATAAGCGACGTGCCTCTACCACCACTGTTGTAACGGTGACCGGTTCCTCTGAATTCAATTCATGAGCCTCAAAAATCTCTTCCCGGTGGTTCGGAACCCACCTAAAGCAGTAGGTCCATTCATCTCTCATCATCATCCTTCCCATTACCCACGCACAGGCCCAAGAGCCCATGTGGGCATTACCCTCAAAAAAAAAATCCACATTCTTCTATTTTATTCAATTATGAATAGTAGGAAATGAAATTACTTATTGATAAAGCTTTGAATGTGTCTTACTGATATTTGAATAATATGTAAAAATAAGCTCCCATTGTTCAGTTTCTTAATTATCATTCATAATCATTATGTATCCAATTATTCATGAAGAAGAGTGGCTTTTGTCCAAAACTCCTAATTTATACAAACTTCCCAAAAGCAGTAGTCACCATTAAAATTCAGTTGAATGTATGATAAGATTATGGAATAGAAATCCCTATATCAGAGTATATTCTACTGTATTCTAAATTTTGAGATTAGGCCTCAGGTTTAAGATAGGTATAAAGAGAGTATAATAATTCTGTATAGAGACCAGAGAATAATATCTGATACAATTGAATTGTTTTTAGTCAGCTGTCGTGAACACAACGGAAACAACTCGAGTACGTTTCTTCTTGGACATGCTGCTTGAAAAAAAGAAACCAGTGATGTTGGTCGGGGCGGCTGGCTCCGGTAAAAGCGTATTGACTGCTGAGAAATTGAATTCCCTCAATGATAATTACGCCGTTACCAATGTTCCATTCAACTTCTATACTACATCCGGTAAATATAATTATGTTTATCAATTTCATTCAATAAGAGTTATATTTTTTCATTAGTTATACACTGTGTATCAAATAGGTAATTGGCTACGGTCCTATACCTGGGGAACACTTCTATCGTTGCCATTTATCGATTACCATCAAATCAAAACACTATAACCATATGCTTCGAAGGTTAGATATTATCATTATATCGACTATCAAAGAAAAAGTGCTCCCCATATATAGGATAGTAGCCTGATAATTGTATATTCATTATTTATTAATCTATTGGAAAAACACAAATCGGTTAAAAGAACAGGCATAGCCCTTGGTATTTCAAAACACAATTTTCATTAAAATATAGTCCAAAATTTGAGGTTACAAGTCCAAATTTCTTCTTCAGCCGAAGTTTCCTCACTCAAAGAAATGATCTTAAAGTGATAATAATTCTAAAATTTTGAATTTTGAAGGGTTGATCCGAAAAACACAAAATAGTTCCAAACTTTCATAAAAATAGGAAAATTAATTAAAAAATTTAGAGCCGAAAATCATCACACACTAACACTTCCTGTAACCATGGTAAAATGGAAAAATATGCTATTATTTTTTTGGTGAAATGAAAGTGTATCTCCATTTTATAATATTTCATACCAGGTGAAGTAAACTAATAATCCTCTTGATTGCTTCTCATTGACATGACATCTATTGTCTGCTCAAGAAGCTCTTGGAAACATGCTGTGATAACTGGGCGAAGAAATTTTATTCGCATTAAAGGGGTTTACTTGATGTGAAAATTATTATAAAACACATACTATAATATTTTCAAACCTTGCATTGCGCTTATGGGGTACAATGCTGCCAGATGTGTGTGAGCGAGAGCGGAGGTCAATTTGATGTTTTACAGCTCATAAACGGTACCAGTGCGCTCCTATCCAGATAATAAAATGCGTTGCCGTAAGACTGTGTGGTGGAAGTTAGGGTTTGAAGTATTTAGCTAGTATAGTTAATTGAAAATTTTCATTTTAATTTTATTTTCCCGACAGAAATGCTTCAAAAGGTTTTAGAAAAACCTCTGGAAAAGAAAGCTGGAAGAAATTATGGACCTTCCGGAAATAAAACTATGATCTATTTTATTGATGATATGAATATGCCTGAGGTGAGATTATTATTATTTTTTTTTTTAAACGTCTGATTTAGTATAGAAAATGGAATAGTATTTTAGTTCCCTCAGCAATCGTAATAGAAATATTATTGAAATATGTTTCAATTGGTTCAAAAATTCAACTATTTAGCAATAAATTACCATGAATGTTGTTATCATAACATAGTATAACATGTCATGTTAACATGATACAACATGATCTTTCAATTTTAAGTATCGAGTATTGTTGAAACTATAGGCCTATTATTCTTTGTACATTCAAACAAGATATCTTCTGATACTACTTAATGGATGAGGCGAATCATTATTCATCCAGTATTTTTTCTAGCTCATCATTAAAATCTCACTAGTAATAATTAATCAGCATTTTAATCAACATTATGGTTCAGTAGGCTCCGTTTGTTGAAAATTAGACAGTTATTCTCATACATTTAAAAAGCATTTGTTTGTCATTTTAGGTGGATAAATATGGCACAGTACAGCCTCATACATTGATCAGGGAACACATGGATTACCAGCACTGGTATGATCGGGTTAAACTCAGCCTGAAAGAAATCCATAACGTAGTTTTCTTCTCAGCCATGAATCCAACTGCTGGAAGCTTCACAATTGACTCCAGGCTTCAGAGACACTTCAGTGTATTTGCCTTGAGGTTTGTTTCATCAAACTTATCAATGTTTAATCTTATTGAATTTTTCTCATCAAACTTATTAATTTGTTATTTGTAAAATATTTTGATGGCATAGATAAATAGAGAGAGTAATGTAGCACTGGCGGCTCGTACCCACGAAACAGGTGAATTGCCCGTATCTATTACTGTACAGTGTACAGCACTTCACCTGTTTCATGGGCACGAACCGTCAGTAGCTAATAGCTGTAATGTAGCTAAAGGATGCCAATAATTTAATATTGCCAATTATTAGTATCAAACTAATCGACTTTTCCTATTAAATCCAAGTTAGTAGAACCATATCGTAAATGTTTTAGTAATTATTAGTTATGTAGTTTCAATATCGATTTTGAGAATTTTTGTACGCCACAAAGTAATCTGGTTGGCGAATGACTTGTCAATTCTCAGCTCTGTCAGGACTGTCGGTGAGCTGTCTGCGAGAATGCTTAGAAACGAGAGCGACCCCAGCTTTACTAATTCGCTCTCGAAGACAGTTTCAGACTGTCTTGACAGAGCTGAGAATTGTTAAGTCATTCACCAACCGCCTAACTTCGTGACGTCAGCTATTTCAAACCAATAGCAGAGTTTTCCTATCACAGGCAAGTTGGTAGAACCATACAAATGTTTCAGTAAATATTAGAAATGTAGTTTCAATAAATGTAGCAAAGCTTTTGAATGAAAATATTTCCAGTTTGCATAACTGCAGACAATATCATTGCAATACAATGCAAACAATGAAACACATGTTACTCTGTGATTTTTCATTAAGAAAATTTATAAATTTGTTCCAATTGCCATTACAGTTTCCCTAGTCAAGAAGCTCTGAGCCACATCTACTCATCTATCATAACGCAACACTTCAATCTGCACAACAAGTTTCCATCGTTGGTGGTGCGCTCTTGCGATCTGATCGTGCAACTTGCGCTCGGCATGCAGGCCAAAGTGGCCCAAGTCTTCCTACCAACGGCTGTTCGTTTCCATTATATTTGGAATTTGAGAGATCTCACCAATATATTTCAGGTAGGCGATGATAGTCAGTTGATTACACTTTATCAAATCTACCTACCAAAGATTGATTTCATAAAGCTGACATATCAATAGCTGTCGAGAAATTAACAAGGAAATGTAGTGGAGTGATGAAAAATATTCGCACAATAATACTCCTCATGCATTTAGTCTATCCAAGCAAAGAAGACCCTCTGGCAAGATTGGAAAATAACTCCAGCTTGGTCAGTATTTGTTCAAGAATTATTATAAATGTTGTGTTTATAGTAGATAAAATTGTTTCCTACACTTTGAGAATTTTTGAACCAAAATTGACCGAGCTTGAGTCATTTTCCCATCTTACCAGAGGGTCTTCTTTGCTTGGACCGACTATATCAATGATACTGTATAGCTGACGGTAAAAGAGTTGGGCGGTTCCCTTCCTCCGTATACGCTCCAGCAGCTTGCTTGTCCGCAACTGATTTTGTAAATTATTAGAGTTGTCATTGAGCTATGCCTAGATGATGTTTTTGAAATGAAAATAGACAATAGAGATGCTTCACATCAGCTATTAGTAGGTTACATCACGTACAAGAGATGCCCAACTTCTTAGCGTCAGCCATATAAGAGTCGTATTATGAATACAAAATAACATATACGAACATATTTCCGTTGAATATTCAACAATTTGAATCTCCTCATAAACGGTAGTGGAACTTCCAATGGGTAACAATCATACTAGTGCCAAATACTCCCAGTTGCCGACAGTCTTATTACACCAGCGGTTTCTTATTAGAGCTATTCTTGTGGTGTGCTGACTTCATCGTTTATGTCAACAATCTATTAGTTGTTAGCCTATTTTGTAATGCATTAGTGTAATACTGAATTGTTCGCTTTTCCCATCTGAATTATTATTTCACAGGATAGCCATTTCAACAATCTCTCAATAAAATAGAAATATGTTTTGTTGAAGGCATGCCTATTGAGGTCAGTAGAAATATTGTTGAAATGAGTGGATTTTATTTTATTTAAGTGTCCTTTGACTGTGAATAATCCATTTCAGGGAATGTTATTTGCTTCCAATGAATGCGTGAAAACTCCAGGCAACTTCGTGAGACTTTGGATGCATGAAGCCACCAGAGTGTACTGTGACAAACTTATCGACACAAGAGATCAAGAAATTTTTAGAAAAATGACTTTGGATAATATCAAGAAAGTTTTCGCTGTAAGTATTATAGTATAAGCTAGTATCGAGGAATATTTTGATCTCTTATTTATCCTCTTCCATCAGATAGATACTTATTCAATTCCCACTCCCAATGATCTTGATTGGAGTTACAATGATCCAATAATTGGGGGATAAATAAAAAATCATCTATTGTAAAGTCGTTAGATAAAGAATCTTGGCTCCAATGGAAAGTTGTTTTTAACGTACAATGTACAATTACTGATAACGTCATTTAATTAATTTACTGTTCATTATTCATAATTAAAGTATATTGACAGAGATTTCTCATCAAATGGGCTTTAAAAGCTAGTATTTTCTTGAAATAGTATTGAACAAAATCTTAAAATTACAGTTATTGTAAAAATAAATTGAAAATTTTCAACATCACTCTTGAATGTATTAGCCTTTTTTTATTTATTCCACTCATATTTATTATACATATTCGTATTGAATTGAATTGTATTGACCACAGCATCCATACTCCAAGAAAATGTTGAATTTCATCTTACCAAATGGAAGGTATGAAAGTACAGTATTAAAATTGTAAATCCTCCATTAAAATATCTATGATTGTTATTGCAGGCAGGAGTTCATGAGGTAAGCTTAGACTCCATGAAACGTTTTCTGCCAATGAAAAGCTTGATCCTTTTTGAGGAATAGTAATATGAAAATAATGAATTCAGCCTGCAAAAAGCATGCATTGTCTAGTTGTCAAACCTTGGCTTACATAGTATGTGATGACATTACCAATCCAACGAATTCTATTTGAACTTAGCATATTCAAGCATTGCTTAAGACCAATGAATTAGTTTAATTAATTATTAAAATAATGATCACAGAATTAGAGGTAATGTTACTGAGATCTGCTTGTGTTTAGTTATTGTAGTATGAGAAGGTTAAAAAATTCTCGGCTGTATACTCAGACTCGTGAAACGCCTAAGAATGCTTTAGCCTATATTTGCTAGAGGAATGATTAGACTTGCGATTTAATAACTATCGACTTTTGATAAGCTTCTCTTCAATTTATTGTAAATTGATAACATTAGGGATGAGGACGATGTTTAAAAAAATGTGCATTTGTGCATGTTGAAATATATTATTAATTTATAAAGTGCCTTATTGATAACCTTTCCCAATCCTTCGGAGAAGACTTCGAGCCGTCAGTCTCGTCTTCCCAAAAGTAGTCGACATCTCTCAGCATCACCCAACATATATTATCATGATCTCTCATTACCCATGCACAAGCCTAGAGCTCATATGGGTATAGCCGTCTGAAGGAATATCAATATGAGTATCATTAAACCTAATAATTCAATTGCATGTTATCTAATTAAAATCATAATAATTGGTATCTGTTCATATGATTTTTCAATTTTCTTTTATTTGAAATGTTATTGTCTATTGCTGAATAAAAATAATTTATCAATTTCATCTATTAAGCCAATATCTATTTTTGATCTTTCCGTAAATTTTGTTGAATATGTTCAGTATTTAAACAATAACGAAAGATTTGAATTGACAGTTACATTCTTTCATACTTGTATTTATTCATGTTATATTTGGTTTATTCTAATTGGTAGCAGATTTGACGTCTATTGGGATCAGACTCCCCATATATACCTCATAATGTTCTGCTCACTCTTCCGCTCTCATCGTTGACTGAGCATCACTCCTAAACTTTGAAGAATCTGTTTCAGCTCATTTAAGTTATATCAATTTATACTGAGTTCCAAATTTCAGGAAATGCCAGAAACAGAATACAACGAAAAGCCATTGATCTACTGTCACTTTGTGGAGGGCATTGGTGATCCCAAATACCTGCCAATGCCAAACTGGGTGGCTCTCAATAAACTGGTGACTGACGCCATGGCTCAATACAACGATTTGGTGGCTGGCATGAATCTGGTCTTATTCGAAGATGCAATGAGCCACATTTGCAGGCAGGTTGCATTTTATAAAGTTCTTTTTTTATTTGATGTGCAAACTGCCAGATATATGCTGACACTGTACTTTAAAGAAATTCTTTCTCGATATTCAACTATTTTAACAAGTTGTTCGATATATAATGAAAAATGGTGTGTACAAGGTTCAATATAATGCCGTGATATTTCAATTACTCTTTCATTGAATTGCATTTGAGAGTATACAAGGTGATGCACATATCTCAAACGAAACAGAACAAGCTAATTGAAAAGTTGGTCTTTTTTAATACAAGAAATTCATGAAATTTTCTATTCACAAGTTTAAAAAAACACTCATGGATCGCAGTCATATTGAAAATATCACTCTTGAAAATAACTATAGTAAATTTAAAAATGCATCATATAATGCAAAAATTACACTTGGAAACTTTGAAACCTGAAAACACACTTTGAAAACTTGGATTTCGTTTTATTATTCAATTGAGTAAAATTATGGATATCATACATTATACTATTTTAGATTCAATCATAGAGAAAGAATAGTGTAAGATTGCAATATTTTTTCTATGATTTTTTTATTGCGAATGATACCCATATAAGCATTTTAGCTTGTGCGTGGGTAATGGATAATGAGTGAGAAGGTGATTGATGAGGTGAAAAACAGCCATGACTACTGGGTCTCGAACCGTGACCAGGCAGTGCTATCGGACTGGGGGTTGTAACGTCCCAGCCCACTTCGCCAACCGGGCCGGCCCGGTTTAAAATACATAAAACGAACAAAAATGTAGAAATCACAATCATATAAAAGCTATAGTTGATTGAAATAAAGTTATCATTTATTTTTTTGTTCGAACAGAATTAACAGGATTATGGAAAGTCCAAGAGGCAACGGACTTCTGATAGGAGTGGGAGGCAGTGGCAAACAGTCGTTGGCTCGATTATCAGCGTTCATATCCAGTCTGGAGCCATTCCAGATTCAATTGAAGAAAGGCTACAGTGTCACTGATCTCAAGGTAACTTCATTTCACTAGTCATTCTCAATCAATTATTATTATACCTCCAAAAGAAAACTTTACGTTAAGTTTGTTCTGTTTTGAGAATAAGGCCAGATTTCCCCAACGTTGCTCAAGCAAAGCTACGGCTTGAGTAACAGTTGATTGTATTCAATTAGTATGGAATCAGATTTTACTTGAGCCGTAGCTTTGCTTGAGCCGCATTCGGGAAAGCGGGCCGAAGATTGATCATATTCTTATCATACCCTCAGCCTAATAACTCTATTCATACCCTAAAAAATTCGCCTTGAAGCATTAATATAATGTCTAAAAAGTAGTTATTGAACTCATTTCTCATCATCACCTTCGCAATAATCACGCACAATACTAAGGTGCTGGTGGGCATCATTCTCAAAAAATACTATTATATATCAAGTTGACACTGGAGAAAGACACAATTGTCGCAAATAATTCAGAAACGAATTCATCAAAATTCATTGCTTTTCTTATCATCAAGTAAAGTGCTTTACCAGCAAGTTGTGTTGAGGAGTTTATATGTTATTACATCTCATATTATAATTCATATCATTGTATTCCATACAATTGATATTTTTTATTCAATCAATCAACCCAATTATATCATACAATAATTGATATTTTGTATTTCATTTAATCAATAATGTATTAATGTATATCGTATATGAATTATTTACATCATTATTGTTCTAATTAATAGAATTTCCATTCTTATAAGTAGATAAGTTCCACTCTTATAAATTACAATCAGTAATTTAAATTGTCTTGATATTTGCTTATTGATCGAAATTCTATTTTAAAAATCTGTTTCCAGGCTGATCTATCCAGCTTGTACATAAAGGCAGGTTTGAAAAATGTCGGAATCATGTTCCTGATGACCGACTCGCAAGTTCCTGATGAAAAGTTCCTAGTTCTCATAAACGACATGTTGGCATCTGGTGAAATTCCTGAACTGTTCCCAGACGAAGAAGTTGATAATATTGTTTCAGCCATCTCGACTGAGGTAAGTCTGTTGTGGAGTCTTAGGCTGCTTACACACTGGTGTATTGTAGGCTATCATTTATTAAGCCTCATGTTTTAAAATTCATCTTTATAATAGCATATGTTCAATATCCAAGATCATGATCAACATATGCTATTATAGGGACAAAATTCGAAACATGATGCTCGATACGTAATACAATACACCAGTGTGTAAGCAGCCTTAGTATTGTGATTTCCTGTATTCAATACATTATTATATTCATCATGTTTACCTTCACATGCAATATGGATAAAGTTCCATAACTTACTAAGCGGTGTTTGACAACGGTTCGATTGCCTTTCAATACAATATACTACTCAATTATATTTCATGAGAAACAAATTTCCATATTATGAAATAAACATTCTCAACGACTCAGTCGAATTTTTCAATTTGAATTTAATATTCTACCATAAATAATATTTTTTTAACCATTTAAATGTTATAAATAATTTTTTTCTATTAGATCATATTTAGTGTGTGAAATTGAAAGGTGGAATTTGAAGAACCGTGGACAATGGTTGCTATCTTTATTCTCCTGTACAAAATCTTTGGACTTTTCATCTGATTTGTAGAGATCCAATTTAATATAAATTATAATATCCATAGAACTAGGTGATAGCAGAAGGTGATACCTTCCTGACTTGTTAATTTCCAATCTATTCTATTATATGATACAATTTCACATTGGTTATAAAAATAGATGACATTTTTGCCTAACTGAAGTTTAAAAGCAGTATGAAACATTTCGAAAGTTTAAAATATTGAATACATGTAAGAAAATCAGTGAAAATCCAAGCTTCGTTATTATATCAAGCTCAGTTTAATGGCATTGCTCAGTTGCCAATACAGTATATCTCAATAGACTTACTTTTTCACATTTTTCATAGGTGAAAGGTGCAGGCATTCCAGACACTAGAGAGAACTGCTGGAAGTATTTCATCGACCGAGTAAGGCGGTTGATCAAAGTGATGTTGTGCTTTTCGCCGGTCGGATCGACGCTTCGAGTGCGCGGACGAAAGTTCCCAGCACTCGTCAACTGCACGGCCATCAACTGGTTCATGGAATGGCCGCAAGAAGCGCTAGAGTCTGTCTCAGGTCGCTTCCTATCTGAAATTTCTGATGTTCTACCGGTAAGTAATGAACTAAAGTGAATATTTTTTGTTTGGTTGTGAGGATGCTATTCTTGATATAGTTTTGTCGAGCAAAGGAGACATTTCTTCAAAATGGCTAATTGAAACAGAAGTGTAACCATGCATAAGCAAATCGAATAAAATTAATGAAAAATTATTCTCATTGCAGTCGAATCTTCGTAAAGTTGCGTCACAGTTCATGGCTTATGTACATACCAGTGTGAACCAAATGTCTGGAATTTATTTGCATAATGAACGTCGTTTCAACTACACAACTCCCAAATCCTTCCTCGAGTTGATCAGTCTTTATGGGAAGCTGCTGAAAAAAACAATTATAGATGTAATTGCAAAAACGCAACGCCTGCAAGTTGGTCTTAAACGTCTTGTTGGGACTTCGGAACAGGTGAGAATTAAATCATTGATAAAGTAAAAATTGATGAAGTATCCAACAGTGGTATTTTATAATACCACCAGTCCAGTCCAGTCCACTCTATTACCAGTAAACAAGCATTGTGCAAGATAGAATTCTCTATTCGTGCCATTTGTATTAGAACGCTGATGGATTTTAATTAAAACCAATGGAGTTCAGCCCGTTCTCACATTTAACCATTAGCCTACTCTTGAGAAGAGTATCATTGAGCTTCAGCTGAGCTGAATGAATAAGAAGTAAGAACTGAGACGTAATTTATTAAGTAGCTGTGAAGGTGATATTGTGGTAGTTATCCATATTTAAATTAAAAGACAAGATATTGTAAATGTTGTGTGTACCTGAGATTGATAATGGTGTAGCAACCGAAAACGGTAGCACCGATTTTCAATAAACCTGTTGTTTGACAATATCTTGTCTTATAATTTAATTGAAATGTAATTCCGTCATTCTCATTTATTTACATGAATCCTTTATGAAATGCAGTTATTAATAAAGTTCTTTACTACTTCGAACGACAAAACTTATTTTTGTGCCAAAATATGAATTATTCTCACTCTAGTTACTAGAATAAACTGTTGAATAAAGCGTTATCAATAAGAAAGCAGTTTCACTTGATCATCGACCAATTATTATTTTACATGGCTCAATTATTATTTTAGGGTGGCACGTTGGAGGAGTGATGAAGCGCCGGTCTGATGAACCAGGTGGACCCTGGTTCAAGTCCCAAGCGGGGAAACAATTTCTGACCACAGCACAATCACATAAATACGGCCACCCCGTCTTTCGGAGGAGACGATAAGCCGTCGGTCCCGACTACCTAAAAAGTAGTCGTCATCTATCATCCATTTCATTAACTACGCACAAGCCTATGAGCTCATGTTGGCTTCACCCTCATAAACAACAACAACAAACAACATAGTTACGTTAATGAGTCGTTGAAGAAAGCTGAACATGGATTTTTAAGTTGTTATATATAAAAATGGCACTATCCTAATTCTAGAAGCACCTTTAATTTTAAAGCTCCCATTCTATTGAAAGCTTCACGATGAATGATTATTTTAGGTTGGAGGCCTGAAAAAGCAACTTGCAGAACAAGAAAAAATAATTGCTGAGAAAACAGCTGCCGCAACAATGTTGATCAAGATAGTAGCAAAAGAACAAGACAAAGTGACTAAAGAGAAGATATTTGGTAAAATTTGTGATTCACGTACCTGTAGCGAAGAATGGTGTTTTTAATTATCGTTTCAAAAATTATTAGACTCATTGCTTTTGCTGAAAAGTTTCTGCCTTATAATTTTTACACTCTTCACAAACCAATACCACTATCGAAAAAATTATTGATTCAATCACAATATAGTGTAATATAATGTAACATGCACATGCTTCTCAAGCACTCTCACATCTCATTATTACCAGTTATGTACTTACTATTAAAAAGCACAATTTATTATTACATATATGAAATGAAATTACACCATTGAATAGATTCACTTGATAATTCATAGTTTGCATATTGAAAGGAACTTATTGAATTATAGAAAAATACATACATATTGAATTTCTGTTTCAACTGTAAATTATAATCGTCAATATTATAGTCATATACATTCATTCATTTATTCAAGTTGATTCAAGTACTAATATAAGTTGATTAAGATAATATAAGGAATGAAAAACAGGCCATTCATATTGTAATATGAATTGTATAGATTATTTGAGTATATAGTTTGTACCAACGTTTCAATTATTACAGTAATAGAGTCAGGTAATCACATTAACGTTTTTGATACTTATTTTGGTACTTGGTATTCTCTGGTACTAATTGCTAATATGGTACCTACTTGTCAATGTTACAGTGGCGGAGGAAGAGAGAAAGGTGAGAATAATGGAAGAGGACATTATTGTGAAACAGAAGATTTGTGAGGAAGACCTGGTTGCCGCTGAACCTGCTCTAGTTGCTGCTATGGAAGCATTGAACACTTTGAATAAGGTAAGAAATACATTTTAAAATTTCACTCGAATTGTCTATGATAGTGTTATTTGATATAGTTTTAAATTATTCAAAACCTTACCAGTAAGACAATTTTTGAAGTTGGAAAAGAGATTTTTATTGCCGTAAATCTCTAAAGAAAGAAGACTATCTACAAATGAGCGATTAGTCCACATTCCCCTATTAACTCACATCAGAATTTCAAAATTTGGCAAAAGTTTAGCGGCTGGTGAGGAATAATTATTCCACCTTATTGTTTTGAAGTGACTCACACCAATGGTCATACTGAGAGTATACAGTATCCGTATAAGACCGAGTTTTTTTAAAAACTAAAATTATTGGTAAGCAGTATTTTTTTATTAAATGACATATACATACTCAAATGTATCCCCTAAATAAATTAATTCGTCTATAATTCCAAACATCTCTTCAATTGTCATTTTTCATTTTGATTATAATCAGAATCATCATCATTCATTCAATAATTATTTGATAAATTTTGAACAATCAGATTTGTGGTTTATAAATCAGAGGTAACTTTGTAATTTCTCCTACAAGTGTTGATTATTGCTTTTCAGATATTTCTTTATTGCAAGAAAATAATTTGTTTTCAATCATCATTTGATCAAATTCACAATATTAAGAATGATTCACTAAACCAGACAATCGTTGAATAAAGTATTGGAAAATATTGACTTACTATAAAATTTTTGGGAGAGGAATAGTACAGGCTCCGCCTAGTGTATTTTTTCCTCCCAATCTTAGTAGTGTATAAATGTATAAAGTTTTCAAGGTTCACTTTTGGATGGGTGACCAGAATTTGACCAAGAAGAGTGGAACTACCCTGATGGGTAGCTCCCCACAACAAAAGCCATATGCATATTTTATGGTTCACTTTTGTGTTTTCATTCCCTTATTTTGATAACTAATGAATAATTATTCCTACTTTACAGAATAACTTGACTGAGCTGAAATCCTTTGGAAGCCCGCCTGAGCCTGTAGTTCGGGTCACAGAGGCTGTACTGGTTCTGTTCTCTCCCAAAGGCAAAATACCCAGAGACAGAAGCTGGAAAGCGTGCAAAGTTTGTATTTTTACTACCAAAAAATACAATTATTTTTCATTTTTTTAATATAACTTGTACATTTTAATTTTATCCATTAAGCTGATTCTTTTTGGAAATCAAATTCCTCTACTGGTAAAAAAATGGAATTGGTTTCAGATTATAACTACTAATTTCAAATACATTCTTCATTTTTAGTTATGTAGTAGATGAACAGTTGGTACAAGTGCAGTTGGTACTGTAGTTATGAATTAAATACTTCAGTTATGAACTGTAGTAGGTAAACTTTAGTTATGAAGTAGATAAACTTCTACGCGTCATCTCCATGAACAATTTTATAATAAAAAACGTTTTAAAATGCAACTTATGAAATTCTCAAATCGATGCAGAGTAGTGGAAATGAGTGAAACCCACCTGTGTAGTACAGTCATAAGTACTAAGAATACAAAATGCACTAAGAATGTTGGAATGTGAATAAGAGACCTTTAGGAAGATTCTCTTACATGGAGTGATTAAAGTATAGTCTGTCCAAGCAAAGAAGACCCTCTGGCAAGATCAGAAAATGTCTCCAAATCGGTCAATTTTGGTTCAAAAATTATTGATTTAGTCTCAGTAGTAGGAAACATTCTGATCTACAATTTGAGACCAAATCAATCATTTTTGAACCATTATTGACCGAGCTGGAGTCATTTTCTCATCTTGCCATAGGGTCTTCTTTGCTTGGACAGACTATAGTAGTTTAGGCCAGAAAAAATTTGATCATTGATCACAAGACTAGATAGCAATCTATCGTTGAAACAAAACAAAAAATCAATGAAATTCACAAGACTAATCTATCGTGGAAATGAAAAAATATCGTTTAAAAATGTGAAATTATTGGTTAAAATATGATTTTTTTAATTTCAGGTAATGATGGCAAAGGTTGATGGATTCCTCGATAACCTTCTCCACTATGATAAAGAAAACATTCATCCAGATATTATAAAAGAATTGGAAAGACACTATCTGAATAGTCCAGATTTTGATCCCGATGTTGTCATATCGAAATCTTCGGCAGCTGCTGGTAAAATTAAATCAATTTATTTTGTTTAGATTATAAATTCTCATATTGAATTTTGAAACTCGATAAAACCTACAGAGAACTCAATCCGGATACCGGAATCCGGATTTTCAAGGCCGTACTTGGCTAGGCTATAGCTGGCGCCGCAAATTTAGACGATTGGCGAATGACTGTTATCAATTATCAGCCCTGTCTGGACAGTCTGAAGCTGTTTTCGAAGGCAAATTAGTATAGCTGGGAGCGCTCTGGTCCCGATGTACTCTTGCAGACAGCTATGTCCTGATAGAGCTGAGAAATGATAATCATTCGCCAACCGCCTAACATCGTGGCATCAGCTATATTCGAGACAGTATTATATGAATTTATTTGGGTAATTCTCTTCACCTATTAGTTCAAACTGATACTATTCTTGGTTTTGATTTGTTGAATTCAAGTAGGCTATACTTGTGTCAGCAGTTGATTTGTTATGATTGTATTAGTTTCAGTATAGTTGTTCTTACAAATTATCAATATTTTCGCCTTTTATTGTTCTTGATTTGTCAATCTTTTGTGTAGTTGTTAATTTGTATAAATTAATAGTATGCATCCACGTAATTCAATTTTTGCTAATGTGTTTGATTTTTCATCTCTAGGTCTGTGCTCTTGGGTGATAAATATTCACAAGTTCCACTTAGTGTGGTGTGTCGTTCTGCCAAAACGAAAAGCTCTCGCTCAAGCCAACAAAGAACTTGCCGAAGCTCGAGCTAAATTGGCCGAGCTCAAAATCAAATTGGAGGTGAGTGACCCAATCTTTAATTCACTATTTAGCTCACACACCATATTGGAAGAAACTTTCAAAGATCATTCAATTCAGTGATATGTTTCTAGTCGAATAGATGACATTTATTGAGTTTTGTTATCAGGTACATCCTTTTATTTAGTATACTAAAATAATATTTAGAGCACTTCTGTGTTTTCTCTAATTGTTCAACATTACTGGCGGCTTATCCGCAAAATTCGATTATCCACGGTATTGACGTCCATCAACTACTCAGACTTTGACTTAAACTTATTAAAATTGTTGAGCATTGTCTAATAGCATGATAAAATGGAATGTGGAAGTGATGATTGGTAATGTATCATAATTTAATGCTTTATCCATTTTATACCCATAGGAACTTGAAGCAGAATTGGCTATACTGACGAAACGTTTTGAAGACGCAGTGGCAGATAAGCTGCAGTGCCAGACAGAAGCTGAAAAAACGGCTGAAACAATCGATCTCGCTAATCGACTTGTTACTGGGCTGGCTTCTGAAAATCAGCGCTGGAAAGAGACAGTCAACAAGTAAGTCTCACATGTCAAAAATAAATTTTAATAAAATTATAAATTAATTTGTACTATTAGATTGAAACTTTTTTCCTTACATTCTCTTTGGTGATTTGTAAGGGTTATCAAGAAGAGCAGTTTCAAAGCAAAGGAAGTAAATCGAGTTGGCTATTGCTAGATTTTCACTCTCCTGATATTGTTTATGAATTGTCAATATTGTTTGATATAGTATTATTCTATCAATTGATGTAATTTTTTAGGGTAGTGCCCACATGAGCTCTTAGGCTTGTGCGTGGGTAATGGTGGGGATTATGTTGAGAGATTACGACTACTTCTTAGGTAGTCGTGACCTACGGCTTATCGTCTTCTCTGTAATGTATTGATCAATTGTAAAAAATTATTACTTACTTTAATATGTGTCTGAGTAAATCATTCTTATCTTCCACTTGATGAAATGAAATGAAGTGTCCTTTCTACCACTCCGCAACCTTATCAAATTAGACATAAATTTATAGGGCGTAAAGAAATCGATTCTTACACAGTTTATTAGTTATTTGAAATTTATATTTTAAATTCTTATGAAATACATACTGAATTAGACAACAATCATTTCTCATTTATTTATCAAATCATGTAAGCCTATCTGTGTATATTTTTGAAACATCTTATGGGTGAATCATAATATTATTTTGTTGTTTTCAGTTTGATGAAACAACAACAAACCTTGCCTGGAGATATGCTTATTGTGACTGCATTCATCTCTTATGTGGGATGCTTCACAAGGAAGTATCGTAATGACCTCATGTCAAAGTATTGGCTGCCATTTATTCAGAAGTTGAAGGTAAACTAATTTTCAGATTTATTCTAATATTTATATTTCTCATGTAGAAGCGTTTTTCAAATATCTTATTTCTCATAATAATTATGAATATTTGTGGTTTTTATAATATTTTTAAGATACTATTTCATTTTCCAGCCATCTATACCCCTTACTCATGAGTTGGATGTACTTTTGCTGTTGACTGATGACGCCCAAGTGGCTCAATGGAACAATCTGGGTCTGCCCAGTGACCGAATGTCAACTGAGAACGCGACAATTCTTGTCAATTCAGTAAGATGGCCGCTCATCATTGATCCTCAGGTGAGATTAACTTATTTTTATTCTCCATTTACATATCTTTATTAGAGCTACATTGTTCTACATTTTAATTAAAGAAGAATACTTTTTATTTTTTATTGCTGATGATACCCACATAAGCATTTTAGCTTGTGCGTGGGTAATTGATAATGAGTGCGAAGGTGATTGATGGGGTGAAAAACAGCCAAGCCTACTAGGACTCGAACCCAGACCAGGCAGTGCTAGTGGACTGAAGGTTGTGACGCCCCAGGCCACTGCGCTAACCAGGCCGGCATATTGAGTGTATTGCAGTATTTTAAACAGATGCAAGAGATCCTCCAGAAGCAAGATGAATTTTTTCAACTTTATTCAACTTTGAAACATTTTGACTTGGTTTGACCTCATGCTTTCTTATCGACCTGTATTCCAGATGGACATTAGCATAATTATTATTCATTGTAACCTAAGACCCGTTTCCAAGTCAATGTAACTTTTAAAGTTTGTGATAACTCAATAACTTGTGTACTCTACACAAATGTATACCGTCTGAAAGTAGTATTTTGTAATTCACATCTCACATCTCACATTAACTTTTTTGCCATCAATAAATTAAATAACTTTTGGTAGAAACTTCCGGCTCTAACAAAATATGTGTAGCTATTTATCATATTATTATAGATTGCAACGTTGCTTTAATAACATTATAAGGTCTTGGTTCAGAATCGGATTATAAATGACACAATAATTATTATTTTCAGGGCTTAAATTATATTTCTGTCAAACTGATTTCCTTGATTCTTTAAATATAATTTTGCTCCACCTATTATCCTACACTGTTCATTTAGTAAACGTTTGTGCATTAATGATATATTTTCATTTAATTTTTATGAATCCTCAATCTTACTTATTACTGTTTTTCAGTTACAAGGAGTCAAATGGATAAAAATGATGTATGCTGATAAGTTGAAGGTGATTCGTCTGGGACAGAAAGAACTATTTGGATCGAATCGAGAGAGCTGTTTCTGACGGCGCCACTCTTCTCATTGAAAACATTGGTGAAAGCATTGATCCTGTCTTGGACAATCTATTGGGAAGGAACCTCATCAAGAGAGGAAAGTAAGTACTTGTTTGGTAATTTGTATAATTATTTGTTTTTAACTTATGTCTTATGATATAAATTCATTGAATATAAAAATATAAGTGATTATAAAATATTTCCTGTTGCCTAAAAATGAGAGATAGACTTGGTGCTAGTTTCATTATTTTTTAAATGAGAAGACAGATGTTGTTAAAACACTGATTTCAAACCACAAATTAGTGGTTTGACAATATCTTGTCTTTTCACTTGATGAATATTGTTTCTACCATAATATCACCTTCACAACTACCTACTCAAAAGGTAAAAAGGTAGTTTCATTATTTCGAAAATCCTTGTCAACTTTTATAGATTATACTAAGATTACAGCAAGGTGAAATAACTCGTTACTTAGAACCATAATAGAAGCTGTATAGCTGTAGTACTAGTTATCATTTAAAAGTATTATTCAATTGAATTTCAATAAATTCGCGAGTAATCATAGTAGAACTAGTTATCATTGAAGAAGTGTTCACTTATGAAATCTGATCGAATGTAAATCATTGATATTGTTCTGTAATTTGACAGTATTTTTCCACTGAAGTTCTACATTACGCCATTATGTCTTGTAACTTTATTACTATTCGGGTTTTAAGCTGTCGGGTTTTAAGAATATCCATTCTGAAAGATAGAATAGAATATCTTTATTAGCCTCAAAAGTACATCACAATTTGACGTATAGGCCAGTCAACACAATATAATACAGTGTAATACATAAAATCCGTGAATCAAATGATAGAATCGAAAGTGAACATACATAACAATTATTCAAGTCCTTCCAATTTTAATTTGATACACGTATTCAATTTCTTGGGTTGGGTGAATTCACTATTTTGACTACTCGTTATTTCATAAACACCGAACTCCGTCCCGAATTTCTTGAATGAAATTGGCCTGTGGACGCACTGCTCTATATAATTTCCAGCCAATGAGAGATAAACATGAAATAACGTTGGAGCATTTGCCAAATGAAAATTAATCATTCCCGAAAAATATTTAATCCAAGAATGTATTATTTCCAGAATTGTCAAAATTGGCGATAAGGAGGTGGACTTTAATATGAACTTCCGACTTATCCTTCATACAAAACTGGCCAATCCTCATTATAAGCCAGAAATGCAGGCTCAGACGACGCTCATCAATTTCACTGTCACCAAGGATGGATTGGAAGAGCAGTTGCTTGCTGAAGTAGTCAAGGCTGAAAGACCCGACTTGGAAACTCTCAAGGTTCGCAACTACGCATATTCAAGTATTTGTTTGCTCCTTGAGTACTTCCTAGAGTATTTTGAACTCATAATAGTTGGGTTCATTTACATCATTCACGCATTTATTATCGAAGAAGTTTAGAAATCGATATATTTGATGAAAGTAGCAGTATGTAATATCAAATCAAATTTATTCACTAAAATCCAGTGTACATTGAAGAATATTCTAAACTTTTGAATTTTCCACACATAAGTAAACGTATTATGAAAGTTTTTATGCTTTCTAAACTTTTTTAAATAGAGATGAGTACACAGTGAAAGTTCTGAAATCGGAATCATATTATAAATTGACTACCTAAATGAAAAATGAAAATCAATAAGTTCATTATCAAGTTTATACCATATTGGTCGTCATGTTATTGATTAAACTTGGATTTCAAACTCAGATAAAGTTTTGCTAATAATTTGAATTTCTTTCATTGTTATAGGCTGATTTGACAACACAGCAGAACACATTTAAGATCACACTTAAGCAATTGGAAGATGATCTATTGATGAGATTGGCATCAGCTGGGCCGGATATACTCAACGACAAAGAGCTAGTATTGAGGCTAGAGCAGACTAAAAAGACGGCCGATGAAATCGAGCACAAAGTAACTGAAACAAGGGACACTGGAGTGAAAATAGATCTGGCCAGAGAGATGTACAGACCAGCAGCACGTCGAGCTTCAATTCTCTATTTTATTTTGAACGATTTGCACAAAATCAATCCGATTTACCAATTCTCTCTGAAGGCATTCAGTGTTGTCTTCCAGCAAGCCATAGCCAAAGCTGAACAAGCCTTGGACCTTGCCGCTAGAGTTGACAATCTTATTGATTGCATAACGTTCTCTGTATTCATGTACACCAGCCGCGGTTTGTTCGAAAGTGATAAACTAATTTTCTTCGTTTCGATGACAATACAAATACTGCTGTCTTCAGGTGAGATAAAAGAGGAGGAACTAGATTTCTTGTTAAAGGGTTTCCCCTATGTATGAGCTCACAAGTCCAGTCAGCTTCCTCACTGTAACTGTGGGGCGGTATCAAGGCGCTAGTATTGATGAATTGCTTTCAAGAGCCTTTTGATAAAGATATTGAAGGCTCGGCAAATCGCTTGGAAGAAAGTTCATAGAGGGTGAATCTCTCCAGAACGTGAGAAATTTCCCCACAAGAATGGAAAAATAAGTCAGCTTTGCAGCGACTGTTGTATGATGCGCTCAGATGGACCTGACAGAATGACATGCTGTGCGCTGCTTTTATTGAAGAGAAACTGGGTACAAAATTCACGAGGCACGTTCCCAGTTGAATTTTTCAAAGTCCTCCCAAGGGAAATGAGCAGTACTGTTCCCATGTTCTTTATAATATTATCACCTGGAGTTGATCCCACCCGAGATGTTGAAGCTGTTGGTAAAAAGGTTGGGATTCACAGCTGACCGCAGGAATCTGCACAATGTGTTCTTGGACAAGGTCAGGAGTTGATAGCTGAGTCGACAATGGATCTTGCCTCGAGGATAGGGCACTGGAGTGATATTACAAAACATACATCTTTGGTGAGTAAGTGGTTGCCTAATTTAGAGAAAAAGATGGAGAAGCATGTGCTGAACACCCACATTCCCTGAATATCGATTGTTCCCATATCAGCTGAGCCTGCCCCCACCCTCTGACATGCACATCATCCCACAGGGAGTTCTTGAATCGTCTATTAAAATCATAATGAACCACCAAATCTGGAATACTTGCAAGCCTGCACAAGGCACTGGATAATTTCAATCAAGATGCGTTGGGAAATGTGCTCAAAAGAAGCCGAATTCAAAGCAATACTGTTCTCACTCTGTTACTTTCATGCTGTGGTGGCTGAACGCCGCAAATTCGGTGCCTGGGGCTGGAACCGCACCTATCCGTTCAATGTCGGCGATCTAACAATCAGTGTACATCCTTATTCAACTATTTGGAGAATAACACCAAGGTACCTTGGGAGGATCTTCGCTATTTGTTTGGAGAGATAATGTACGGTGGCCTTTTGTAAGCTGACGATTGGGATCGCCTCTCCCTGTCGCACCTATTTGCAAGAGTACATGTGTCCGGAACTTGTTGACGGAGGTTTGCAGTACGCACCTGGCTTCCCAGCGCCTCCCAACTCGGACTACGTTGGCTATCACTGCTACATAGACGATGTCCTGCCGCCTGAAAGCCCTGTACTCTACGGATTGCACCCCAATGCTGAGATAGGAGTGTTGACTATGTTATCTGAGAAATTGTTCAGAACTATTTTCGAGCTGCAACCACGAGACGCGGGCTCGAAGGGGAGTCTCTCGAGAGGAGAAAGTCAGACAGATATTGGACGATATTTTGGACAAGATACCGGACGGCTTCAACATTTCTGATATGATGGCACGAGTTGAAGAGAAGACACCTTACACTGTGGTGGCATTCCAAGAATGTGAAAGAATGAACATTTTGATGAAAGAAATTCGACGTTCACTCAGAGAGTTGAGTCTTGGTTTGAAGGGTGAGCTAACTATAACATTGGATATGGAAGAGCTTGAGTCAAGTCTGTTCTTAGATCAAGTACCGGAGAATTGGATGAGACGTGCCTACCCTTTCTCTACTCGGCCTATCGGCGTGGTTTGCTGATTTGATGGTGCGTCTAAAAGAGCTTGAGCAATGGGTGGGTGATTTTACTCTACCTTCAACGGTTTGGTTAGCTGGCTTTTTCAATCCTCAATCATTTTTAACGGCGATTATGCAAAGCACAGCACGAAGGAACGAATGGCCCTTGGATAAGATGTGCCTGCAGTGCGATGTCACAAGGAAACAGAAGGAGGATTTCACCGCTCCACCGCGTGAAGGGGCCTACATCAATGGACTATTTCTGGAAGGAGCGCGTTGGGATATGCAGACTGGCGTACTCGCCGACTCTATGCTCAAAGAGCTGTTTCCCACACTTCCAGTACTTTTCATTCGAGCTGTTACACAAGACAAACAAGAAACAAGGAACATTTACGAGTGTCCTGTCTACAAGACTCGACAGCGAGGACCCACATATGTGTGGACATTCAATCTTAAAACCAAGGAAAAGCCCTCCAAGTGGACAATGGCTGGAGTTGGAATATTACTGTCAATTTAACTCGACAAATTCCTATAACCACAATATTCTTTACTCCTCCTTTACTCAATGAATAGGAATATAGTAATAAAAACAATTTTCTTTTTTTTCTCAATTCACACAGAAATTTTTATTCAAAATTTAGCAGATCAACCGCCTTTCAAACTACAATCAAATTTACTTTATGAAGTGTATTTGATAATACAATGTAGATTCTATGATATTTTGAACTTGTTCATCAATTAGTTTTTGTTTGAAATAATGCTGATGTAAGTCTACACATTATAATCTCAGCAAATAAAAATAATATTTTTGAGAAAAGGTCTATTGTCTATTTTACATTTGACTCGTAATTTTCAAAAGCTCAACAACTTACTTTCTGTAGCTTTTCTGTACCAATTTCGATCTCATGGAGAGAGCTCTCAAAAGAGCTCCAGTTTAAAATAATATAGTGGTTGTGCTGAATAATGATAGTAGGCCTACAATGTAAAATTAATTATATATGTATAAGCCATGTTAAAAGTTTTTTTCATAAGAGGATAATATTATGGGATTTGAATAATATTTTTTATATTTCATAATATTATAGGCTGTCAGAATACTGTAGGCTACTTGCAGATCTGTGACAAAGCGACAGTAATAAAATTGAATTTCAAAATAACCGGTTATCCGTTAAAACTATTTTCTTTTCAAAACGTAATTAAACTTTTCTATAATAGTCGCTTCTTGCAACATTTAAATAGGATAATATGGAAGTATTTTTTATACTTGCTATCATCAAGAACTTAAGTTTACTATCAGTATCACTAACAGTGGCGTAGCCAGGATTCGATTTCGGGGAGGGTCGAAAGCCATAGAGAGGGGGGTTGGGGGAAATTTTTAAATTATGTAGTACAAAATACTGTTTTAGAGCTCTTTTTTTATTAAAACGAAATTGGGGATAGAAGAGGATTTGGGCGATAGCCTGCTTTTTATTTCCTCATCTTGTATATTTTTTACATGAAATAAATGAAGAAATAAATTTACTTTATATGGTTCAATCCTCAACATTATTTAATCTGGTTAGTTAAGGGAGCTCTTAGGCAAATTTCTATGTCCAAAATAGCATTGTAAAATAAAATTGTCAAAGAGAAATTGTACGGAGTTATGCAGAAAGGAACCAACCCACAATCAACTACTTTTGAGATATTGCGTATTAAAGTTGAAAATGCAATAATACCCCCTATTTTATTATCCAATAAGATATTCTGATTTTGGGAACGTATATGTGCTCTTAATATCGTAAACAAGATACTTATTTACAAAAAAGCATTAATTTCCCATTTTATGGCTTTTATGTGGACTTTTATGTCCCGACTACATACAAAAAAAGTAGTCGTCATATATCATCCATTTCATTACCCACGCACAAGCCTAAGAGCTCATGTGGGCTTCACCCTCATAAACAAACAAACAAACAAACATATCTTACTTAATGTGTTATGCAGAAAAAGGAACCAACCCACATAATTTCCATAGGAACCAGCCTCAAATTTTATTATTTTCAGAGAAAAAGAATCATATGAGGCCAATCTTTTACTCATCGATTAAGATTATACAGAAAAGTTTTCTGCCAAAATTCGCCACCACCACCACCACCACTCCCCTCTTGCTACCCCCTCAGCAGCCCCTCAAAGTTTCCATTTGTAAGGGTTTCTTACATTGGATGTATCTCAGCTCTCATTGGAGATAAGAAATCAAACTTTTCCCCATTGTTCAGAAAATTAAATTTTCTTTAAGTTATTTTTAGGCTCACCATTTCATTGTAGCTCCTGTGGTTCAATAGTTATAAATGGAATAAAGAAGGGAATTCCTAGATTTCTGCATAAAATTATAATTATCTACTAAATGAAAGTTTACAGGATGGTTCTGGTAGAAATGTCTCATATGAAACTTGTAGAACTTTTCAAGACCTACATTTTGAATGATAGAAATATATATTTTTCTGAAATTCAACATAACATATAAGTGTAAGTCAGTTGATCAATGAAAAGCGCAATCTCGGAAGCGCTTGGCAGAATGTCTGATAGGCTACTATGGTCCTTCAAGTGAGTGCAAAAATACCCCGTTTTATTAATTAAATTTGAAAATTATTCATTTGGGGAAATTATATGGAGTTGATTTTTTCCCCACCGATAATAACTAGCATGTTGGTAAGTTGGCAAGTGTCCTGCCTGAAGTTTCCATTCAGTAAATTCAATTAGCTTCAACTCATATGTATTCATCATTACACTGTAGCTCTTGAAGTTGAAGAGTTATTCATGGAAGAATGAATGAAAAACGTCGTTTTCAACCGCTAATTTTCATTCTTTTTCAAATAAAGGTTTAACTTACAGAATTGTCCGACTTATGATTTTTTTTTCATAAAACTTGTACAGCGTGTCAAGAATAATTTTAAAAATATCAAAAATTTTTCACCGGAATTGAATGTCTCTTCAAAATTTTCTGTAATGTTTAATTTACCGTGAATTCTTGTAACATGCGGCCAGCCTTAGACCAGCCGTCAAGCGCTTCCAAGATCGTGCTTTTCGTACGTATGTTAACGGACATATACTCACGTTAAATTGTAACAATATATATATGTTTCTATTATTCGTAAAGAGGTATTGAAATGCTCTACAAGTTTCATATTAGACATTTCCCTCTTAAATTTTATTTGAGAAAAAAATTAAATTTCTAGGCAGAAATCTGTGGGCTTCCATCATTCTTCCATGCGTATAACTCCTGAACCATATGAGCTAGAGTGAAATGGTAATGACATGAAAAAAGTGAACTTTATTTTCTAAATAATGAGGAAAATTCAGATGTCTTATCTTCAATGGTTGCTGTGATACATACAATAAAAGAAATCCTTGCTAAAGGAAACTATAAGGGTGTGCTCAGAGGGAAGCAAGACGGGTAGGGGTGTGGAATTTTGGCAGAACTGTCTGTATGATAGTAATCAATGGGTAGAAAAATATCCCCATATGATTTTTCTCTTTGAAAAAAGAAAATTTCTGGTACCTGATAATAAAATTTCCCATTTCATGGCAATTATGTGGGTTGGTTCCTTTCTGCATAACACATACAGTAGGATATTTGTTTTGCAGAAAGGAACCAACCCACATAATCGCCATTAGAGTTGCTTCCAGTGAATTTTTCATTTTTCACAACATAAAGAAGAGTTTTATCAACCCAAATATTGAAAAATCCAATTTTTTCATTTTTGTGGATTGGTTCCTTTCTGCATAACTATACGTCCAATTAATAATATAGATTCACCCTTTATACAGCTCAAACCCCAACAATCTGAATATTTTGTGTATCTGTTTTCCTGAGCACCAAAAGTTCTGTTAAATGTGTGATTTTTTCTGTCCAAAGTAGCGTTTTGTAACTCTGCCTTTGAAGAAGTTTTTTTATTCTAATTTTTTATTTGATTATTCTTATGTAGGGAATCTGCCTGAGAAGTTCAGTGAACATTACTCTTATGAACACTCTGTGTGCACTGCATCAATTTCTTCGTCGTCTCTCATTCAGAGGAACAGAGTTCAAACATGAAGGTTTGCCCAAAATTTCGGGGGGGGGGGGGGTGTCCGGACCCCCTGGCTACGCTACTGATCACTAAACTCTTTAGGCCTACGCAGTTGACAAAAGTTTCGCCACGTTTATTTTAACCATGGTAGCGTACCATGGTTGCCGGTGTATTTCCGTGAGCAGGAGGAGAGGGTCTTTGAGCGGGTGCTTCGTACAAGGCTTGTAAATCTGCCACTCTACTCCTTGGATGAAGAGGCAATACAGTGTTTCCTGAGTTCCCTATGACGTTCCACCCATCTCGATCATGAGTTCTTTGTAAATAATTTTGTTATATTGACGCAATCTATCCTAATCATCTAGCAAATGCTGGTCATGGATGGAGATCACTGAATACTGAGTACATTTCAAATTAACCGCTTATGCCAGAAGTACCAACCTTAGTCAAGTACCTTTTAATTTTCCCTGTGAGTTGTTGAACGGTCTTCATTCTAATCGAGTAAAATAACATGATTATGAGTGAGAATTGTGATCTGGAAACCTGAATCAATAAAATATTACAACCTGAATTCAAATATAACATTTATGAATATTTTCAAGATTATTGAATTACTTGTTTATAATCACCAAAATGCAAACGTAGCAATTGTTTGTGACGTCATTTTGTCTTGTCATCAACTGATAGATGTGGATCATCTGGCTTGCCAGTTTGTGTAGAAAACAGAAAGCAATCTCCGAATCTCGCAGATGAGATTATAGTTTCTGTTTGCTGTGTGCTGGATGTTCATTGTGTTGTCATAAACTGTTGAATATGGAATTATCAGAGGTGGTTGGCACGCAGTTTGCATTTCATGGAATTGCTGTGGGCTTTGTCATCATTTTGGCAGTTCTAGTATTCATTTTTGGGTTTAGAACAGCCGAAGAGCCACCTTTTGACAAACTCTCCAATTCCACTGATGACCGGAAACCAGCTGGCAAAAAACGCAAAGTGAAGGACAAGGTAGAGGGTTATTGCTCTTGATATCAATTGATTACTTTCACAAAACAAAATACTGTTCATTTTACGTTCATAAAAATCTCAAGAGTTTTTCTGTTTTGTGATTTGATCAAGTTATTTACTTTATGTCAAACTGCTTAGATAACTAACTGCTTTTCGGTGTCAATTGCCTAGAACCTGCTAATTATCAAAATAATTATGCCTCTGTAATAATATTCCAAGTGGAGCTAAGTTACAGTCGCTTTCTTATTATATTTATTAATACATCGATTGTAATTCAAAATATTCAGATTGAATTATGTAAGTTACTTTCAATCTTACCATATTGTCAATGCAGTAGTAGGCCTATTCAATAATGACAAATGATTCCACCGTACGTAAGCAGCCGCAATGTCAATCCAGAGTCCACTAACCATTTGATCTGGGTTAGTCGATGATGAATTAAATAAAATTTGCACAGTTAGCCTACCCTTTTCTTCATCCTTTACCCATACTTACGTGATCGATAATGGGGACTGCTACAATTATTTTACGGTAGATAGGTAGGCTAAAATTCAAACCTTTTCTTGTGCTAAGCTAGAACTAATGCAATTATGCATTACTCTAAATACAGAACTAAATATTTAAACCATATTTTATCGATGGCTCAACAGCCCATGAAGGGCTAGGCCTACCATTGGTTGCCGGTTTCATATTCACTCCACTATAACACAGTCATCCGTACAAGCAAAAAAGAACACCCTGGCAAGACGGGGAAAACGACTACAGCCCGGGAAATGCCGATCAAAAATCCATAAATTCTCAAATTGTTTCCCCCGGGTTTGAGATAGAGAAAGCAGTCCCCGAACCAACACTGACCGAGCCGAAACCTTATGTATTGTCTAGCCTCAATTTATTGTATAACTTACGCGTATTCCTTGCCTTCTCTCTCTTTTCAGGGTTTCTTTCCTGTCTTATCAATTAATCAATTCTTTGCATATCATTCTGCCTGGGGTCCAAAATATATTAAAAATCTGTACACTGTTCTTTGAATGTTTTTTGCATAACTTATTATCCAAGTCTTCGTATTTTGCTTGGATTGTGTTGAATTTTTAGTGAACAGAGAAATGAGGATTCTTTAGGTGAATGCTACATGTTCATCCATATTCCATGAATCTTAATAATATCCATTCAAATAAGAAACCAACCATTCCATTGTGATCCAAAATTATTCTACTAATTTTTTGTAACATAGAAAATATTCGGCTTGCACTGAGGTCATTGATTAATTCTTTCATTCTTCAACAATGTACTCGTAAATATTTCTGCTGGTAAATTACAAATGAACAATGTAAAATTGCAAAATGTGTTTCTAATTTTGGTTCACTTGAGCTTACACTTACACTCTAATTAAACTTCTATACTTAATTTCAAGTTCTATATGTCTATTTTCAGGTCTACATATAATCTTATTAATTAATTTAAATCTCCTTATAAATAGTTTGACTCAAGTTATTCTTGTTTCACCTCTATTTATATCTCTATTTAATTTTCATTATTCAAATGATGAAAAATTATTTTCAGACAAATTTTATGCTCAATATAATTTGGGGAATAATGCTAATTTTATTTTAGATTTTCTTCGTATGATACTAATTTTTATAATTATGACTATACAGTACTGTAATTTTTAAATATAGGCTAATTCCAATCGTCTTATTATAAAGATATATTAGAAAATAATCTAATGTATTTTGTTACCAAGTTGAACTAAACATAATAAACTAAATTGATAAGCTTATTATGTGTATGAATTTATAGCAACTATTTTCGCAAAATATTTGGCAAATGCAAAATGTCTAAATTCCTAAAATTGGAACAGCATTATTGTAGACCGGTGAGAAGATGAGTCCAGACGTTAATTTTTTGGCAGTGGAATTGGGCTTGAAAGATCTATTTCTGTCGAATCTAGATGTTATTGTCTTTAGGTCTGGGGAACTTTGTCCCTACCGTTATGTGCAATAGGTAGCAACTGTCTAATTGACACTGCTTCCAATATTGTGCTTTCGACCTATTGAATCTATTCTAATTGATATTCTCCTTCCACGAAAATTAAACTTCCGATGTTCAAATGAAAAGTCTATGATAAAATATGATATTAATAATGAAAATGATAATCACAAACTCGTAAAAACTCTATAAAGGTAAACTGGTTTTAAAAAATCGATAGGAGTCAATTATCATTTTCAAGTCTATCAAGTTGAATGTTGAACGTAATTAATGTTGAAGATAGTTTCCCAGCAAACATTTCCATCTAAAATCATAATTATTGCTTGCATCAGTAATTGTATGCTTCATAATAATTTCTCAGTTTTGTGCCTCAATCTCGTAGGCTTCTCTGACTCTTTGGCTTCAGGCTTGGTAATAAGTTGTCCATGGATAGCCAGGCTTACAAATGAATATTTCTCAATTTGAAAAACTTTACAAGGATTTTTCCGAAATCATTCCAAGTTCAAGATGATATTGTTGCTCTGAATTTTTTCTTCATGGATTACAAAGATATCTACAGTCTATTTCCAGAGTTCCGGTGCCATATTTTAGTTGTTTTTGTCAATCGTTGTATATTATAATTATATACGAAAATTCGAAGAATTTTCAGCATTGAAAATGTTACAGTATGTCCAATGAACATAAATCATAAGTGTATGAAGTTAATCAAACCATGTATTCTTTGATAGATGTTATATTTTCTAGGTTCAAATTCTTAACTTGAAGAACTGAGTAATTTAAATATGTAAATACATTACGCCGCAAAGGCTGTTCGAGTTGAACGTTCTCTTTCTTCAATTGTGTCACAGTTGATATTTGAAGTGCACCTGTTTCCCCATTGTACAACTGCAGAATTAGAACTCTATAAAATCACCTTGTAATAACGTTTTTTCAATGACTGTATTGTCGGAATTAAAACCAGCATGAAAGTGAAGTAACTTAATTGTTGTTTGCACATTTTCACCTAATTCTTCATACATATTCTTGAAGTTTATGAACCATCATTCATATGATACATTGAAACACCCTAACAATTGAAATTGAATTCAAATGTAAACTCAATTGATAATAAAAACACCAATATGAAGATAAAATTTCCAAGTTTCAACGAAAATCGGCAACTATAGAGCAAATTAAATTGAGCCTCTTATAAAATTACTTGGTATGATAGAGCTTGAATTATTTATTTCTCAACAATTTAATTTAATTGAATTAAATTTAATTTAATAAAATTGGAATTTTATTGGATTTTGTTTGTTTCGAGCGTGATGCCCGTATGAGCTCTTAGGCTTGTGTGACCAATGAGAGGTATGATAATGATTATTGCGATTTAGACAATCATACCCGTTGGTTTTCAAGCTAGAACTAGACTTTTCTTCATTGAATTAGTTTTCCCAATTGATTGGAAAATTACGTTTATTAGAACTCGCTAATCTGAAACATCCTACATTCTCTGTTTATTTTGCAGAAATCATAATCGAATGGTGTGGCAACCACAGTTGGGAATGAGCGCACAGATTCCAAACAGAAGTCCAACGAAAGTTCTGGAAAATCGGTGAAAAAAAGAAAAAGGGGAAGCTGAAAAATCACCTGCGAAGGTCAACAGCCAAGTGAAGAAGCAGCAGAAGAATGACAACGACAATTCCAAAAATGCACTGAAAGAGAACAAAAATATCAAAGAAAATAAGAATGCCCTGAAACCGAATAAGAAACAAGAACAGTCAGCTAAGGAAAATAAGCGAAACAAGGGAAAGGAAAATGTCGACGTACAAGTACAGAACAAGAAAAATTTGGAGAAGAGCAAGAGTAAGAAGATTGAAGAGAAGCCCCAAGATTTCGATGAAGGTAAGATATATTGAATCTTTATACTTATTTGAACTAAATTGAAAGAAAATTAGTGGTATGACACTAAATTCCCCAAGCATTTAGCTTTCTTAATGTGACTGGCAAATTGAAAGTCGTTGGCTATCCATTTCATAACACGTTTCTTCCTTTATATACAGAATATGAAAAAACGAAGTATAACATTTTTATAGCTTACTAAGACAAGTGAATGAACGATTCCAGCTCTTACCAGGATGGTTGAGGTTGCTTACCAGCATGCCTTGCGTTAATCAGACGAAGTAAATGAAGTTATTTAGGTATCATAAATGAAAATAACTTATAACAGTTTTGTGAGGAGAGTCTAAGTAATATAGCTGTAATCAACTATTTTCTTGAACACTGTTTAGGTGATTTATGAGAATACTTCCATCAATAGTTATTAAGAATAATTACGACATGCCTACTAATTGTTCCAATCTGGTTTTTCATTCTTTCATAATATTTTATTCAATTGAATTTGTTGAATTATCAACAAATCTAACTGATGCCAATAATCAAATCGGTTTGTTACAGTACCTAGCCAGTAAGTGGAGCAGCTGAATAGAGTATATTCGTAAGTTTGTAACGATTCTCCAGTCAGCTGGTCCGGTACAGTTAAGGAAACTATTTGCAGTTAACATTAGCGGTTCGAACACACAAGGAACAGACGTATTCGTTATTTGTAACTGTCCTAATTTCTGGCACCAACTCTATTAAATATAATGTTATTCAAAACTACTAATCTTTAAAGTCTCCAATTTTTCAAACGATTCGATTGTATTATTTCACAATAGATAAAGGCATTTGCATTCTGAAGCTCTGCCAGCAAAATCGTTATCAATTAATTGATAGATTTTTTGTTAATCTTGCACTGTCATCAAAATTGGATCAAACGCGTGTGACCTCTGATTTCTTATTAGAGTAAGCTTGATAATAAATTTGATATCTGTTCAATTGAAATATTTACTTTCCTACGTAGAGTAAATAGATCAATAAAGGCATATCGGTTTATTTATTCTTATTCTAAAGCATTTCTCTAGAGACTGTACTTCGTATTTTTAACTTTTCAGGAGAGAAAATACTCAATATTTAACAATACAAACAATGCTATTGAGAGTTATTGGATCATTTAATACCTCAATCAAACTCTGCTAACCTGTATTTTGGATTTTATATTTGAACACGTGAATTTCATAAATTTTTTTAAACCTTTTTCCAGTCGAGTAATTTTCTTTTGTGCTCAATCAAATTAATTACAAATATGATCCTTTGGTGGATTCCTGCTCGCATGTTCTTCATTTCACATCAAGCTCTAACGTAAAATGAGCTTCACTTTGATTTGAAAACTATAAGTGCTTCTGTAAAATTAGCGCAAGTGATGACCCAGATCGTGAAATACAACTGATATTGTAAAAACTTGAAATATTATTGAGATTAATCATCGTGTTTCAAAATATAATGTTGCACTGTAAAAAGTTTCTAGTAAAAGTATTATAAATGAAATGTTTTTAATCCACAAATAAACCCCTCAGGATGTGTTGTCCAGCATCCAGAAAAATTATTATTATAATAGAAGACAGAAACGATCGGTCTATTATTCAGTTTTAATTTGCTTGATATAGCTGTACCCTCAACTAGTATTACGTTATTTGCATAATAAGCAGGGACTTATGAACTACAGTAGTATTCATTGCATAACCATTTATCTCATTCTGCAATACAAATGAAGTTATATGATTGATTATTTAATTCTTTTAGGAGAGTGGGAGCAAGCAAGCTACAGGAAAGATAAGAAGAAGAAAGCACTCGAAGAGGCTAACAAACCAGGTTGGTATAGTTGGATTATCTAATTTTATTATCCTATTTCCCCTGAATTTTATTGAAATCTATTCGTTTTTTAGACGACATTAACAGAGAAACTTACAAGATGCTATTATATTGATTTAATTGCTTTTCGAGGTTTGTATTTCCATAGCAGAAACTATTTTGAAACATTTTCAAATTTCCATTATTCGTGGTATTCGTGGCTCATCCAGAATTTATAAATTATGCTTATCGATGTGTACAGAAAGTATAATATTGTTGGCGATACTGCAGAGTATTTCTTTGTTCATTGAGAGTAATCTCTTCCATTCTATTTTATTCTATTCTTGTTGTACTTATTACCTTTCTGCTTGTGGTGCAAGTCTACTGTTTAATTTATGTATTGGACGCTTGCCTTGTGAAACAGAATCTTGGGGAAATTTGGCTAGAATGGTGATATAATAGCTCATCAATACCAAGTTTAGATTCGATTGAAATTGATTAGACTGATGAATAATCAATTACAAATAGTCATAAAAGTTTTTGTTATTTTTAAGAAATTTAGTTTTTTGGTAGTTTGTTGAGAATTACAGTTTGTTGGGTTATAGTATTTTTGTCATTTTTTAGTCATGCAGTTTTTGGTATTTTGTCAAGAATTATCCTACCTAAAGGACTTTAGTGTAATTTCAATCATTTGTTTTTCAGCTGATAAGAAGGATAGCCCTGCCAAGAAGAAGAAAGCAGCTAAAGCCGTAGCCGAGCCGGTAGCTGAGATCATTGCCCCACCTCAACAAGAGAACAAACCTGAATCGGCTGAAAAGAAATCTGCCAAGAAGGATGCTGTTAAGAAAGAAAAACCCAAGTGAGAATAGAACATTTTCTACCTTACTATCCTAATAATTGTAAATGTAATGAGTAATGATTTGAATTCCTCCATATACGTGTCATTGATGACGTAAATAAACAATAGCATCCAACTCTTAACGGTAACTTCCAACTCTAACTCATAGTTTCTACGTTATTTAAATCAGTTAGAAACTTGTTTACATGTTTTCAATTCAATTACAATTCTCCAATCAGTTAAATAACGTCACACTAAAACAGCTAATATTATACCTATTTATTCAGTGTGTTACCATCAACAGCCATTTGTTAACTAAATGCTAGTAGGCCTAATTCAACTGAATAAATTTTCTAGACCTGGCTATGCTGTCAACAATAGCTATCCAAACTAGACTAGTATAAATTAACTAATATTGATCTAATAGCTTTTTTTACATTATGTATACTATTCTTTTGAGCCATGAAATTTCTCTCGAATACGTAGACGTAGTCATCTACGAGAGAAATTTCATGGCTCAAAAGAATAGTATACATTTATAATGTAAAAAAAGCGATTAGATCAATATTAGTTAATTTATTTATAATTTTATTTATTAATTTTTAAAAATACAATTATATAGCCTAAAAGAAAGAAATAACAAGCGTTCGCCCAAAACTTCTTCTACTGCAATAAATTGCAATCTACGAGTAGATTGAAGAATGTCCAAAAGTCGGGTTATGAATCACTCACACAATTTACATTATCTCAATTCTCAATGTTATTGCTACTTGTAGTAGGCCCACTAAATTGTATGTACGAGAATAAGTCTATGGTATATTATTATCAAGTTTGTAATAATCTAATGCTTTTTTGACTAATCCATTATTTTATCAATTAAAATGATTCATATTTATCGACGAAAGCTTGAGAATATTAGTTTTTCTAAGAATTAGAAAGTTGGATTTTGTCATAAATTCTCTCCAATAAATTATTATTCAATCTGTTACTTCCTAATCAAAAAAGGTCTCATTAATGTATTTTTCTATTTTTAACTTTTTGATTGAAATGAGCTGAAGTTTAAGTCTTCAATAAGTAATTTTCTTGATACATCTTCATAATAGATGTCTTCAACCCTCACTTGGGTAAACTTTTGTATTGATTAAATTAAAAGACAATCGATTGTCAAACCACAGATTTATTAAAATTCGAGTTACTGGTTTCGGTTGCTAGACCATTATCAAACATAAGTTCACCAGTAGATCTGGCAAGAGTTTACCGCAGATTGATAGTGAAGTGGCTACCGAAACCGATATTTCGATTTTAATAAATCTGTGGTTTGGCAATATCTGTTCTTTTCATTTAATAAGAATAACTACCACAATAACACCTTCATAACTACTCAACAGTTTCTGTATTGATCTCCAATTATTTAATATGAATAACTATCAAAATATCACCTTCACATTTATTCAACAAGTTCTGTATAGATCTCCAATTATGAAGTAGTTTGAATTATTTTGTTTGTGAATTACAGGGTAGCCGAACCTGTGGAGCCTGTGTCGCCACCTTCCGATGCTGGAGATTCTGAAAGCGATTCGAAATCAGCTGCGAAAAAGAAGAAGAAGAAGCCAGCCAAGGAAGGAGCCGACAGTGCAGTGGCAGTTGAGAAAATTGAAGTTGTTGAGAAAACAGTCCCACCTCCTCAACCAACTGCTGGTGAGTACATGTATTTAATTTTCAGAATGTTCTGAATATTGTATAATGTTTTTTAAATTCTAATTCATCCATTTTTGAAGCATGTAAAGGCGATGAATAGAAAGTTATATAAAAAATTGTGAATAAAACCAAATGATAACGAACTATTTTGAACTCAGTAACTTGAATATTATTGCAGAATAGAGGGAGAAAGTTATAAGAAATTAATATAAGACTTCAAGGGTGGCTCGTTGGAGTAAGTGATAATGCGCCAGTCTGATGATCAATAAGACCCGGGTTCGAGTCTCGACCGGGGAAAAATTATTTGACCACAGCACAATCACATGAATACGGCCATCCTTTCTTTCGGAGAAGACAACTCGGTCCCGACTACCTAGAAAGTACTGGTCACGTCTGATCTCTGAGTCCCTGAGGGAAATGCACAACGATATCAAAAACCAATGCAATTGTGAGTAGATGTGCGTGCGAATGTTGTCAACTGTGTTCAGGAGAATGGCTTGTTGACACAGTAATTGTATTTATTAGTGTTTTTCCCTCTCCGTCGCAGACGTCAGGGCTTCGGAGGTTGGGCGCAAGCAGTAGTCGTCATCTCTCATCATCATCATCATCATTACCTAAGCAGCTACGCAAAAGCCTATGAGCTCATGTGGGCTTCACCCTCAGAAAACAGATACAGAATAATAAAATATATGTTATGGTAGCAAAAAAAATATGAATGATGGTAATTCCAAAGTTTTATTTTGATTTGGTGGAACAGTTATGTGAAAATAAACATTCGAAAAGGTTCCTTTCTCAAGAAATGGAAAGAATAAAAATTGAATTTGATCTCTATGTCATGTTTGCAATACACTGTGCTGTTCAATGTAGATAGGTTTTCTCTATTTATATGGTGTATGGTTGAGAATATGGGTGTCCTATGTATTGAGGTTTGAACTTCTCATCACATTCCTCCTTTTTTCATGGGAAAAGACTTTGAATCTTCAACGTCCTAGCTAACCGAAATTCACAGATTTTTTTAACTCGTCAAATTTATCTCCCATTGCCATCTCTCCTATCAGCCTGGCACAAGTCTAGACCTCATGTTGGTATCACTTACAAAAAACTACATATCTGACTGCAAGTAAAGACTAACGTTTTCTTATACTAACATAGCTCAGATTACAAGTACTGTAGTAGCTACTACACTGTGAATGCTATAGCTTCTTTTTTCACTAGTAATTACAATACACTATGTGAAAGCACAGTTCAAAATGATCAATTCTGTTATATTTAAAACTCTTTGGTGTTTTAACGTTTGTTTACTGTTGTAATGTGTTGATTTGTTGTAGTAATTTCAATTTTGTGCTACTCAGTATAAAAAACTTATTTGGTTTTTTCCTTGCCACAGCCAAAAAAGAGCCAGAGCCTGTAACAACGCTTGAGGAGAATATTGCTTTCGATGAGCTAGCAGGTAATGAATAGTACACTAACAGTATTGATTTGATATTAGATCTTAATTTTCAATCGAAGATCAGTTTCTAATGAATCATTTTTTATAAAAATTATTATTGTACTTGAGTAATTTCTCAATTTTTGATTAGTAAAGGTAGGTTTTCATTTCTACAAAACACGGCACACATATCGGGCACAAGATGTAATAGAAGCTCGTAGTTGTGAGAAGCAACGCAAATAAAAACTCAGCTGACCAGTGTGCGTTGCTCTCTACAACTCCGCGTTTCAATATCATCTAATCTTTCGTAGTAATGTACCCCTAACTTTGGGCCAACGTAATTTAGAAAAGCCCTCACAGTCGAGTCATTCTAGGGTTGGAGGTGGAAGTAATTGCAACAAAGATGTTTTATGGTGGAAATGGTAGCTGACACCCTCCTATTTAACGTGTAAAAAATCCCACTCTCAACTCGTGTCGGAAAGTTGTTTTTTTGGCCGCCATATTGGAAAATTTTGCTCATTTTTTTGTTTTCTTGGAATAACGTCAAAACGAAGCGTCGGACAAAAAAACTTACTTAACCTTTTTTTTAGTAAATAAAATTTGCAAGAGAATGGTGGTAGAATCATCTCTTTATCTTTACTAGAAACCGAGTTAGGATTTTTCAAAAAATAGGTTAATTTTCAAGAAAAACTGTAATTGACTATTTTCAGTTTTTGTTCGCTCAGATCTTTTGACATATTCCTTTGAGTTGTTCAATTCAAAATCCCTCTGGGGATAATTTTGTCCTCTACAATTTGAGACCAAGTAGACCTTTCTTCCTTGTATAGTTTTTGAACTGGAGCAATTAAAAGATATCCTTGTATTTGAAAAAACACTATTTTGGGGGGAAATGGTCTCCAAAAAAATTTATACCGTGCTTGTATTGATATTTTCTCTGATAATAATGGTTTTCAGATCAATTTCTAGCAGATAAGCTACTCACCGACCTGAATTTAGGTTATGTTTAATATTAAGGACTCTTCAAGGATCTCAATCTAAGGATACCTCTAACTATTGTAAAAGTCATCGGATCTCAACAAATTTTCCAATATGGCGGCCAAAAAAACAACTTTCCGACACGAGTTGAGAGTGGGATTTTTTACGATTTTCGTTAAATAGTAGGGTGTCAGATAATATTTCCACCATAAAACAACTTCCTGTTGCAAATCTCACTATAAAAATAATGATTGACCCCTGTTATTGAGCTAGAATGACTCGACTATCAATTTTGAAACTCATTGGAAAACAGTGGAAAGTTTTGAGTGTTGCTTGAGTTGAAAGTCTTCAAATGTGGACTACTTACCGATATTTAAACCTCATAAGCAATCGTGTTTGCTTGTGAGTTTCTGTGTAATGTGAAAATCCATTTATGTCATCAGAACAGAGTAGCCTACTTCTAAGCGTTGATTCTGTATTCGTATTCAGTTGTAGTGCTCTAAAGCACTGGCCACACCAACGTCAGCTCGCTCCAGCGGTGGTAGTTCGGGTCACACCAAAAAATAGCGCTAGTCCTCTAGTAGTGAGGGAATGCGTATGTGCATGCGCTAGCATGATCGCCGATCGATAGCGAAGTTAAAAAACTAGCTTTCCATGTTATTTAATTGAGCAGGCCACACCGAGCTCGCTACCGAAGCGGTAGTACCGCTAGTAGACGTTTTAAAACTTCGCCTAGCAGGCGAAGTGAAACTACCGCCGAGGTACTACCTCCGCGGGAGCGAGCTTGTTGTGGCCTGCTCAATTTGATAACATGGAAAGCGAGTTTTTTAACTTTGCTACCGCCGCGTGAGCGAGCTTGGTGTGGCCTGCGTTTTAAGGTGTGCTTCCCGAAACGCGCCGCGCACAGGTGTTTGAAGAATTTAGCTACTAAGTGGGAACTGGCATCTTTGGGAGCCATGCCACTAGATAGCAAGCATCACTAATTCACTACCACGCTGTCAGCTGTAGCCTGTATTTTAGCTTAGTATTTGTACGCTGTACGCCTGTACCCGGCGCGTTTCGAAAAGCACACCTTTAGGTGATTCATAATTTCAATCACAATCTTTTTATAGTCAATAAAGCTATTAGTTTCTTCTTTATAAGCTTGAATTTTGTCTACCTTATCATATTTTTGTCTTATAATAATACTTGTTATAATTAATATACTGAGTGAAACTCGCTCCTCACTCACAGGTATTTGCCCATTAGAGAAGCCTTCTTCAAAATTATTTATGTATATTATTGTATATTGTATTTCATATTCATGTTCATAATTATTTTTTCATTTTACATCTTACATTAGATTACAACAGGCTTTCAAGCCCAATACTGTTTCATGAAGAAGAATAAATCAGTTTCAATCCTCAGCTAATTTTCTTATTAAAATTTTGATTTGTTTTACAGACGCCTGCCCCGAGAAATGGAAGGAGCCGAAAACATCAAAGAAGAGCAACAGCAAGAAGAAAGTGCGCAAAGAATGAGATTTGAACGAAGAAAGACGTCGACGAATTTCGAAAGATGGAGAGAACAAGGTGCTGGAAAAGCAGCATAGCCAGTCAGGGGACGACAGATGATAAAGAGGTCGCCTCGGGTCGGTGGGGGGAGCGAAGACCCCCTTCCCCCCAGGTGAACTGCTTGGTTCCACCCCTCTGCAAGCGATGGGGTGACTACCGTAGCACAGACAAACCAAAACATCGACACTGAGGCTCTCTATGCACCTTTCAACTACTAATCTAGGTTACAAGGTTAGTTGAGTGGCGGTCTCGATTTTTTGGTTTGTCGATACTATGTTGGCCTCCCCAAGCAAAGTCCAGTTCATCTCTATCTCTTGCTTGAAACTGTTTCTCATCCAGCAACACTTTGAAGAAGTCAGTGTGAACTCAAGGCCTGAACAAAGTGGCTGAGCCCACCATGGTAAAGAAAATTGGAATGAAAGCAAGTTTCCAATATCATTGATCGTTTGTGAGTACAAATTTACAAATGTATGTTCCCCTGTCGATTGATCACAATCCCTCAAAATAGTGTCGTCTAGATTATCATAATTTATTCAAAGTACTAGTTCTAGTAAATTCTTCATACTAGAGCAAGTTGAAGTATGAGTGCGCGCTTATCTATAAAGTTGACAATATCGATCATGCATTTATTTCACTGTTATGTGTAACCCAATTCTCAAATACATCCTACCATACCATCTTCTCTATAATGAAGAAACCCAACTTCCAAAGTTGAATAACTCCAATACTGTTTCATGTTGAATGCCTCTAGACTGGCTGTGGAAAATTATTCACATCATCATTCATGCACTCAGTCCTTTCCATAAGTCATTGTGTGTTGTCCTAGTGAATAAATTTCTTCAATCAATTCACTATTGCATATTAAGGAACCAATCAAAATATGGAATTAAGAGCAATAATATTCATGTTAAGCTTGCAATATTTAATAATAATGCTATTGAATTCGGGGAAGTTATTATCTATACATTTTTTGAACAATTCAGGGAGAAACTATACTGCTGTTGTTTTTGACTCACAATTATTCTGTTACCTATTAATGTTTGTTTTTCAATGTTCTATCAAGAATATTTTTATATATTTTATTTCAAGATTTTTACAACTTCTATAATATTAGTGATCCAATCTCAGTTGAATGTTCCAGTAATATTATTCGTTTTTATAATCTGTCTGTGCTTCCTATCAACTAAAAGATTAATCACCTTGGTGAGTACAAATGATTGTTGTAGTGCATTCACTAGACTTATAAAAATTATCTGCGATACAAATATCTCGATATCATCATCGTCGTCTTATTTTTTTCAAAAATTATACAGCTTTGAGCCTGTTATATTACTGGCCAAGAGCTATTGAAAAAATCATAAAGTATTTAACATTTCAACGACTGTTATAAATAATTATATAGATATTATAATATATATATATTTTTAAACGGATGTATATTCTTTTGATATGGGTGGCTTTTTATGATATACCAATCATCGATATAAATGTTATGAACATAATATTGATAATATACACTTTAGGTTGTGTGTAAAATGAAATGTGTGTATCTTATAGGATAAGAATAATTGTTTTATTAGTTAATTTTTAAGATTACGTATTTTATTTACGCTCATTAGTTGCTAATGTTGAATATATTTTTGTTCGTCTTGAAAATAGAAATATTTTTGGGAATAGATAGGTCCATTAAGAATTTATTTTCTAATTACATTTTCATATCATTTCGGAATTCTTGTGCAGCTTGTTTTCCCAACACAGATTTTATAGTTGTGAAGCTTTTCATAAATCAATCTCGTTTGTTTCCAAGCATTAGTCATTGTGGCTCTAACTTTATCAATCTATCTGTTATCGACTCCATCGATAACATTGTGATATTATATGGAAAAACAATTTCCTTGCAAAAATGCATCGTTCACTAACGAATAATACTCTTTTGTTTAATACATTATTTGATATTAACTGGAATAAAATTGAATAGTATCATGTAATTAAATTATATTATTTGGAATTCATCTCGAAGCAATAATTTTGCTAACAAAATATTGAAATGATACTATCATTGAATTTTAGAACTCAATTGATCATCACTAAAAACAAACTTTTTATATTATTGTTCTGAGATTAAAGATCTGGTACCTGTTTCAAGAAAAATTATAAGTAATCTTTAATGTTGGAAGTAAAGGTTGGACACTCACTATACATGAATATTGCATAGCGCTCTAGATAATAAACTTACAAGTCTAGTGTTTGTTTGTCCTCTTCTTCTAGTGTTACAAGACTCCTCATATTTCACGAAACAGGTCCAGAATCCATTGTTGAGTTTTTTCATCTAAGGAGTGTGTCGTCAAACATTAATTGTTACTATTTTCTACTCAATTCAACAAAACCTTTATTAACAGCTCTATTATAATGTATTATTTTTATACTCATCTGCCTGAAACTCCGACCATACTGCATGTTATAAATAATCTTAGATACATGTATTATTTTTATAAGGCAGCTGTAAATAATATTGTCTTTGAATTTAGGGACTACTGTAAGATTGTAATCGTCCTTTACCGTTCAGACATTTATCATTATCTGACAATCAAATTGCATTATTTTCAGTATGGAAGTGTAAATTTGGCTGATTTCAAAAATTTTACAAGAAAGACAGATAAAAATATCATGTTTACTGTTCGTACATATCTTTCTCCATAAATCTTTGTTGATATTGGTGAAACTTTGTTGTCCTGAATACCTCAGACTAGCCATTTACTATCTAGCTTTTCATATAATTGATGTTTCAAACCTGGTTGATTTCATCTTCCATTGTTCAAATATTGACGAGTTGAGCCGTATTCAAACTAAATTTTAATGTCCTCCACTCCATACTATTTCTCGTTTTGACCTATTTTATGTACTAAGCGCTCTGAAAAAATTTTTCAGCCGTAATGGAGTTGGAAAAATTAGTTTTACTCTTAATTAAATAATATTGTTTTATTGTTGAACATTCCTTGAATTTATGTGACTTTAGCTTTTATAAGCTAATTAATTATGTTTTTGTCAAATTGTTGAATATTTATTTTGCGCTTATTTTATTAATGTTCTTGGCATAATTCAGTGCTTCCCTTTATAAATTTAAAATTAAAATAAAAATCAATTTTATCCTTGTGCGATTTAAATAAGTTTAACCCTACATCATGAAATATTGATGTCTTCAGTAGACTGGGAAATGTGTAATTTTTGCTTAGTTAGTCTTATAAAATCGTCCATCACACAATTTCGTATCACATTCTGTCGATAGGTTTCCAGTTTTTACTCTGCTTTTGTCGCTAATCATTATAATATTATATTCTAATAATAAATAAAACTATTATTATTGTGAGAAGAGCCTCGATATTATGATCTAAACTTGAATAAAATATTTTATTGTGCGCGAGAGTATTATGAATCATTATGTGTTGCAAATACTGTAAATGTGCCAAATCTAAAGATTAATAACTTCTATCAATTGTCTGTGTAAAATAATATTATCCAGTAAAAGACATAGTTTTACTTGAAATTGTGATAACTCTAATTTGTAGCTATAAGATATACTTAATCATAAATTTTATCGATTGAGAACATTTTTGGACTGCCAAATCACGAAGTGTATGGCTTCATTGCATTCACATTTGCTGTGAAGTTGCAGTCAATTAACATATTTGGAGTTGTTACAAAGAATTGAAGTTTTATGTTCTTTCAACTTATTTTATGTACTGGGTCTCTCGGTGAGAGTGATCTATCGGTGAACGTGATTTCAAGTCACTAACACTGTGGACTGCTCTTGGATGGGTGACCGGTATTTGGCAAAGTACACATTGGCGAGGTGGAACTACCCGCAAGGGTCTCCCCACCAATAAAATTCATAAGAAGATTTTTTTTAACTTATTTTATTTCAAAATAGAGTTCATTTTAAAATGATTTTTAATCACAGATTTATGTTTTATTGGAACATATCTTATTTTAAAATTGAATTTTTACATGCTTCGTCAAAAGCAACATTTTACAACTTTGAAAATAGGGTCCAGTGATAAATAATATTATAATATATTTTATTTGTTCTACTTGATTCAAATCAGAATAATCAAACTGATCTTATGTTATATTAGATTATAATTTTTCAATCTATCATTTAGTTGTAATGTGTGTTATTCAATATTTTTTGTATATAGTCTGATATTTTGTATCTATCGTTATTTTTAGAATCTAATCGAACTTGTCAGTCCATTACAATTTTGTGCAATATTCACTTCTCTTAATAAACTTTGAATTTTATTCTATTCTTTGTCTGGACTAACTCTTTTTACGTGCTCCAACAAGGAACCTTGAAACTATATTAATCTTGGAAATATTGAAATACGTGAGATTCAAAAGCTAAAAATAAGAATGCTGAAAATTCGTACTTTTTTATAGCAAAAGGTAATCTAACTCCTGATTGTATTTTATTTGAATAATGTTTCTAGCGCATATTGCAGCAAACGCTTTTAAGTAATTATAGAACATCAGGTTGTCTATTAGTCTACCAGCAAATATTTCCTGATTAATATAGTTTCTATAAATTCAATATTAGTAATCATGTTTTTCTCATCTTCATTGAAAATCTCCTCTACTTAGCACCAAAAAACTATTATTTCTTGCTTGATGAGAATCTTTTGAAATATTTGTAAATAAAGCTCTTCAGTAGGCCTACCAGAAATCATAAATCATTCTATTTTACGATTATTATCATAATGAAACAGCTAGACTCCAACTAACGAGTCATTTTTATTAGACGCTTAATTGCGTTATCTCTCTACTAAGTTAATAGTGTCAAATGTCTTGAGACTATTTTGAAGTTTTGTCCAGTATTTCTTTATCAAAAATTGAGTTAAACAATCTTTTGAGCAAATAACGGCGATCACACAAAATTTAATAACAGTAATTCTTGTTATTTATGCCTCAATTCATAGTTTTGGTGACAAATTGTTATATTTTTGTTTGACCAATTTATTCTCCATGAAGAAATTCCATACACCTTAGCTTTCTCTGTACTCTGTTAATATCTCAGTTTGATGAAAGAATAAGTTTCATGTTACTGTCCTTTTGCATCCGAATACTTTTTGACATTTATCCTCAATTTCTTACTTTTTAAATCGATTTTACAGCTCTAGTACAAGTTTCCTCGTCAGTTTCCGTAATAACCATTCAATTGTATCGTACCTATTCAATTTTGTTTTAAGAAGAATCACTTTTGATATTTTTAAATCTTACAATGTGTATTATTTCTCCTATAGTTTAATTTTGTTGCTATTTAAATATAAGTTAGTGTTTCTTAAAGCCTATTACTATTTTTTAAGATCACATCGTCACTGATGATTTAAAAGAATAATTGCATATCAAATCGTACAGTAGAAAGCAGAATCGTGAAGGCGTCTTTTATTGTTTCTGCTAGCTAGTTCATTAGTTAATTTTAAACAAATTATGTTTGTATCTTTATTTTTGTTCATTTTTGCATAGCTGGTATGACGATACTGTGTGGAAATTTGTATGTGAGGACAATAAAATGATTGTGTTGCGGAACAACCTCATTATTTTTATTTTGTGGTCGATTATCTGTTATCAAGAGCTGTAAAAAATCATTGGTTCCTGCCAAATAACTTTTTTTATTGTTATTGTAAAGATCAATTTAAATCTTGGGGATTAGGCTATAACTATACCTAAAGCACCGGTACCTATGTAAACTTTAAGGAAGCATTTCGGTAGCTGAAGTCATCTCCATTGTGAATCTTAAATGCTATATTTTTTTCTTCAATGATTTATACGTGTTATATCCTTCAATTTATCGAGGCTTTGATGAATAATTTTCTCGCCTATCAAAGTCTCATTTGTTGGAAAAATCTCTAATTATCAATAATAATTAATGTAAAACTATAATAGGTGTTCGTTCAAGTTTTGGTTTTGAAAAAATGGTGAAATTTGCAGATATTGGGCAGATAACACCATTGTTCTAATCACTATTATTTACATTAGAATGTATAGGAACTTTTTTCACATATTTCTAAAGCAGTAAAAGGTTTCAATATATATATTTTTTAACTATAATAAATCAAAAAATAAAAGTTATTATTTTGTCGGGGTAGTGACTTGAAAATCTCCAATGTAAGTTAGGCCTAACAGAATGATGAATGTTAGTATACGCATATACTCTTTTCATTTCCTTTGTTTTATCTGTGAGCTGTCAAAAAACAACCAAAGATCAAAAAGGTCTCTTCCGATCATTATTATAATTAATTATGCGTTAACTATTTTCATTAACTTTATGTAAGATGTAGCTGGAAAAAGGAGGGGTGAAGGTACTTTGAACTTGGTCGTCTGATCAACCAAGATCATTTTTATGATAAAAGTAGTATTTTTGTTTTCTACTGTGGGTCTCTTATTCCATGGAATCCCTTCATCCGGAGATGTTTGTTTGACCTTTGCATGAAGGAATGAGGAGCCGATGGAAAAACGGGAGGAATAGTTTTTTGTGTGCTGTTTTAAAATTATTTTAGTTTTTATTTATTTTAAAACTTCAAGGTGCAATGGAGAGATTTATTTGAAAGTTCTCATTGTATATTCATTTTTTAAACTCTTCCAAATTATCAACTTTGGTAAGTACCAAGATAATTTCCGTTTAAATTTAAAAATTTTATAAGAATAAACTAAAACTTCTTATAAGTTGGCATTTGGATACATACAAATAAACAATTATGGCTTAAATTCTCATATTAAATTTTTTAATAGCTCATATTGTGAAAAACCTACATAGTAAGATTGGTGGAATAGGCTATTCATTATGTGTGATAATACCACTTGAATATCTTTATACAGTATTTCATTCCTCATGAAGAACAAATGATATTGGAATTGCGTTTATATTAAAATATCTGAGAAATTGATTAACTCACATCTATATTGTTGAAAAAATCATTGGAATCAATCTATGAGAAATCAAAGAAAAAAATCTTCCTTAATTTGCTTTGTCACCAAAATATTAATTGAAAAAAGATTACATTTACGGTATCTTACCATCAATTCATTCTCTTGATAAAATCATTTTTCTGTGTTCAAGAATTCATTATTCATCAAGGAGATTATTAAGACATATTATTAATGCATGGTGAAGCAGCAGAAGCTCAAGTTATGTAAATTGAAGGAGTGTATTTTTTTTAATGCGGATGATTCCAACATAGATGATACATGATTCCACATTTTTTTCTTATTGTCATTTTATAGTCTGTCCAAGTAAAGAAGACCCTCTGGCAAGATGAGAAAATGACTCCAGCTCGTTTAATATTGGTTCAAAAATTATTGGTCTGGTCTCAATGGTAGGAAACATTCTGATCTACAATTTGAGACCAAATCAATAATTTTTGAACCAATATTGACCGAGCTGGAGTCATTTTCTCAACTTGCCAGAGGGTCATTCTTTCATTGAACAGACTATACCAGGAACATATCGCCTTATTATTATAGCTACATTGCCATATCACTATTAAATCCTGTTTTTTATCAGTACTAGGAGCATTTCGCCATAGTTATATTGCCATATTACTAATTAATGTTTTTCTTATGGTACCAGGAGCATTTTATTAGCATAAGAGCATATGACCGAACTGGATAAATAGCATGGAAGCGTGTGAAAATGTGGTGCCGGCTAGAGCACGCAACAGTGTTTGGGCAATAACACTTTTTCGCGACAAAAGGAAAAGCTCACAACAAAATGTTCTGAAGAAAATCGTTCTTGGGAATGATGAAATCGATGAAAGTACCAACAATTACTACAATAAACGCCAACAATCCAAAGGGAGTTTTCTCTCTCATTTGAATTCTTCGAAATGGACTGAACTGTTCCTTGAAAAAGGTACCTATCCTGATTATTATAATAATATTTCAAGAACTTGAATTGAAGCTCAACAAGGATACATAAATTTATCTTTCTTCTAATCAAAGTTACATTGTTTTATTCAATCAATTTTACTTTTGTTGAATATATCATGCTAACATGCCCATTTATTACAAACAAAAGGTACAGACCGGTACAAATTCAATCGATTCAAATACGAATTCGTCTTATTATTCTTTATATAAAATGAATGTACTGTTTTTTGTTTTAAAATTGCGAGTAGGCTACTACTATACCTATATAATAATATTAGCCTACAGGATTTTCCAAATTGGAGAACATTTCAAATACTTTATTATTGAAGTCTCTCCTGATAAACGTTCTATCATCTTGAAACATATTATTTTAAGAAGGAAGTTTATGATTCTCTCTTGGAATTTTTCTAATTTCGCCAATTTCTCTCGAAGTTTGATTAACAACCATTTCTGGGCACTTGCAATTGTTCGAAAATTGCAATTTCTAATAATATGTATAAATTATTTCAATAATGATGAATAATTGATCTATATAATGATCCAATGATGAATAATGATCTATAATTTTTCCAGGTTTCTGTGGATTGATTTTTGGACTATTTTTTAGTACAATAGTTGCTTATCACTTGTGGCTTACTTCCTGGTTTCAAGGACAAGTTCTCAATGTAATTATCGATCACTCATAATTTTATTGATATCAAATCTGATAAGTTTTATTAGTATATTGGTATATGCTATAATCATAGGAATAAAGTATAGAATTGGATTAAGGAAGCAAAGGAAAAATACTATTCAACACTTTTTCATAATGCTAGGGGCAATAGTAAAAAGCAATGGGAAATCATTAATGAACTGGTAGGAAGAAAGAAAAATAGTAAATCCTTATATTTTGTTAGAGGGGATGAAATTGTAACAGATGAAAAGGAAGTAGCGGAGGAACTTAACAATTATTTTTTAAATGTTTCAAAGAATTCAGCACCCACACCCCTCCCTCCAATGGAGGCCAAAATTGTCTTCCTCCGGTCCTTCAAGATCAACCGTAGTCTAAGATCGTTTTTTTGGTGGCCTATTAGTAGGCTACAGATGAGGTGTTGGCCGTTATCAGTAATTTATCAAGTAATAAAACTCCTGGTGCAGATGCCTTCTCACCATTTTTAATCAAAAAGATAGCGCCTAACATAAATAAAATACTGACATATTTATTCAACAGAAGTCTTACTGAAGGCAATTTCCCATCCAAACTCAAAATAGCCAAGATTATAGCCATTCCAAAAAAAGGTAATACAATTGACTGTAACCGTCCAATTTCTTTGCTATCAATTTTTTCCAAACTGTTTGAAAAGCTGGTAAAGGTTCGTCTAGTTTCATTTCTTAATTCAATCGATTTTTTTGTACCTAATCAATTTGGTTTCCGAGAGGGATTAAGTACTGAACTGGCTCTGCGAAAGTTTCTCTCAGAAGTCCACACCAGTATTAATAATAGAGATGTTTCGAGAGTTTCAGCACTTTTCCTTGATATCCGCAAGGCTTTTGACACAATTGATCACAATATATTACTAGAGAAACTGGAATTGGCAGGCATTTGGGGTGTTGCCCTGAGCTGGTTCCAGTCATATCTCTTGGGCAGGAGTCAAATGTGTGTGTGAATGGAACCAAAAGCTCCATAAAATATATTTCTGCTGGTGTACCACAGGGTTCAGTTTTAGGACCCATTTTATTTTTAATATTTATAAATGATCTTTATCATGGGCCTTTTAATGGTACAATAACTGCTTTTGCAGACGATACTGCGTTCAATTATGGTGCAGACTGCCTAAGGAATCTTCATTTCCAAATGCAATCAGATCTCAATCTGCTGGCCTTGTGGTTTTCTTTTAATAAATTAAAACTTAATGCTGATAAAACAACTTATTTGAATATTTCAATTTCTGAATCTTTCACTTTTGATACACCATTAAAATACCACAATATTTGCTGCCTCAATCAGGATAATTGTAACTGTCCTAATATTTTACAATCCAGTACAGTTAAATATCTGGGTCTAACTATGGAGGATGATCTTCTTTGGAGGAGCCATTTGAGAATGTTGAAAAATAGTCTGCGCATGCTTCTCCATAGATTCTACCATATAAGAAATTTATGTCCAATTCCTGTTCTGAGGAATGTTTATTACTCCCTAGCACATTCCAGAATTTCGTATGGTATTTCATGTTGGGGATGTACATACGTCACCCACTTAAAGCCACTAATGCGTTTGCAGAGATCCTTGCTTTGTTTTTTGCATGAAGAACCTGTAGATCGCGCCAACATTTTCAGTAACCTAAAAATTTTAAGCCTAAGATCTTTATTTGTATATAAAGTACTTTTACAATTTTATTGGGCCAGTGGTAACTTGGGTAACACAATAGATTTAGCTGAGCATGTACCTCTTACCCGCGGGGCTGGTCAAATTAGAATTCCAAGACCAAACTCAACTTTCTTTCGAAAATCTTTTCTCTTTTTGGAAGGAAAATTCTTTAACAAGCTACCTCTGTCCATTCTAAATGCAGGCTCTCCACGTCTTTTCAAGAGTAAACTGAAGGATTTTCTGTTGAATATCAATGAAGAAGATATAGAAATCATGTACAGTGTCATTGTGTAAAAGTCCACCCAAGTCTCGCGATAAAAATGCCAATATAAAATTGTTTATAATTTTTTCATTATAGTTATCATCTTCAATTGTCATATTTTTAAAACTCAGTGTCACAAAACTTAATAAGCCTAGAAGATAAGTATTTTTTTTTTTCATTTTCAATGTACTTGTCTTTTTTTCATACAACTATAATAATTGTACTCCCATATGCGGTCAAGCTTGAATAAAGCTTTGCATATGCGTAATTACATCGGAAAATAAGACTATCATGTATTTTTTCTATAACATTATAATAATTTCAAGTACTGTTTTCCTTTTAAATCGCGTGTTATATTATTGCTTTTTTTAGTTTATACAATTGTATTGTATTGTTTTGTCTTTTTTCTGATGAATAAATCATTATTTCTGATGAATAAAAAAAAAAAAACGATCAATATCTGGAAGAAGCATAGGCCTATATATTATGTAGAAGATTTAAAAAATATGTAAATAGTCCATAAGTTATGTTTGGAATTTATAATTTTTTTACAAGTATAGTTTGTCCAAGAAAAGAAGACCGTCTAGCAAAAGATGGGGAAAATGACTCGAGCTTGGTCAATATTTGTTCAACAATTATAAATGTGCTCTTAATAGTAGGATCAAATTGTTTCATACAATTTTAGATCAAATTGATAATTTTTGAGCCAAAATTGAGCTTTTGTGACTCATTTTCCCATCTTGCCAGAGGGTCTTCTTTGCTTGAGCAGACTATAAAAACGTTCATTCGAATATATATTATTACCGATAACTTCAATTTTTTATTTAAAATAATGTTGACATACTCTATAACAAATGATTTTATTTTCAATGCTCGTGATGCAGTCTCCAAACAACTCATCATACAATATTTTATACAATTATTATTTTTATATTTATACACATTTTCATGAAATATACACAAATGAATCAACAACCAATTAACATAGAAGATATAAGATTGAAAATGTTATTGATTCTAATTCTCACATGGCCTATAAAAAAATCCAATGCATGATTTTATCTACGCAGGATCTTCTTCAAACATAAATAATTTATTGTTGGTTTGATTATTTCCAGATTTCAATAATGATCATCATATAATAATTGTGTTCTCCCTTTACAGGCCCTTGTACTAAGAAACAACAGTATCATATTCGACTTCTGGAGAGATCCTCCGGTTCAACCGATTATTTCAATCTATATATTCAACTACACCAATCATGAAGAAGCCATGATTGGATTAGATAAACCTAGAGTTGAAGAAGTAGGGCCTTACACATTCAGGTAAATAAAATAACTGTTGTATTTTACCTATTGTACCTGTTATATTGTTGTTCTATTGTTTAATAGTTTAATAGATTTTCAGTTAATTCTATCAGAGAATATTTTTAAAATGCTCTTATATAGAGCCTATATTTATATTATATAATATTTCATTATAATATATATCAATTTGTCTGGTGGTTGAAATAACAATTTGCCATCATGTTTTTTCCTGCTAGGGAGAGGATGGAGAGAGTGAATATAAAATTCCATTCAAATGGGACAATAAGCTTTCAAGAGAAACGAGCTTACACTTTTGTCAGAGAGTTATCGGTTGGTGATTTGGAGGACAAAGTGATCACACCTAATATACCGCTCATTGTAAGTATAGTCTTTTTTAGCTGGATTATATAATATAAACATATTTGCATTCCTTTATTAGAGAGGCATGACTAATCTGATCAAAAAATCTAATGAAAATAACATAGGCCTCTTATATTAAATCACATCCACATTCCTTAATCAAGAATGCGCATGACTAATGCAATGAAAATGAAAAATAGCAATTGAATAATCTGCTAAGCAATCAGCGGAGAGAATAATTCATTCTGGCAAGATGAGAAAATGACTCCAGCTCGGTCAATATTGGTTCAAAAATTATACATTTGATTTAAAATTGTAGAAGACATTTTGATCTATTCTATTTATCTATATAATATCTAGTACCGAGCTTCGCTCTGAAGCTGCGGCCGAACTTTTGAATTACATAAATATGTTATTTTAAAAAATCAAGGAACCTCATTGTAAAAAATAAATCCAAATTAAATCAAATCATTTATTATCAAAAAATACACTTGGTATCATAACAATGTCAACATGGTATCATAACATTTCTTAAAATCACATAATAGTCAACATAAAATATTCAAATCAGTTACATAAAATTAATTCAATAAATAACACAAAATTAATTGTTCAAGCTAGTACCGTATCAAAAAATTCTCTTACCTACATCATACAGACATCTATCAACGAGAATATTCTTCAAAACCTTCTCAAAACGATTCACTTCCATATCTTTAATACTATACCCTATTCACGATCACTTGAGACGAAATGAACAAACTTTTTGCGCGTGTGTGCGGGTAAAGGGAGGTATATTACTTCGTACGACGGTCGGCCGCAGTCGAACAGCTGTAGTCAATCACAGTTCTTGGCTTTTCCTCAAGCTCAAACAAAGATAGCTACCTGTACATGCAGAGAGTTTCTTCATTTCGTCTCAAGTGATCGTGAATAGGGTATAGTGGGCAGTTTATTAAATAGCTTGACAGACATTTATATTCCCAGTTATTTTGAGAGCTGCTGTAACTGCACTGTTTGATTCTCAAATTATTTTTCCTTCTTGTACCATATTCATGTATGTTGTAGTTGACCTTAAATTGATGAATATTTCTCTTTACCATTTTCATGCAGGCAAACACATACAAATATGGCAGAGTTAGTATACCTAATTCAATAAATAATGCTGGTCTACAAGTAGTGACAGGTGGTTTATGGCATATAATTCTTATCGCTTTTCTGTAGCCTGAAAATAATAATGGAAAGTGTACAATTACCCCAAAGTTGTATCCCGTGAGCCATATGACTATGTATATGGGCAAAGTAAATACTAATTAGAATGGTTCTGTCAACAACATCTCTCAGCCTTCTTAGGAGAAAAATGCCTTTATTGTTTTTTTCGCGATGTTGAAGATGTGATATTTCCAATTCAGATTATACTGTAAGTTGTAAATATTACATGTGTAAAGTTTCCGTTAACAGTAAATACAGTAATGGATTTTCATTTCGACTTATGTTTTTTTTTCAGACGGCAGCAGACTTCAGCCGTGGTTCGTTGCTTACTCGGGCGGGACTGAGGATGTTGGCCACCTCGATGGAGGCGCGGCCCCTGCATGCGGTCACCGTGCACGACTTTGTGTGGGGCCTCAACGACAGTTTCGCAGTGAGGGCCGCCGAAGCGGCGCTCATCCTACAGAAGCCGGTGCCGTCGGCGTTCGGCATACTTTCAACGGTACCGTATTCCTGCTATATACTGAATTTCAACATAGTTACCAACATTTTCATTGCGTTAATGATCATCCTTATTAAGGGGGGTTTACCTATACACGACACGATATACGACCGTCAGCCGCCGCAGTCGGACAGCTACAGCCAATCGCAAATCTTGTAGTTCGATCAAGGACAAGACAAAAGCTGTGATTAGCTCTTATAGTAGCTATCCGTTTGCGGCCGACCATCGTGTCGTGTCGCAGTGGCGTAACGTTTCGAAACCGGCCCCCCCCCCGCAAAAACAAAAAATCCGGGCCCCTTTATCTGAAGTCATACCCCTCCCCCCCTATTCTCAACCCTTCTTCACCCTTAATTTCAGTATTTTAACTTTCTGATAATTAAAAACGTACATTTTTCATGTTTAAAAGACATAGGCAACCTATGTAAAAAATCCATTGAATTATACAATATTTATAATTAATTATATGAAAGAATCATGTTCTAAGGGGAAAGAATAGGATCAAGCCTTTAGTTAGGATCAAGTTAGTCTCTAGTCTTTGGATTGAGTAATCTAGCAAGAATGAAGATAATGATTTATAAAAACCTTATTTTCAAGTTTACACTCTACAGGCCTCCAAGTTGAGCAATCAATGCTTTCTCCCGGGAGTCTAATTCTCAAGTGTATTTCTATTGCTTGCTCGTGCACTTGTATTAAGTAACTAGCTTTAGCTCAAACGGTTATTATTTTGAGTTTGATTGATAATACTTATTCAAAAATTATTTTGTGATAAGTTAAAAAGTGATTACCTATTATCCAAGAGTTATTCAAAAGTTGAAGATATAATAAAGAAAATTTATTGATAAGAAATGGTATCTTCCAAATCTACTCAAATGGTGTAGGGTTTTATTATTATTTTGTCGAAAAAATATAATTATTCAAAATACTATTAAGCCTAGCTACTCAACTAAATAGAAACAACTGAAAAATAAATAAAAATCAAACACCCTTTTTTGAAAACTTTAAAATTATAAAAACACATACATGTTTCGGCACATTAGCCCATTCTCAATGTGGATAAAAATAGTAATACTATTTAAAATACTATTTTTATCCACATTGAGAATGGGCTAATGTGCCGAAACATGTATGTGTTTTTATAATTTTAAAGTTTTCAAAAAAGGGTGTTTGATTTTTATTTATTTTTCAATTATTTTAAACAGCCCTAAGTTTTAAAGTTCATTATAGAAACAACTGATATAGGGAGTAGCAAGTATGACAAAAGCAGTACCATAACTTCTTATCTAACTTGAAGTTACTGAATAATTGGAATCGCAAATGAAAAACCTAAAATACATTTTCAAAATATTTCTTTTCAGATTATTAATCACACAACATTAGTGCTTTTGGCTGTATTTGCCAAAATAGAAATCATGCTTTTTTATAAATAGTTACTGTACTTCAATTTTATCAATTTAGAAATTATCTAAGATGTCATTCCGGGCCCAAGTAAGTTACTTCGTTTTTCAGGAAACCTATATTTTATATTCAGGCCCCAGCCCGGGCCCCCCCGCGTCGCGGGGGCTGCGGGGGTGTACGTTACGCCACTGTCGTGTCGTGAATAGGAAAACTTTAGCCCTACCTACAACCTGCAACTATCAATTTAAATCAAATATAATTATTTTTCAAAAATTGCCATAAAGCAGATGGATGATGGATTTGATTAAAATTGCAGGAATGATAAATTTGAATGTGAAAAAATTAAAGAAATTTTCGACAAAATTTACAAATGTGATGGTCATAAAGTCATCATCAACTATAAGTAATGTCTCAGTCTGTCTCAATGGCTCAACAGCCCATCAAGCTTCCATAAATTAATATTACATTGAAAACGCGAGATTCCATAATAGAACATAATTATATAACTTAGAGTACTTCGTGAACTCTATTCATTCTGATTATAGTGATTTTTGTATTTTTCGCATTGAGTAGACAAACCAAAGATATGGTCCGTTCGAGCAAAGAAGACATTCTGGCAAGATGGGGAAATGACTCCAGCTCGGTCAATATTGACTCAAAAATTATAAATTTGGTTTCAAATTATAGAAAACATCTTGCTCTACAATTTAAGACCAAATTTATACTTTTTAAACCAAGCTGGAGTTATTTTACCATCTTTCTTTGCTCGACGAGACTATATATTTTATCTCGTATTACGTGTACCTACATTATCTTTGGATGAACTAAGTTTGCCATTTTACATAAGGAATTTTTCAGAGGAATGGAATCAGCAAAGACGTTATAACAATCTACAGCGGCAGCTTGGGATTTGATAATTTTGGAATAATCAACCGCTACAATGGTCGCGAAAAAATGGACACATGGAAGTCAGATTGCAACAGTCTTGATGCTGGTGATGGCTCATTGTATTCACCCTACACGATAAAGTCAAAACAACCTATTTATATCTACACTAAAGAATTCTGCCGCAGGATACCATTGATGTATGATAAGAATGCTGAGGCAAGTATTTAAATAAAACGTTCTTAATTGATAACTTCTGTAGAAAATTTAATAGTGAAATTGTACTTATTATAGCCTATCTAAAACTTCTTGTACCGTACCATAGACCTATTTGGATTTAATGGTGGCAAGACTTTTATGAGTGAAGGTTTCCACCTCCTCTTACATGGTCACCTAAGGATGACCATACATGCGCAATATCCCCATGAATCGTCATTAAATCCTACTTGTAATTAATGTTTGTTTTTTCTAGATTTGTAGACGTAGGGGCTAGTAATCTTTCTCCTATCCCAGCGCTAATCATTGATACTATTTTATCACAGTGAATATTTGATTGATTTAATGTTACTTTTATGTCAAGATATTAAAAATCCAGAAGGGACCAATTCGCATAATTTAAAGTGATATAATATATAATTTAAACCACATTATAGTGGAGGTATATAAAGATGGAGATTGGAATATATCTTGTTGCATTCGTAGATAATTGAAAAAATGATAAAATATTTCCTGATAAGATTCATAAATTATGTTTTGGAATGAACCGCTCCAGAGGATTAATGTTAATTGAGTTATTGTGGTTGCAGTAGAATACAAGCTCACTTATAATCACATGAATCTACTACAATAAAATATATTTTATTGAAATATAATAAATAAATATAATAAATAGATAATAATAAATGAATATAATAAATAAGTAATTTAAATATGAAATATTTCATTCTTTTATAGACCCCAGATGGACTTCCAGCTTTAAGATACAAGAATCCAAGTAATGTGTTCTCTTCCCCAGAATCAAATCCGGATAACTTATGCTTTTGTATTGATTCTCAATGCGCTCCAGAAGGCCTTCAAAATACCAAGCCCTGCTCTTATGGTAAATATTCATTATTTAACTGAATCAAAGTAGGTAGATGTAGAACGTAGTGGGAGGTTTATCACTATTAGATCTTTATTGTGAACAGTGAACTTTCATCAAAAATTCATTTTAAAATAATATTGATTTGAAAAGTATTTCCAAGAATAATGATTATTATTACAGTATAATACTACTGTATATGTTATACTACTTTATAACATTATGTTCATGTTACTCAAAATTTGTATATTATCATTATGAGGATATATATATATATATATAGCCTATATATATATATATATATATATATCCTCATAATGATAATATACAAATTTTTTATAACATGAACATAATGTTATAAAGTAGTATAACATATACAGTAGTATTATACTGTAATAATAATCATTATTCTTGGAAATACTTTTCAAATCAATATTATTTTAAAATGAATTTTTTGAATATATATATATATATATATATATATACATCCCGCTATCATTTTGGCATCCTTTCATAATGCCTACAATTTGGCATCCCCTTGAAATCGAAGAGTATATTGGTTTTTCATGCATGTATATTAGGTATTGTATGTGTTCCACTTCGATTTTTTACTTTGTTTTTTTGAAAAACTTGAAAATGAAAATCGATTTTTTTCATCCACCCTGCCGACAATTCGAGCTCCTTTCATTCTGAAGACAATGGTGCGTCCGGCGTATATTTTCATACACTTTGACGACAATCTGACGTCCGGTTGAATATACACCACTTCAAATTTTCACTTCAAGGCGCTTTCGGCATCCGGCGATGTTGCCAGATTGCTGAGCAGCTCAATCACAGCGGTAGCGTTCATTTCATTATTCCAGGAGGCCTGTATTATTTGTGAAGGGAACTAGAATATTGTAGGCTAGAGACCAGACCAGCATTATTCCATAGTAATTATTAAATAATGCTGATGCTTGTTGAAATTATTAACTGGACAAGAAGAGGCAGACTGCTGACTTTGAAAAACAAGTTTGCAATGTTATAATACTGCGAAAAGTTATTACAATATCATCAACACACTCCCATTTACTCCCAATTACATTTTAGACAGTCTAGAATCTGATAGACATTTTTTTTTAAAGTTTCTTCTTGTTTGTACAATTTGAAGAATCCAAGTTGGCAGAGTTATGTACAAGACTTGAAATCCTTGCTGGATCTGGATCAGTATTTTTTGGAACTGTTCGAACAAAAAAAAGAAA